>OY294068.1:182030650-182144075 GCA_958510875.1 Endomychus coccineus | reverse complement strand
GCAGGTGTTTATTAATTTTCCCACCTTCCTCAGGGTATTTCCGGTCGAGCAACTCGGAATATCCTTCGTCTAGCAATTCGTAGGTGACCTTTTAAAATTTTACCTGCCGTCGAGCAGCTCGACGCTAAGATCTATATCAGCATCCCCACTTTAAACACCCTAAGGCATAGCTCATTTTAACTGGAACGATGTTAAATTCAATTAAATACATATTACCTAAATTGTCTAATGTAAAATGGCGAGAAAATCTTGTACGAATTCGATGATTAATTTAAGCGGTTCCAATATAGCATCCTTCATCATTATGAGCTTCATAGCAGGGCACCAGGATACCTTATCCATGACCTTATATTTTTTAGCATCACTAGTGTAGCCATGAATGCTATTTTACTTCAGCAACATAAATGTACGAGGACAAGCTGAAAGTTCCTGAAAAACTAAACAAGAAAAGATTTAATCGGTCAGAACTTATTTTCCGATACACTTCGTCAAATTTTTCCTGATTTTTCGATCCCTTCAAAATAATACGATTTCGGCAATCCTTCCAGACAGGGCGTTTGTTTCAACGACGAACTCATCGTTGGAGCCAAATATCTTTCCGCTGAGTCGTTTCTTCAAGTTTGGAAACAAATAAAATAGCAGGGGCCAAAATCTGAAGAATATGGTGGATAAACAATCAATTCGTAGCACAATTCATGCAATTGCGACTGCGGACCTGTGCGTTAGTGGATTGTCCTGGTGGGAGAGCACTTTTTTCTCCACCAAATCGGCGTCGAATCGATCCAAAAGTTCTGCATAATATATGCCGGTGATCGTTCTGCCTATTTCAAGGTTATAGTTATGGATCATACCGTGTGCATTCTAAACAACTGTTACCATGTTTTGTTGGACGATAGACCCACTTTGGATTTTTTCCGGCTTCGAGTCGCCAGGATAAGTCCACTGTTTCGACTGTTCCTTAGTCTCTGGTGTATTTTGATGGATCCATGTCTCGTCTACGGTTACGAAACGACGCAAAAAGTACTTCCCATCGCGCTTGAACATCGCCAAAGACTCCTTTGAAGTTTTCACAGGGTCGCGCTTGTTGTCAACAGAGAGCAAACGCGGCACCATCTGGCAGATAGCTTTCTCATATTAAAAAATGTACGCAAAATATTCCGTACCAGTTTGGTTGAGAGGCCCATAGCCTCAGCAATCTCGTGTTAACCCGATCTCCAATATCATACCATGAATTTTACCGACGATTTCTGGCGTTGTAACCACAATTGGACGACCAGAATGTTCGGCGTCTTTTGTGATCATACTACCACAATGAAAATCACTTGTGAATCGTTCCAATCGATGTTGAAGAATCCCCATAATGTTTAACAAGTGATGCTTTGGTTTGCATAATGTTGCTTACCCGGAAGGAATAATATTTAATTAAGACGCGAAATTCACTTTTCTCCATATTTACAAAAATCTTCAAGGCTGCATGCTTTCGAAAAGTGTCAAAACAGAACTGAATGACATATCAGCCTGAAAATTCTAATGCGTTCTAGTTAAAAATGGTACATCACAAATGTCACATGGGATTTTCGATTGTGGCGCCAACTGTTTTATTTTTCAGGGACTTTTCACCTTGCCCTCCCACATAAACATTGAAGCCCGAAGTAGGGTATCATCTATGTTAGTTTTTGACCTGATATAAAGCTGATAAAACTGATTAACTTCATACAAGTGATCAATTTAAGTTTATAATGTATCTTATAATTCCAAATATAATTGATCAATTTGTATCACAACACATTAACGATATATTCATTCGAAATTGAAAAGTAAATGATCAAAGATTTTCGTTTTTATCAACTATTAGTATATGTGTGAACAAATTAATAATAAGGGTGTAGCACAATACCAATAGAAGCTATTAGGATTTGAAACGATTAACCTTCAAGACAGAAAGAATTATATTTAATGTCTCTAGACTTTGTCAACACAGAAAACATTGTTATTGTTTAGTTTCTCAATATCATCTTACCACAAATAACTCTAAAAGTGTTACAGGGTCAGTTCCAAACCTTTGACGATACCTATGAGGTTAATTTCCGACATCAGGTTGAATTACAAAAGTTTCATTCTAAATGTCATCCGACAAAATTGTGTACAAATGAATGAAACGATAGATTAAGATTGAGATGATATCATTTTACTATATGACTCAACCACATTATTTATTATAGGTAATTATCATAAACGGAGTATGTATATTCAAGCAGAAACATCATACCTTTAAACAGAAATTACTCATTTATTGTTTTGTTGAGTTATATTCCATGAAGTATTTATTCAGAAAATTATATTCATTCACGTGTAAGGAATAAAATATCATGACCATCAATGGAACTTTAGAATAAAATACTGAAGCTTTAAGTGGCGTTAGTCATAGTGTAATTAAAAGTAATAATACAACAGGATTACATATATCTAGCTTCTTGTCGGCACCTTTTATGAACATGCATATTTCGAATATTTCGTTTGACTTTGTTATTGCTTGATTCTTTCAAAGCTGTTAACATATCATCTAAACCTATTTATACTCTTTCATAATAGTTCCGGAAATTGTGTTCACATCATTCAACCCTGAGAGTTGATCCGTATAGACTGAATCTTCTCTAAATGATCACAATATTGGACAGTTTTCCCCTCCAGCTGAGAAAAGTTAATATGCAATAAGATCGAGCTTAAGGACTTCAAATAAAAGGAATATATCAGCTATTTCTTGCTAAATTCTAGTTGAAAATGATCTATTACAGATTCGGCTTTTTTGAATTTACAAATCGATAATGATATGTTATTATGCTTCTTTGTGAAGAATTTCAATCCAGAATTTGTCTTTAAAAACACCGTTGAACATTTTTCTAATAGGCGAGAATACCAATTTTCGGAAAAAATATCATGAATTTTAGAACCATGAAAAAGGTAGCAGGGATTTTTGACGTGACAACGTCTTATAATTCGATGGAGCCGGCTGCACGCACGAAAAAACATGACTCATGAGGCGTTACCTCGTTCTACGGCGTTCCATTTAAGGCTTGAAGTGCAAGCGAGCTCTCCTACTTGAGTGAGCGATGCGTTCGCGTGGACAGCTGCTATACAATAATACATTTACATGTTTTCGTCAAGTATGAAGTGCAGTGAAAAGTGAATGTGGTGTCAATTGTTTATAGCAACGATAATTGCGGCGATAAAGGTAATGATTCTTTCGATATTAAATATATGTTCAGTGATATATTGTCGAATATTCGTGCTTTCATCATTAAAATAAATAGCATCGGTCCGCTAGTGCAGCGATTGTAGGTTATGCTATAATTGACAAAACTATAACAATAAGTTAACAGAACTATTTCACAATGAGTAAAAAATCAATTGCTTTACTATTCGATCAAAATAATTATCGAGCGTAGCTATGATTTCAAAAAATTAAAACATAAATGTTAAATCTTCCACATATCATAACAACGTGTCTGAAATGACAGGTTGGACCAGCCAGCCGTCAAAGGGAACAATTTTCTCCTATATCAAACACATTGAGGCGGGCTTTTTAAAAGCTAGAGTTACAAAAATTTTAATGATGTTTCCAAATTTTAAATTTTAAATTTAAGATTTATGAACAATAATTTAATCACAGTTTATTCTTATAATAAATTATTACTTTTTACAACAAATTACAATTAAATTTGCAAAAATAATTAAGTAACTAATTGAACAACAACTTTTATTCAGTTTACTTCCTGAAAGAAATAATGTCAATACAAAATTTATTATTATAAAATAATCATCATCAGTATTTTCTTATGACGTTGTCACGTTCAACTATCGTCAGTAAACCGACTTTACAGACAACCAACTTTTTTTTTTCAAAATTTTCCTATCAAAAAAAATACAGAAATTTTTATCATTTTTTATTATATTCATCATACACAAGAACGGAGACAAGCAACATTTTGATAATTACAGGGGGATAGCCGTGACGAGTACACTATACCCAGTATATGGCAAGATCCTGGCAAATAAAATCGAATCAGAATACGGGGATTCGGAAGCAGAAGAACAAGCAGGATTTCGTGCAGGAAAATCCAAGGTAGAGCACCTATTCTGTGTCACTCAACTACTGGAGAAGAGAACAGCTTACATCCAAGAAACCCATCTGGTATTTGTAGACTTGTAAAAAAACATACGACAGTATTCTACAAAATAAACTGTGGGAAGCATTAGAAAGAATGAACATCAGCGTAACCATATTAAAAGAGATAAGAAGCTTGTACCAAAAGCAATAGCAAAAATCAAGATGTGACAACGAGTGTCAATGGGCTTCACAATCAGTAAGGAGCTTAAACAAGGCTGCTGCCTATCTACGATTTTGTTCAAAATATACCTAGAGCAAACACTAAAACAGTCTAAAAGAAAATGCAAAAGCGTGGGAATACCCATTAATGATAACATCGTATACACACTATCAAATAGTAATGGCACAAGAAAAGCACGATATTGAATACATGACCAGAAAGCTCATAGAAGAATACAGCAACTGAGACCTGGGAGTCAATATAGATAAAACCGGGTACATGTGTGTGGGAGGACAACAAGAGGACCTCGTGCTAGAAGATGGAAAATGCGTAAAACAAACGAATAAGTATAAATACCTAGGAGTACAAATAACGAACAACGAAACACTAAAACACAGATTGGCCTGTCTTGGACTATAGTTAGCACAATGGAGTTCAGCTTCAAAGCTGATAAATAATGATATTCATCCAACAAGGCAAAAATATTTTCTTCGATCTATGCATGCTAATAGTTTATTTTATATTATGAAAGATTTAACCAATTAGAAATTATTCAAGTGATTCATATTTAAATTATCAACTACTAAAGCTTATTATTCTATGGAAGAATAAGAATGTGATAAAAACCTGTTATACATATTATAATTCGTTTCAATTTCATATTTTCATTTGTTTTATATACATAACATTTTTGATACTTGTCATACGTAATGATGTTTTTATATTTACATATGTTTCTTCATACAAATACTTATTGTGTCTACCAGTACCATATGTGTGATTTTATGTGTATTTATTGCTGATTATGTTATATTTTTTTCCGTTTAGTATTAGGTTTAACCTTAGGTAAATCTTTGTAAACCACGTGTAAGTGCTATCATGCGCTGAAGTTATTGGTAGATAAATTAGAAAGGAAAGAATACATTTTGAAGTGAACTTTCTTATTATCATTTTGTTTCTGTTAATAGTTCGTTTCAAATCGTACTATTTTGTAATTCTGATTAGTAAAATCAGCGAAAGGATGTGACTCATTGATTGAAACGCAAACAAATGTTTGGTAATTTGATGGATTTGTTTGGTAATATCTTTAGTTTTCTGGATATTTTTAATTCCTGTATGATTAGTTAATCATATTGATTGGAAACAAAACAATAATATCATTTTATTTTCGGCTAATTCCAAGATTTAGCAATCATTATGCCAAAGATGTGATAAACATTCAATAACTTAGCTATTTGAACATTCCATCAAACATTAGACACTATAAGATTGATAAGTTAGTGAGAATCTGCAACATTTATATTTCTCAAAATATTTTTGGGACGATTAGACTTATCATCTACAGCTTTTCGTTTTGCAGCACTTGTAATGATTAATGTTATTATAATAATTTTTACTCGACAGACAAGCGGTCGAGTTCACATTTTAAGATCTGGACTTTAAATTTTGGACCGGCTGAGTTCAGGGATTAGTATTCATTAAAATTGCTGTGAAATAAAGCTATATCTATTATATTATATATAAATTCTCGGGAAATAGGTCACAGTAACACTTATACGTCTTTACGTACGTTTCGGCCTCACGAACATCATCAGTAGACTTATTATATCCAAAACGGGATTTCTTTAAACTAATTGTATTAGCACAAAGCGTCCTTATCGCACCAATTTCTAATAAAAATGCCCACGTCGTCGAAACGAACTGAACCACGTATTATCGAAATTGTACCAATGTTCCAAGTATAAAACAAACCAAGAATCCACTATTTAGTAATATTTTTATGATATACAAATGCATGTAGTATAGTCCATTTACGACTGAAGACCAAAACTATTACGTTAAGTATCTACTTTCGAACCAGATGTTAAGATTTATGAGGTAATAGAAAAAGATTGTGTTAGATCTTATTGGGAATATTACTTTTGAGCATTCTTCCTAAAATATACTTTTAACATTATAAAAACGCATGTAGGAATTTGCCATTTGCTATATCTATCAATGTAATTTAATTTAACACTTTGTACAATCAGTGCTTATTCCCCTAAACTATCGTAAAATCAAAAATCCTATTCTAATCATAGAACTTTATCATAAATTCAATGCTCATAATCCATTCTTACTCACGTTTGGAGCTATGACGTCATTTAAACGTTCTATGTACAACATTTGAACCAATTTTCTAGACATACTAAAAATAATAGAATTATGTTGAGTCGCTTCTAGAGATTCTTCTCACACATTAATATGACGTTTAAAACATGATTATTTAGCAAGGAAACAAACATGAGTGGATATGTTATTGTTCTACCACTGAATCTTAAACAATATAGTAGCTTTCTTAGAGGTTGTTGTTTCAAACAATTCCGGTCCGAATCCTTTCATTAAGAAACTTATGAAAGGCGACGAATGAAAAGAAAACGAAGAGTTGTGGCTGAACAGAACAATAAGCACCTCATATCAATGGAATGTGTATAGAATTGTGAAAGGTAGTTTGCAATATTACATTCAAGACAGAATGCCCACGTCGTCGAAACGAACTGAACCACGTATTATCGAAATTGTACCAATGTTCCAAGTATAAAACAAACCAAGAATCCACTATTTAGTAATATTTTTATGATATACAAATGCATGTAGTATAGTCCATTTACGACTGAAGACCAAAACTATTACGTTAAGTATCTACTTTCGAACCAGATGTTAAGATTTATGAGGTAATAGAAAAAGATTGTGTTAGATCTTATTGGGAATATTACTTTTGAGCATTCTTCCTAAAATATACTTTTAACATTATAAAAACGCATGTAGGAATTTGCCATTTGCTATATCTATCAATGTAATTTAATTTAACACTTTGTACAATCAGTGCTTATTCCCCTAAACTATCGTAAAATCAAAAATCCTATTCTAATCATAGAACTTTATCATAAATTCAATGCTCATAATCCATTCTTACTCACGTTTGGAGCTATGACGTCATTTAAACGTTCTATGTACAACATTTGAACCAATTTTCTAGACATACTAAAAATAATAGAATTATGTTGAGTCGCTTCTAGAGATTCTTCTCACACATTAATATGACGTTTAAAACATGATTATTTAGCAAGGAAACAAACATGAGTGGATATGTTATTGTTCTACCACTGAATCTTAAACAATATAGTAGCTTTCTTAGAGGTTGTTGTTTCAAACAATTCCGGTCCGAATCCTTTCATTAAGAAACTTATGAAAGGCGACGAATGAAAAGAAAACGAAGAGTTGTGGCTGAACAGAACAATAAGCACCTCATATCAATGGAATGTGTATAGAATTGTGAAAGGTAGTTTGCAATATTACATTCAAGACAGAAGACTCTTTCAGAGCTTTTCTCAGAACCCAAAGCAACACTAATAATAAGAATACGAAATATTGCATTTAACCAATTTTTAATATCAGCGCAGACATATCACAAGACCTAGGGACATTATGGGTCAGTTCCAAGATTATAAAGATCCAAATAGGAATAGAGAAATAGTACTTTCTGAAAATTGCGATCATTCACTAGGTTGAAAGATGTTGAAGTACTGAGAAACAGATTATTTTTCTAGGTAGAACGAAGTAAATTGCAATAGTAACCCAGCAATGTCTAAAAAGGAAACAATAATTCGTCTAGAAATTTGGTCATCTGGTATTTAATTCGTTCACTAGTTTCAAGTGTGTTTATAACCTAAAACATTCGGCGAATTTGGATTTATCACCCCTTCTGTGGTACAGTGGTTCCGCTATAGATTGATGTAATGTGCTTAATAAGAAGAAGCAGAACGGATCATTACCTGTTATGAGGTAGATTCAATTTCTTCATAGGCATTGCTCAACTAGAATAATTTGAAGTGAATGATTTTATTTACTGGATTGTAGATTTAAAAAATACATATTCGCCCACTTTTCTACGTTTATAAAGTAGGAAGAGCAAAGTCAGCAGAATCATTGAAGGCTAATTAAGTTTCCTAATTAAAAAAATTATTGTTCTCCTATCTCAAATAGAGTTGGCAAAACATGAACCGATAAATTGTTCAAACAATAAAAATACCTTATTCGTTCATTGATTAATCAAAGGCTCATCAAAGGCTAATTGAGTCCTTAATTAGAAATTGAATGCTCGCTCGGAGCATTATTTCATAAATGTTCTGTTATCTTAAACTTAGGTAGGCAGAATAAAGCGAAGAAATCGTTGAAATTTTCGTTCATCGGGTAATTCATTGTCAGTTCAATCTCACGTAGATTCAGGAGGGACAATAACTACTAGTCCAGGCTGTGAACCGGGATTTTAGCTATAATAAAAAAAAAATGTAAGTTCGAATCAAAAATTTTTTTTTGCATTAGCTTCAGGAGTTTTTCAGGATTATTCATACACCTTAAAACCTCTTGGGAACCTCAACCCCACCCATTGGGGCGAAAATGGTCTTGAATTGTATTTTCTACAGAAAAAATTATTTTGGCATTTCGAGTGCACCTAGGAAGTTTTTTGGGTCGCTGAACACGAATCCGTAGCCAGATTTACTTGCAATCCATCCTTGGGGTGGTCAAATCGACAGAATAGGACAATACTGCATCCCTAATATGTTATTTTGCAATTTACGTGTTTTAGGCGTTTCGAATGCGCCAAGAAGATTTTTTGGGTCGCTGAATACGATTCCGAAGCCAGATTTACTCGAATATCATCGTAGGGGTGGGGAATTTACAAAAATGGCTGATTCGACATGCTTCTAAATTTTTATCATTTTTGCATTTCAAAATTACTTCCGAGTAAATCTAGCTTCGGTATCGTATTCAGCGACCCAAAAACCCCCCTTGGTACATTAGAAATGCCTAAAACACGTAAATTGCTAAATAACATATTAGGGGTGCGAAATTGGCCAATTTTGTCGATTTGACCACCCCTACGATGGATTGCAAGTTAATCTTGCTACGGATTCGTGTCCAGCGACCCAAAAAAACCCCTAGGTGCACTGGAATTGCCAAAATATCTCTTTTTTGTAGAAAATACAATTCAAGACTTGGAGATTTCGGGCCATTTTCGCCCCCAATGGGTGGGGTTGGGGTTCCCAACAGGTTTTAAGGTGTATGAATGATCCTGAGAACCTCCTGAAGCTAATACAAATAAAAATTTTTGATTCGAACCTACATGTTTTTTTTTCCGGTTCACAGCCTGGACTATACCGAACTGTCCTAGTCTCGGCACATAACATCAATTTGCAAGAAGGCCAATTCTTTTTTATTTCTTCTTCGTGAAGCATTTTCATATCCTACATTATAGACATTTGTGAAGCTTTACCTAACCTTCGTGAAGCTTTATCTAACCTACGTGAAGCAAATGTTGGAGTATGCTGGTCCAATTTGAAAACCGGACCTGAAAAGGGATCAAGATCAAATCAAAGACTCTCGAATATTATACATAACAATAGTTTAGTATCAAATATAAGACAATTTTCCATTAGAGAATCTTCACCGCATCATTACTCGCAAATAAAGAAAATTATCTTGCCTCAACCGTAAAATTTGAATTAATAGTATAAAACTTTGTAAAATTAACAAAACTACATTAAAAAAAAGTAGCCTATATATTGCTATAAAATATTTCAATTCACCGCCAGCAATTTTTCAATAAATTGATGACACGACAAAATTGGTAATTGAAAAATTCAAAAAATGTATATTTAATGATGAAAATATCTCTCGTTGGAACAGATAGTCCAGGCAACGAACTAAAAAATAAAAAAGTCAGCGCACTCCGGGAATGCAGGCAGAAGTGAAAACTTGAACTTATGGCGCGTTGGGCACTTTTTTGGGTGAGCATTTTTAGGTGCGCTCGCGACATGAGAAATTGTTCATAAAAAATCAAGTTTATCAAAGCAATGTGGGCACTTTTTGAATAGACATGAAGTATAATAATATAGAAACTATATTCGAAGGAAGTGGTTTTATTTAAATGAGTAAATATTAGTAAATAGTAAATACAAAATTTATCAATTCTCATCCATAATTTCAACAACTCTTACATCATCATTATCAGCATTTTCATCATTATTATCAGGATTTTCATCAAATTCTAAAACTGAAACAATAGGTCTATGGTAACTAAAGTATGAAATGAACAATTTTGATTTAAATCTATTTATATATCTTGTGAATACTGCATTATTGCACTACAACAATGTTTTTATTAATTCTATTTACACTTTAGATTTGTTTTTTTAACACAATACCATAGCAGCAACACAAGTCAAATGAAATATTTAAATAAATAAATTTTCCGTTTAATATTCATTTATAGAATAAATATAAAAAAACTCTCAATCTCGTCTGTCGCGAGGGCACGAACGAATGCCCATGCAAAGACTGCGTATAGCATGCAGCGCTCTCGCATACCTATACACTCTGAGTATACATATAGGTATGTAATCTCGTCTGTCGCGAGAGCACGAACGAATGCCCATGCAAAGAGCGCGTATAGTATACATATATTATAAGAATACACGCGGAGTATATCTGTGTAAAATCTCATCTGTCGCGAGAACGGCTGAATGCTCTCCCACAAAAGTGCCCAACGCGCCATAAGAAGTTTTCACTTCAAAAAAGAGATGTAGGTCCGAATCGGAAATTTTTTTCGTGGGATTTGATTCGTGGGGTTATTAGGATCATTCATAACACATAAGACCTCACCGGTTACCCTCCCCCTCTTTTGGGGGCCAGAAATGGTCAAATCTTGCCGATTTTCCACCCCCATAATTGATTTCAAGTAAATCTGACGTCAAAATCTTGATCAGCGACTCAAAAAACCTCCTTGGTAGATTTAAAATTCAGAAATAATAAATATTGCCAAAATAATCAGTAAGGGTGCAAAAATGGTCAATTTGATCGATTTTCCACCCCCAGAATTGATTGCAAGTGAATCTGACTTCAAAATCGTGATCAGCGACACAAAAAACCTACTTGGTGCATTCTAAATTCGCAATTACAATTTTTTCGCTTATATTCTGTTCGCTCAAATTTGAGGTGGCAGAATAGTTTTTTCTAAAAAAATGCTCAGTTCTTGTAACAAAATGGAATAGACTTCTCTTTGACTCATCGGTTTCCTAGAAACTTATTCGGATCGTGTGAATGATTCAATATATGTTGGTAAAACTCTTTTCCGCGGTAATATTGACTTTGAGGTATTGAGTGTTGTTATTTTCATAAATCAAGTAGTAGCTATATTGTATACAATGTCAGTAAAATTCATATGAATTCGTTTTGTGATATGCTGGAGCTTGAGATTCATTCTGTTTTGCATAAAACATCTCATTCAGCTACATGAATTTTAGCATCAATTGTGTATACAGTGTTTTTGTACTAGAGCGCTATCGCATTCCTCGCATTTCAACAGGCTTCGTTTGTTTTAGCTTTTATCTAGGAAGCGACCAATCTTCTTCCTGTGTGTATGCGAATATATCAGTAGTAGTCATTGTTTCTGCAAGACTTCCCCTTTTGTTACGTGACGCAAGCCAGTTTCAACAGCACGAGTGATGATGTTCTCGTACATTCATTAGATCGAATTACTTTCAGTTTTCTGATCCGTTACAAACCTATTTCACCGCTAGTGGATTTTAACGCTTCTTTTAACAGCTGTTTATGTCAATAGCCTTTCACTGATCGACACACACATACACACACACAACAACACACAGTTTGGATTTGGAAATCATACACTTCATGGCGAGCCTTTGCTCTCATCGTCTCATCAGTCCATTCTACATATTTTCATCTCGCATTACCTCGCCTTGAACTAGTTCGACTAATAGCATAATAGAAATATCGTCCACAGATGAATGAAACTTTTACCTCTAGTAGCAGGTCGTTAATAGTAAAGGCAAGTGTTTTCGATGTGAATGAGAGAGCTAACAATTCTCCTGAATCGAAAATCGTTATCTCGATGTCATGATTATATTGTTATAGTCCAAGAGCTCGTTACCCCTTTTTCATTACATGTTTGGGAATTTTGCATGGTGGTACCTTCAGGATAGGGAAATTTTGTAACGTCTGCCAATTTATTAGACATTGACAATGTCTGCCTGTTGCAAAAATTCGTAAATATAAACGCTATTAAATGTTCAGCGTGAATCAAGTACACATTTTTTAAGTAATTTCTATACCTAGGCGTGCCTGGTTGATGCTGAAATTTTAACAGCGTTTCAATTATCAAACACTACTCCAAAATAACAATACCATACAAAATAGTTATGTCAATCCAAAATTAGCAAACTTAAATAAGTAATACTAAAAAATAGGTAACAACCTTACTAGAAATAACAATAAAATCCCAAGACAAAATGACAATCAAATGACAATATAATAACTGATATAGGATGAGAATATTTTTGTTTTAGTGCCTAAAGCCATTCCACCACTACTTTGAAGTAATGGTTGAAGACTTGGAAAGAGCTATAAAAAACATTCAATCTATCATCTCGAA
This sequence comes from Endomychus coccineus, assembly GCA_958510875.1. Lineage (NCBI taxonomy): Eukaryota > Metazoa > Arthropoda > Insecta > Coleoptera > Endomychidae > Endomychus > Endomychus coccineus. The sequence goes on along the minus strand of OY294068.1, from coordinate 182,131,253 downwards.
TCATTAAAAATAATTTGAGGTCATCAACGAACATTAAAATTCACAATGCTTTATACAATCTTCAAGGTCATTGACAAACAGACTGAACCGCAAGTATCACCGGGGTACCACAAGGCATAATCCTTGGCACCCTGTTTTTCGTCATGTACGCCAAATCCTGAATTACATATGGACGGCGAAGAGCTGGTGTGAAACCAGGAAGCAAATGATACTATTCCTTGATAAAATGAAGTATTGGTTAGCAATAGACCAACTTTCACTAAATCTCAGCAAAACGAATTTCATAACTTTCGGCTCCTATCAAGGCAGCATATCGATACACATAACATTATCTGTAGGAGAGAAAGAAATAAAGGAATATCACAAATAAATTATCTAAGAATAACTATTGATTGCGATCTGCGTTGGGAGCAACATATATTGAGAATCATCGGTAGAATGAAAAATCTCATCTTCACCTTTTATAAACTGCAATGAATCTTTCAATTCAAACACTTAATAATACTATATCATGCATTGTTTCATAGTATTGCAGCTTAATGTATTGTAGGGTGGGGTGATGCATATCAAAATGTCTTAAGTAAATTAGAACGAATTTAAGAAGACTTGAATACCATACACAGCAATACTTTGCATTATATATAAGATGATTATTAATAAGAGAATCTTAACTGCATCATCACTCTCACTCAAAAGTAAAATTAGTAAAACTATATTCAAATAGAGTAGCCTATATAGTGCTATGAAGTCTTTCAATTTATTGCCAGCAACTTTTAAAGAAATAGATCTCACAACAAAATGTGTAATAAAAAATTCAGAAAAATTGTATTTAATAATAAAAATATCTCTCTTTTAGACATAATCTATGAGGATATAACAAATAAATAGTAAATACATGTATATCAATGTAACTATCTCAAGACATTTACTCTAGTTGAATGTAATTTGAACTTAATTTCAATAATCATATTTAACTTTAAGAATATAATAGACTTAATATTTAATTTAGTTTATAATTTTAGCTTACGATTCAGATCCACACACGGGGTACAGTGTAACCCCTTGTGGGAGGTGCATAATGCAAAAAAATTATGTATAAAGTTTTTATTATTACTATTATCATTATTATTATTATTATTAAACTTGTAAGTACCCATTAGAGGAAGACATTTATTACTTACTATTGTTGAAATAATAATGTATTACCCATAAATAATATATATTCATACGAAACGTATAATTTGACGGCAGAGAACATAAAAATCATTGAAACGACTTGGTGAACAACGTTTATTTGATATGTAGATGGAAACGAAATGGAAATTTTAGGTGCAAGGTTATATGGATCGACTTGTGAATTTGTAATTGCGTAGTGATGTAGTCATCTCTATGAATTCCACTGAAAATAATGAAAACTAATTCACATTTATTCCAATACGTAATACTTTGTTCCAGATTAGATCATATTTGCTTATGATGATTAATTTTTTATACAACATGATGAAACCGTTATATTATAATAATTCATATCGTTGATAATTTTGACTTTTTTCCTTTATGAAAATGAATATCAACTCAACCAAGTTCCAGATTTTGCTTTGTGTTTCACAATTATCTATTTAAATGGACAATGTTATCTTGATTTGTATGAGTACATAAACTAAACCAAACTTCTGAGAAAGTCAAGTTTTATAATCAAATGTTTGTAATTATTGAAATTTTTTCACGTTCAACGTTAATATTTTATGAAAAATGTTCTCTATTCTGAATCTAATCTAACCGGTCCCTGTTATTTTTTGTGTATTGTTAAGACACAATTTCGTTATTCTATTATACCACCGAATCTGGAGCTATTATTTTTTTTAAACCTCTACAAATTGAAAACATAGGTACACCTAGATCACGATAAGAAAGGAAGAAATGACGTCATAGTTAGTAATTTGTGCAATAAATTCATTTAAACAATTTCCCTGAAAAATTGCCGCGCTATCTCCGTCAAACCAGGAATATTTCATTTTAATAGTTGGCAACACTTTCCAATTCGCAGATGAATGTCACTGCTGCTAGCAATAGAGCTACTGGAGCTTTACAACTGAGGGCCTCAACAGTCGATAAACGGGCTAAAATGTAGATAGTTTTATTATGAAAATGTATGTATAAGTGATTATGTAAAATGTGTTTGTGTCTTCTAGTGTTCAAATTGGGGTGAATTTAATACAATATATTAAAGTAAATTATTTCGCCTTATTGGTTAATGTGCAATATTCAAAGGAACTACAATGTGTGAAGCAATGAAGTGATATTTATTATTTTGATATGTTTGGACAATGTGCTAGTTGTGAAGCGAATTCTTTTTTATTTCCAGAAAGGCTCAGGCAAGTAGTATTCAAAAACATTGAGAACCTGTTGAATTTGCCAACAATGTATCACATACTGCTGCCCATTCCTTCCTTTTCGTTAACAGATATATCATTCGATGTTCATCGGAGCGATTATGATGCTTTTGTTATCAGATGTCTCATTTTCTGTACGTATTTTTAATATCAAGACAAGCTGAAGTAAAATACAGAGCCGGCTTAGGTAGGGCTTCGTTGCTGACGCCTGCGCACAAAGTTACTGCGTCGCCGGTCATATGAGACTCTAGACAGTTTCCGTAGATTCTAAGGTTTTTCCATTGATCATTGAACGAATTGGAGTCTTGTTCGGCGATGCAGTAAATTCGTGCGCAAGAGAGTTTTTACGTTATCGACGTGGCACCGCCTAGGTCAGCTCCAAATTACGACTCATAATTCCAAAACAGAGATTGGTATCCTGTCTCTATATTATATTCTTAAACTAACACACAAGGATAGGTATGTCACAACTAGATTACTGTTAGCGTTGTTGTAAGATAAACGATTTATCAGAAGGAGACTCATGGCTAAGAAATTGTACATGCTCAAGAATAATGATCGTTCAGGAATTTATTCTTTGTAATTCGAAATTCTTCAAAGATGATTGATTGTTCAAGAATTACTAGGAATTTGGTCAGTACGCTGCGCATATGCTCAAAGGGTTAAAGTACAGTGAGCCCGTATGCCGAACGGATCGGCTTACGCTTACGCATTAGATACAGTAAATAAGAGTCATCGTTCGACTGGTATTTAGAAACCATCAATGCGACGTATGAATCTAAAGAAGAAGCTGATAAAGAGAGCAAGCCGCTACGCTCACGCCGATTTTTGCATATATTGATCAAAAGTTGCGCAAACTCGATTCGTTAGCACTATTCCTCTCTACAATCGGCCAGATGGTTATCGCACCGAACAGTGTGCGAAACTGAGCAAATAACGTCGAATATTTCGACGGACCACTGGGCTCTATAACTGGAAAACGACTTAAGTAAGACATTGACTTATCAGCCAGTCAATTTCGAGCATAATATCTATTTCGTGTCAGAATATCAAATCGATTGCGTTCACCATTTGACCGCTACATGAGAACATACATTTGCCAAACAACCCTACTGAATCAAGAAAAGACTTCGTTCGCTACGCTCACTCCGTCTCAATTTATAGTTCATATGTTAGAATAGATGAGTAGTAAATTATGTCACGTATTTATATTATCTAATCAACGTGACCTGTTGCTCCTTTGGAGTACCAGTAGAAATTAAACATTTAATAACATAAACGTTACCTACGCCTGGAAAGCCATAATATGACAATGCTAATTGCTTGAGCAAATTAGATAGCAACCAACAATTGTTAATTTGTAACATATAAAGTGTCAAACATCCTAAGTGCATCACGTATCCATCGAAATAGGAAGAAACTGAAATCGAACTTCTGATTAAATTTCACCGACATAAAAGTCAAGTCGTGAATTAACGGTAAATTCTAATGATATTAAACGCTACGAGATTGCTTAGTAAGCAGGCTTTCGTTGATACTTTCCTAATCGTTCAGTTATTTGAAAATATTTAACAACATAACAGCTTATCAGCATGTGCATTCTCAGTTGAAACAACGTCCGTGCATTGAAAACAGTAAACCACAAGCGAAAGGTATTTTGAAATGTAAATAATAACGGACTATTATAATTTCCTGATTCGGTCGATGTAATTATTCGAATAACTACTTTATTTAAACACCTCAATCACTACTTGAGTTTTGTATTTTTTTTAATTAGTAGAAAGAAAGTACAAGAGGTAGATAGAATTAATAGATGAAAGTCGTGTAAGCTTCTTAGAGAAGTAAGAATGTAAAAATTTAAACTACAACATGTAGTAGTAATCTGAGCAATCTATTAGCAACTGGAAATTGTTTTCTTCAATCTAGACTATTCTTGAAATGATGTCTGTGAGTGTCTCACCCACGGTGGAGACGAATTTGAAAATATGCGAATCGCTTCAAAGTGGTGATAATGGCGCGTAGCATTTGTTTTGCGGCGCGGTACGCCAATTCCAAATGATTATTTTGTCATCCATTTTTAGTTTTTCGAATAAAGTCTGTTGTGTTGTATGCTGTTGTCGTTTGCACTTCTTGTATGACTCAGTATGATGGTAGTTGGTTGGAGAAATAGCACTTGATGATTTCAAGTTATTTATTCACACCTGTACACAGTTATGTACAAACTACACTAACAGAACTGAGTCGCCTTATTTATGAAGGCTAGTTTCCCTAAAATCTAATTCTCCAGGTTAACGCTTGATTATAAGATTGATGATATGTTAATGTTATTGCAAGTAATAATGTTGCTCGTTGAAGTGATACCGTTGTGATTGTTATAGTAATGTAATGATGTTGCTCGTTGAATGATTCTGTTGTAATTGTTCCTTTTCTAAAAGTGGTTTACTTCAGGCAAATTTGAGACTAAGTAGGGTTTGTAAAGAAGGGTAGTAGCTGCTATCATTGGCTACATATCTGTTGACCAGAAATTCCAGGCAACACAAACAATTTTTAGAAGTACCGATAATAAACAAACCATGCCAACTCATCGATAGCACTTGGTCAAATTGACACAAGAATCCTATTTACGACTGGATTCCAGATGTGTCGTAAATACATTCACAGAGGCTATGATAGTTAACAGATAGTTACAGAAAATGATACTTCAAATGACTTGTCATAATTATTGTCAATATGTATAGAAATATGGATAAGTTACGCTTCAACATCTAGAGTAGTTTTTGTATCATGACAACAGTTTTGTTGGTTATAAATATATATCACAATCATTCATTCAAGCTGCAAAGTGTCTCTATGATCTACATGATTGAAGAGTAAGTGGTCTGCGGGTCCTGATGGAATTCCTACGCTAATTTTGAAAAAATATATCAACCTTTTCTCTTATCCTTTATACAAAATTTTCAATCTAATGTTGATAAACTCTGTATTTCCCAGTCAATGGAAAATTACAAAAATTTGTCCAATATTAAAAAGTGGAAATATATCGCATATTAATAATTACAGACCTATAGCTATTATTTCCGTTTTCTCTAAATTATTTGAAATCATTATGTCCGATATTATCTATAATCATGTCAAAAACTATCTTTGTGATTTTCAACACGGTTTCGTCAAAGCCAGAAATACATCATCATATCTTTGTACTTTCACCCAGTACGTTTCCTCAGCGCTTGACAGTCAACAACAAGTCGATGTGATATACACAGACTTCAGCAAAGCTTTTGATCGAGTGTCTCACACTCAGCTTTTGAACAAATTACCTAAGTTTGGTATTCCTCACAACATCCAGCATCTTCTGGGAACTTACTTAAATAAACGGAAACTATTTGTTGAATATGAAGGAGTTGAATCAAATAAATTTCTTGCCACTTCGGGTGTCCCCCAGGGATCCAATTTGGGGCCCTTGCTCTTCATTCTTTTTGTTGACGATATTTGTTGTAATATTAATTCCGAAAAACTCATATTTGCTGATGACCTGAAGATTTACAAATCGATCACTAATGTATCTGACTGTGCTTCCCTACAAGAAGATCTGAAAAGGTTGAATAACTGGTGTGCAGTAAACAAACTGACCCTCAACTGTAGCAAATGCAAGGTAATGTCATTCTCTAGAAAATCTACTACAGTCATATATAACTACAGCATGGGAGAAAATCAGTTAGAAAGAGTTAGCGAAGCGAACTTGGTGTTCTGTTTGACGCGAAATTGACCTTCTCTTCTCATATCAATGTTATAGTAAAGAAGTCGATGAGAAATTTAGGTTTCTTAATTCGAACCTGTAGGGAATTTAATTCATTTGAGGCCTTAAAGTCAGTATACGACTCAATGATCCGAAGTAAACTAGACTATTGCAGTGTAGTCTGGAATCCTTACTTCTCTACTTACTCAGACAAAATAGAGTCCGTGCAAAGAAAATTTCTTAAATTTGCACACCGGAAACGATACGGTACCTACCCACCTAGAGGCATTGATTACAACCTTCTGCCAAGAGAATTTAAGGTAAATTCGCTGAAAAAACAACGTGATATTGCAGATCTATTATATATTTATAAAATCATACATGGAAAAATTGATTCCCCCACTCTATTATCGCTACTAGATTTCAATATACCTCGTTTTAGTTCTCGTACTAATATCACTTTTAGAATACCTACACCAAACACTCAACATCACTTTAATTCACCAATAACGACAATGTGTAGAAGTTACAACTATATAACTTCTGCAGACATGTTTTTTCTGACCTTTCGTGAATTTAAACGTGATATTTCCAAATTACTACCAGACTAGTGTTGTACTAAGACCAACTAACATAGTTAAGAACATAATTATGTTTGTTATTATTAGGTTAGTATTACTTTTATTGATGTTATATAACGACCTATTTTACGTAAGTTTCTATTATGTACACCTTTAATTAGGCTGCTGGCCTGCTGGTTGTATGAAATAAATAAATAAATAAATAAATAAATAAATAAATGATGTTGGGACAGTTTGTGAAGGGTTCTCCCTCCCTCATGCCAGTTAGGGTAGCTTGTTCCATAGTTTGAAAGTAAAAATGTGATAAGAGATATTATATTCCTGAACGTTATTGAGTATTATTTAGTCGAAATAAAGTGAAATAGGCAAGTGATGGTTGAGTTTTAATCGACCTACGGTCAATTCATGCGGCTCCCTTTTCCACAGATATTTCCATAGTCGGTGTTCATCAGAAATCTCGTCTGTTGTTCCACCACGCGAGATTCTTTATAGGTGAACTAGACGAGTTCAAACTAGTCACACCTTCATTATCAAGCACGACACCTGCCAAACTTTTCCCTACCGGACTTAATTTTTCTATCGAACATCGAAGTTGTGCAGCTCTTCACCTATTCAGGTTTTTTCCTATGGCTATAAGCTACAAACCTATAAGAAAAATTAGAATGGCTATCTCCGCTCCCAACATTCCACCACCGGCTCACATCATGTTCTTAGAAAAGTGTAGGTTTCCCTGTCGTGTAATCAAAATATATAAACAGCAAGGGGTTACCCTCAGGATGATTCTGAATTTAATAAATTGCTTTTCACCTTATACATTTCCATCATTTTTGAATTATCGAAATATTTGCCCTTACTATGTTTTAAAAGTGATAAACTTTCTTGACAAATGGAGTAACCTGTATTTAAAATATATTCTGCTAATGTATTGTATTGTATTATTCTTCTGTATATGGACATAATGTTTTTTATAACGAGTTGAAATTTCCTTCTAGTTTGAACATAACATTTTTGAACTCGATTTTTTTAGCTTGATCTTGCTTCTATAAACGGGTTTTGTTGCAAATTTAGGAAACAAATTATGAAATTTATTGATTACTGAAGGGTGATAAGTGAAACTTTCCAATTTCATTGAATTATTTGAAATTAATGACTCTTATTCGGTTAAATGAATGCGTTCCATTTTTCGGTTTTGGTTAGAAATCAAATTATTTTTCAAATATTTGTAGTGACCATTGTCCGTCGCTATTTGCTAAAGTTTCTCAATTTGGTTGTTATCATTTTCTGGCTCAAGAGAACGTTTATTAACAATCTATGAACAAGACCATTGAATGGAGCTATTTTATAATTGAGTGTTGTACATGAATCCGCTGGAATATATCCTTCACTTTTAAAACCCAGTACGGACAAATACGTATCTGGGTAATTTGGATGAGATAGAAATATAAGAGCGAGAAAAGAATTTAATAAATTCATATTTATCTCGAACTAAGGGTAGCCACTTGTTTACATTAATAACCCCAACAGTATTTAAACAGGTTTCTGATTTAGGATATTCTGATGATATCTACTTGATAGCAGATAGATCCTCAGTACTTTAAAAGTATTATTAGTGGATAAGGGTGATAATTTCTCCTTCATGGTGTTAGTGTATCCTCATTCACAGTTTATCTAAGAATTTTTCTTCTTTATATGATAGTTAAAACGATTTTATCATCTAATTTAGTTACTCTGCTGATGACTACTTGGTTGCTGGAAGGTCCGTAGTACTTTAACAGAATTTTTAGTGGTTAAGGGTGATTATTTCTAAATCTAGTGTTATAGTTATGAACTTCTTCATAATCTACTCAAGGTTGTCACAAATTCTATGCCATGTTAAAAGGTTCTACTCCTCTTTCATAAGCACACTTCAATAGTTTTCTAGTTCAAGGTTTAGAAAAACATCCTAGTCACCGCAATACAAATCATTAAATTTTCAGCATATTGCACAGATAATTTGATATCTATTCACATTTTTTGTGATCAATATTGAAAATATTCTTACATTACGTGAGACCATGTACATTTCTTAGGATATTTATTTGACCTATATTGGTTACGGCACCACTCGACCGTACAATAAAAACTTGTAGACATGCAGCTTTTGCGGTAACAACATTTTAACACTGTTTAGTTTCAAATTCCACGCAGATTCTTTAATATTTTAATCATCCAGTGCTATCGCTGAGCTGAGTTTTGTTAAGAACATAAAAGTAGAACATGATGTGCTTCGTAATATTTTTTCTATGATGGCTTAATCTATTTGTGGTCACGTTGAGACAGATCGTTTCGTATCTTGAGAAAATGTCAACGTCAACGTAGCATATGAATTACGTCCTACAGTTATCGAAAAATTCCTTCAGTGTTTTATGAGTTTGCGGTTCTAAAAAAATGTTATTACATGGTAGCGTGAAGCTTTCTTTGTAAACAATTACGCTTTTCAGCAGTATTCAATAATTTGATAGATTACATTATGACCAAATTCTATTCAAGTACTCATGGACTAATAACCTATTATTACATTCTAAAAACATTCGATAATATTTTCTGGGGGTTGCTTCCCTTCTCGAACCTCATTTTCTACGCCACTGGATATTTTTCAAAACATATTCATTTTCTTGATTCCTCGTTTAATTTGGGAAAAAAAGTATTCGTGCAACCTTTTGATTCGAGCAGACGCTTTTGACATAAATGGTGTTTTTATAAAACCTAAAATGGCTATTATTTTGAACATTTGTTCCAATCTGTGATCTTTATATTTGATTATAAATTGAGATCATATAGCATCGAAGATCAATATAACTGATATAATATATTAGAAGATGTCACCCTCCATTCATTGACGTCTTCGTCATAGATATCCCGATGGTTGCGGGCGATTCCAGGTTGACAGACTAGAAAAACTCACACTGACCAATACTTCATTGCAGACTTCTTCGCCTACTTCCTCACCCAACATTCGACCGCTTGCTCACACGATGTTCCATGGAAATTATAGTTTTTCCGCTTGTGAAATCAAAAGAAAAAACTTAGAGTTACGTTTACCATTCCCAAAGTTGAATATTCCACATAAAAAATGTGATATCTCTAGTATACTTATAGAGAATTAACCCTCGAACTTATGATTTGTCATTGACTATAAATGTATTGTATGTTGAAATTTCACTGCTGAAGGTGAAACATGGCAGCCATTGAAGAGAACAGTAGTACTGATTGATAAGCCTTGTTTCATTACATTTCAGAAGGAAACAATGCAATCGGACTACTCAAGCTACAGAATTATCTCGCCAGTGCTAAGCCAGAGAATTTCGTCACTATCAATATCAAAAGATGTAGACACTCCCGACTATAATGTTAACCGTTACACACAAGATTCGTACCAGGAATTATCATACCGCAGTCAACACAGACGGAGATTATCATCAACAGGAGAAGGAAGTGGTGATTCCAGTACGACAACGTCTGGAAGTAGTTACGGTGAACGGGAAGATGGAAGCGAGGGACGCGCAGAAAGTGATGAAACTGAACAGGAAGAAAGGAAACCACTAGATGGGCAAATAACGCTCCTCGAGAGACAGAAAGTTGAGGCTTTCTTCAAAGGATTGAAAACACAAGTAAGTTTATAATTTAGAATGTTGAAAGAATCCGAGGACATGATTCGTATTATGACAAGTATGAGAGCCATTAGTAGATGCTCATACAATTATCTATTGCTCCTCAATTCTATAAATATGTGTATGTTTGTTGTACTTCTGTACCTGTTGCTGTACCAAGAGATCGTACAAGTTGTTATTTAATTTACAATTATTTATCCTCTGCTTTACCGATCAACTAAGTTGAATATAAAAGTTGCTATCTATTCATAGCCGAATACTATTTCCACCACCTATAAACAAGAATTTGAGGTTCGAAATGAAATATTCCAAGAAGAAGAAATGCCTATCCTGCAGATTCTGGGATTAGGTCTGTTTGTTTGTGTTGCTAGAAATGCATAGAGTAAGTTAGTAGAAAAACGTCCTTTCGTTTGTGTCGATCATTTGATCTAATTGTGTTCATTTGTGTTGAGCAAATTGCTCTAGATTGAAAAGATCTGACTAAATCTACTCGACAAAAAACGACGGAACAAGAAGAGCAGATCATTTTATAAATGGTTAACATAACCTGAAACCAGAGTTCTTTATAGTTCGGACTTTTCGAGCACCTAGATAGAATTGAAGTTAACGAATTCAAAAATGTCAACAGCTTCACAAAATCCTGTCGTTTTACGGTCTCCAACCTCTATATGAGGTTTGATGACTCGCAAACCATAGGAACACCAGAATCAACTTCTTATTCTCATTATTTAATCTTATGTTAGCTAACAAACAAATAATTTACCACAAGGATGAAGTAATTATGATATTTAACTCATTTCAACAAGTAGACTTACAATTTTTCTGAAGATTTTGGTATATATTAGAGACTAGAAATTCATTTGAAAGAATTTGAAATTTATCACGACTAAGTCTGAAATGCATTTTGAATTCTTGTTCGTTATACATGGATATGACCTAAAATATGGATATAGAGACAGTTCAAAGAAACATTTGTTATTGTTTCATGCAATACTCTTACTTCAAAATAATTTTCAATACAATTTCTATTAGTTAAAATGGCTTCTTAGATCAAATCGTCTACTTCTTCATCTTCAGATGAACTAGAAGAGAATGTATCATCTGTTGCAAGGCAAAAAATAGCATTTTTGATATTCTTATTTGTGTATATTTTTGAAAATTGTCTAGGCTATGTTGTCTGTTTCGAAAAGTGTGTATTTGCAGTCATTCTTCTTTGCTAATCTAAGCTACTACTATCTGCTTTGTGATGACATCAACTGATTTGATCAGCTTGCTCTATGCATTAGCAGGGACACAAACGAACTGACCTAATAATATCATGATTCTCCCAGGCCAAAATTGAGGTACATATAAATACCGGAGAAACCGCAGCCATCGATTATTGCATCTCATGGGGAGGATAACAAATACCATAATACCTGTAAAATTACAATATTTCGAATGAATTTTCGAAAGTTCTCACTTTTTGGTGTCATAGTTTTTTTTCGTCAGTATTTGTGACATTATCGTTTTCTACTAGCAACATTGACCTTGTGATACAATAGATCTAAAAGGTCACTCCATCTCAAACATTTTCAAGTTGAATGACAATCCATTGATGTGATTGAAATCCCAAATCCGCTATCCAAAACAAGAAAAAAAACTTTCCATCTCTAGGATGACATTTTATTTTGTAGAATGGGATGTTAGGATTGTTGGTAGACCAACTTCATTATCTGATCTTCAATAATTAAATTATCAAGTTACCAGCTTTCTCTCGGAATGTGAAATGGGGGAGAAGTCATTCTAATCTAAAAATACTTCTGAAAAAATTTAAATCAACAATTTTTTTTGGCTTCACCCAAAACAAAACAATAATCATGGATGATGAGAAATATTTCACTCTCAGCAACGCCGAAATTCATGAAAATTACACAGATAACATCGCATAAGCTGCTAATGAGATGAACTATAAAATCTAAGGTGTAATATTTTGGTCATGTTTTGGTTTGGTGCGCCATTCCTGAAGTAGGTGTATCTAGTCCTTACATGATCCATTTTAGGGGTCGGGTAGTCAATGCTTAGGTCTATATTCGAAACTGCCTCCCTGCCACCAATTTATCAATCAGCATCATGTCAATCTTGAGAAATCTTGGCATCCGGATGGATTCCGCGTCACAATATCACGATTTGATGCTGTTGCGGTTTAGATTATTTGGATGTTTTAAAATTTCTATAGCTTCAAGGATTTTTCGCTGATAGAAGTGTGGTGCTCGGGCTAGGAATGTAGGGTGTTTGGCGATGTTCAAGCACGATAAGAAAGATTTCTATCACCGTTTCGTAACCGTGGTCGAAATATGGATCCATCACAAAATACCAGAGGCCAAAGAACAGTCGAAACTGTGGCCCCTTGCGATTTTTATCTATTTCCAAACGTGAAGAAACGGAAAAAGATTTGGCTCCAACGATGAGGATTTGGAAGGGATCGAAAAAATAGAAAAATTTGGAAAAAGCGTATTGTGCTACAGGGAGATTATGTTGGGAAATAAAATAAGTTTTAACTAAATAAATCATCGCTTGTTTCATTTTTCAGGAACTTTTCACTTTGCCCTCATATCTTCTTCGAATTTTTCAAACTCGTGCTCGCTTGTTTCTAAAGTGTGGCCAATAAACTCATGTTGAGGCGAGAGTTATATCGAATTTGAATTGGTTATTAATTATTATGTGTCATCCACCACGTGCACGTTCTCGGCTATTATCGAAATTACCCATTGCAATTATAACAAACTGAAATAATACAATGGCCTTATGATGATAAGTAACAATACATATACGCCGTAAAATTAATCAAACTATGAAGTAAGCAAACAAATGAGTCAGAAATAAGCAAAGCTTTCGCGATATGAACTAATGCATGATCATGATCAAATAGAGGGAGCGGTTGTTTGCACTTCGCCAATACTTATATTGGCTTAGTCGCACCCTATCCCGTAATAGACAACAATAATAATTCAATTCAACTGATACTGATAAATTATCTGCATGATATCGGATAGCATACAAACGTTAAATGTAGCTTTTCTGTTGATTACTCGAGTCAGGGGAAGATATACAAGCGTATCGATTTACAACTACATCTACAAATAACGACCTTCCAGGAGTGATAACGCGTATATGTATTGCACACAAATCGTAGAAAGTAGGCCACGGTTCCAAATTTGATTGAATTTGTCACGATGCCACGCATGACAGTTGGAGTAATGCGGTCGTCAGGAGGAATATCCGCAATAAAACTACGGATGTTGCATTTTTCATTTGGATAAACTAAGAGATTTATCTTGAAGGATATCACCCGGATATTTGTTACAGTAATTCTGATCAAGATGAAAAATATACTGTCTTTCATAAAAATAATAAATTCACCGGGAATGAGGAATTTTTGGCCACCTTCCTCACTAATTCTGGTTAAGCTTCAATACATTGAAGCAATTTGTTCCGAATTCTAAGTTTCAGTAATATTCCTGAATTGATAATAAATTTACTCAATAACAACTTCTCAATCTAGAATATACTCAAATAAATAACTTCAAATCAACAACAAAATTTGCAAAATTAATTTTTCAATATTTATAAATTATCGTATGGTAAAATATATAGCGTTAGACAGAATATATAAGTATTTGAAAACATATAAGATACACTATATAATTCGACTCTCTATGTACAATTTTCCCGTATATTTTTGTACCCAACCTACAGGAGTTATTTGAGAAATCATCAAAAATAAAGGATTCAAAAGTTCTATATTTTTTCTGAATCATCAGAAATTTTTGTCAACAATGCAAAATTATTCCGGCAAATTACAAATTTTGACATGTAATCAATTTTCTAAATGGAACACCTATATATTTTCTCATATGTTAAGCACTTTTATCAAATATAAGCATTAAAATATTTGAAAAAAATTTGAGTTAATGTGCACTAAAACATAGGGAATGACAGATCCTGGCTCCACTTTGTTGTTTACATATCAAATGTAAGTTTTGTCGATTTTGATTATTAGATTGGTATAAAATGGACTATTATGAATAAGAAAAACCTAATATGATATGATTATTTCATTTAAATTATCGTTTTTCTCACACTTTCTGGTTTTACAGTATTTAATATTGTCATACGAGCTGTTGAAGTTATTTTTTTGATTTAACTAAAATAACTGTATCATATTGAGCTTTTCTTGTTGAGAATAGCCCATTTTATACCAATTTAATAATAACGTACAACAAAATTTACATTTGATAGGCTAACAAACAAATATGGAATTGTCTCTTGAGCGTGGCTAACTGCGTTTTAGTGCACATTAATTAATTTTTTTCAAATACTTGAAAGCTTATATCTTGAATGGGTTGATGAGAAATACTACAACTATTTTTATTTGAAATCACATTTGCGATAATACTCAGGATATCAATTCAACAAATTGACAGTTTGCCTGATTAATTTTACATTTCTGACTAAATATTCTGATGATTGAGAGAAAAATACAGAACTTTCGTGTCCATCACAAAATGTACGAGATAACCCTGTAGCTCGTCTTACAACAACATTCATCTAAGTTAGTAACCTGTGCATGAATATTGTGGCTTGCATGTTGAAGGACATTTTATGAATAATTAAAACATATTTCTGAACAATAAAGAAATTGCCACTACTGATTTTGCTTGTTCAATGACATTATGTAAATTGACAAAACAAATTTTTGAACAGTAAACAAATTGCTTTCAGGACAACAAAGAATTTTGCATGCTTAATGACTTTGAATAAATCATCAGAATATATTTCAAAACAATAAACAAATTGCTTTCAGCGCTCCAAATAATTAATATTATTGGTCAGTCATTTTGCATTATTCATTAGTCAAAACGATAACATTATTTTTTCGAGCTTATGAGCTAAGCTGCGGGTACTGATTCACTTAGGTTAGAGCGAACTCATTACAGCTTAGAATAAGATGTAAAATATATGGAATATATTAAAAACAAGGTTGAAATTGAACTAAAATTGATGCTACTCAAATGATTCAAATGGATAGTATGAGTATGAAAGAAAGTACGTCTTTGTTGTAGTCTGTTCATAAATTCTTCTGAAGATATCACTGTTGAAGTGACAACTAAGTAAATTATTACTCAACATGAAGATGGCAGCACTCGTCAACAAAAGTGAGAATGTGTTTGCGCATGCTATGTCTAAATGACGTCTAATCACATATAACTAAGAAGGTTGTCTGACAAGTTTCCAACTTCAACATGAAGATGGTAGCACTCGTCAACAAAAGTGGGAGAATGTGTTTGCGCATGCTTTGATAAGTACTCACCAAAATTTCAGAAATTGACAATCGTTCGAGTGAGTCGATGTCAACGTTTCTTGTGAAAATGGAAAAAGCGAGTATCGAGCTGTCATTAAATATTTGTTTTCGAAAAACGATATGCCTACGCAAATCAAAGACCAATTGGACGATGTGTACGGCGACTCTGCGCCACCATTTACCACAGAGAAATTTTGGGCACCTGAATTTGAACGTGGTCGTATGAGCTTGGGTGACGATGGACGTTTGGAACGTCCAAAAACTGCAAGTTCATCAAAGGCTGCTAAACTACGTTTGCTAACTTTGAACCAACAACATGTTCGACAGAACATTTACAACGCTCTGTTGGCCCATCAGTTTAGGCACAATAAATCAGAGTGTTGGCCTTCGATTAATTACTGTAGATGAAACTTGGATACACTATTACACACCAGAAACAAATATACTGTCAAAACAGTGGACTGCGGCTCCAAATAAGGCAAATGTTGTTCTTTCGGCTGGGAACGTGGGGACAGCTTTCTAGGATAGTCATGGAGTTATCTTAGCCGATTATCTTCAAAAAGGAACAAGCAGTAGATGAGCATCATTATCGACAAGCTGAAGGCAGAAATTACGAAAAAACCGCCATATTCATAAGAAAATAATTTTGTTACTCCTTACTTACCAGATCTAGTTCCAAGCTACTGTTTTGTTGTTCCCTAAGCTCAAAGCTGTGCTTGGAGGACTGAGATTTTCGTCGAATGAGGAGGTGATCACCCTCGTGAATAACTATTTTACGGAGAAAGATGCCGAGTAGACTATGTAGAAAGATAAAAATAAATTGGATGAAAAAATCTGAAACTTGCCAGACAACCCTCGTATATGTAAATTTAACTAACTGTATTTAATTTCTAACTCATTCTGAATATCACTTTGTTGTAAAACAATTGTATATTCGATCTCAAATGTATATCGAACCATCTTCTAAGCCTAACAAACTGTTTGAGTTTGAAGTTTTGAAAGCAAATTTTTTATACGTTACATTTATGTTCTATCCGGATTTTCATGAGATTTGTTCACTAGAAGGGCTTTCAATGACCTGAAGGCAGAATATTGTATTCCTTCGAACATACGTGTTTCTAATAACGAAAGAAATGTCTTGGGGCATCGGTTTCCGACTGCTATCTCAAGAAATAAAGTTTTCGTCTTCGTTTTAAACCAAACAGAAAGAAGTATACGCGATACTCGCATATTTCCTTTATTTAATAATATAAACGCAAAAATAGATCAATTATATTCAACAGCTAGGTATCCCCCACTACCCTGTTCATCTGATAACAACCAAACAGCAGCGGCGGAAATGAATTAAATTATACTCCAGAAACTAGCATGAGAATAATGTTAGTAAAATAAATATAAGCCTTATTACATTATAACTAGGCGCATTATTCCCCGTTCACATAAAATAAACATCGTTCACTGTTTCTCACAGTTTAGATAGAAACGGAGGTCATGGGATCACGCCTCGCACAATAAAACATCCGACAAACATACATGTGCGCTTCAACGCCCACTGAAAGAGGTACATCAACATTTTGCATTAACATAGAATCAACCTGCATGTGCTCTTAAATGTCTAGTCTAGTCTGAATTTTAATGAAGCACACAATGCTTTAATGTGTAGATTAGCATTGCACTTTATTTACGATTTCAACAGAAGTTGTAGACTCATTTACAATCCAAATCGGATACTCGAAGATTATACATGGATCACTTTCGTTGCTAGCACGAGAATGGGTTTGTTATTCATCCAATGTATTTTTTCGGTACCGCCTGTATGTCTAACACTATACCCGTCGTTTCTTTGAAGCGCCTGAAATCTTCGAATCAATGCGTAGCATTGAGAGCGATTCTTTCAGTGGGATATCTACCTTCTGGTAGATGACGTTTGAATTACTAGATGCTGTACCATTTCCATATGGTCGAATTGTGAATTTATTGCCCTACTCGTTTCACTGACGAGCTTATGAGGAAAGCGAAACAACTGCCTGGGACTGATGGACATGTTGCCACTGTTCGAACTAGAGGAACCTAGATTTGTGGGTAAGCCCACTTTAATAAGTGGGTTTACCAAAGTCACCGAAGAACAACAGTACCAATTTTAAGAAAATCCAATCTACAAAACAATGGATCAGCTATAAGATCCTCATTTAGTCCTCTGTCAGGGAATATTTTCATGTCTTGTATTGAAGAAACTGTAATGAGTTCCCCTCTAGCAAACATCATATTCAGTGCTGGTTTAGATATGTAGTTGATGTTTTATCCTTCATCAAAGGTACATCACGACAACTAAATGTTTTATTATCCTCCATTAAGAATATTCTTCCTAACATTAATATCACTTCAGCAACAGAGAAAGATAACAAAATGAATTCCTTAGATTTTATCCTCACGCCACCATAGTAATATATAACATTCAAAATTTATAGAAAACCTACATTCACAGATACAACTATTGCTACTTATTCCTCCTTCAGTCTTCGCGGTGACAAATTAGTAGCATACAATTAAATGGTACGTAGAGCTTTTTCATATCCTCTTTCCCTTTTCTTATACGTTCATTACACGGAAGGAAAATTTATAATGTTCGAAGAACATCGTGTGAACAGCGGTGGAATGTTGGGAGAGGAATTTTGTCTGAAGGTTTGAAAATTATCGGTAAAGGAAAGACTTCGCTAGGCAAAGAGTTCCACAACTTCGTTGTTTGATAGAAAAATGAGGTGTGGTAGGAAAAGTTCGGCCGGTCTCGAGCTTGACAATGAAGGAATGACTAGCTTGAGCTCGTCTAGTTCGCCTGGTTCTTTCGTGGTGGAATAACAGACGAGATTTCTAATGAACACCGATCATGGAGATTGCCCATTTTTCCACGATGTTCTAGAGAGGTCTTTCTTCTGGATATAATCCGAAAGCTTCAGCATAGGTTTGGGACCAGAGCCCAACATATAGTACTCCAGGACAGGTTGAATTTGTGCGTTGTGGATTATGAGTAACTTCCGGGTGTAAAGTAGCTCTTGGCACGATATAGAAGTTTTTGTGAAGCGTTTCCGCAATGGACCTCACATGATTATCTCATAAGATGGTGTTGTTGGTGGTGATCCCAAGCATGGATATGGGAGACTTCCTAGGACTAGTTGTACCTGACATCATCATATTAGGGATTGAGGGATCAGCCTTCCCGAAGAAGATGTGCAAGCTTGAGTTTTGGTTGCATTGAACTCTACTAGGTTATCAGAGTCTCATTTCAAAGTCGTTACCTGATCTCCATTAGAGCGAGAAAGCGGTTTCAAGTATACCATCATCTGCAAAACTATGGACGGGTCAGGCAGTCACTTCCAACAGATGATTTATATGAAGCATAGATAAAACTGGTGCCAAGACAGATCCCTGAGGAACAGCAGAGCTAATAGTAGAGTATTGGAGGACAATCCGTCAACCATCACATAAAGTGATCTATCTTGAGAAAACTCGATAGTAAGTGACAAAGATGAGGCTGTAAATCATATGACGGAAGTTTCCCAACAAGAGGTGTCAAACTTGGTCAAAAGCTTTGGGAATATCCTCTGCTACGGCTAGAGATTCCCCATATTTATCAATAGATTTCTGCCATATATGTGTTTCGCAGGCAAGCAGTCACTGGTTGATCTCTGCCAACAAAAGCCATATTGCCGGTCATACCCAATTTTGAAGCTCTCTATGTTGATTGCTGTCTCCATCATTTCAGTGATCACAAATAATGGTAGATTGGGTCTATAATTATTGGGAAAGGTCTTCTCTCTTTTTTCTGGAATTGGTTGGACTCTAGGTGTCTACCACCTGGAGAGATAGATACCAAGTTTGTATGAAAGGGTAAACAGCCTGCAGAAAACTGGTGTTAATTCTGGCACACATTCCTTGAGAATGACAGATGGAATTTCGTCTGGCCCCATATCCTTTTTGGTATTCAAGCAGAATGCTATTTCAAGCATATGGATGGATATCGATGGCTGTGACATCAGGAGGGTCCAGAGCGAATTCGCTGCAAAATTCCAACAAACGGGTTGGCTTCTTCTTGTGGTGTAGTGACCAGTGTGCCATTATGTTTGATTAGAGGATGGAATCAACTGAGAGGGAAATTTCATCTTTGGTTAGGGTTAGGAGAGAGAATGAATGAAGAACTGGAATATAATCAAGGTTATAGCCCTCAACAACAAATTTCAACATCAAATTATATCCAAATTCATCAATAGAAATAGAAAAAGCAGTAGTTACCCTTTTATAAAAAATTCAGATAATCTAGAATATTTTCGTACTTGGTAGTCATTCTTAAAAGTATGTGGTGACTCGTCCTCAATGTTCCGTTCGACACCACATTGTATATAGTATTTAAATAATAATTGTCCATGAATGTTCTTATGCTGCCATCAAACAAAACTATGAACTGAATTCTACCTAACATACCTATCAGCTTTTGCAATCAGTAATAATGCGAAGCAATCGAAAGGTGTATTGAATTAGTTCTAGTGCATTGAAGTGCGTTCATTATTATCATTAATCGTGACGTTAAATATTTTTTCTATGCTCGATAAAACTAGAATGGAATAGATGGCCTTGTAGGATTTTTAACTTTTAAACCTGCGGATTGATTGTGAACTTTTAGTGAACTAGCAGCTGAGTCAGCAGGCTCCATTCCTTGAGATCTAATAGCGAATATGGAGTAAGGCATGGGATTAAAAATTACTACCTCAATTATTATTTTATTCGATGTGTTATTAGTTTTAATTGACGTTATTTTCTACTGTAATTACTACCGCGCAATTAGATATAATCAGTGTTACATGTCTAGTCAACTTTTTCATCTAATCGGAGTATCTCTTATACTATATTTGTTGTATTATATTTCATTAATAAATACAGTAGTGTTGAATATGTTACTAACAGTGATGATGAAGTTCTGATAAATTCTGAACGATATGATTTTAATCGAATTCAGAAATACTGAATACCTCTAGGGCACTGATGTTCAACCGTTCTGTGGCAGCGCAACGCGTAGTAATGGAAAAACCATCTTTGTTAACATAGAACTACAAAATGAATCATACTTAGATATATTTTGGCCTCTAACAAGAACTACCGGGATATCAAAAATTATCTTAGTCAAGGGTGGTTGTGGAATCTAAAACGTGTGTCTTACTTTACGTTAGAAATAATTATGTCACTGTCACACTGACATCATCAATAACCTACAAATTTCATACCTATTTATTTCAGTTGTAAAACAATAATGAACTACAAATTATGAAATAATTATGTGAACTTTGAACCTTTTCAGAGATCGTGTAGCCACAACCCGGGTCAAAAACTGTTTTGAAATAGTTAATTTTCCGTAAATCGAATGAAGTTCACGTGAGAAGCCAGTAGCACGCGAGTTAGAAAACTGCAAATTGGTTGTACCTAATACGGCTTTACGATGACTTTTCGCATGCCGTTTTCGCTCCATGTAGTTAGATTTAGTATCGGACCGTGCCCGACGGCCCTTCTTTTTTCGATAAATGTCCATTAAATAGGAAAATTTAATCAAAACAGTTTGAGCTATTCTCAGATCTCAGCTACGCGCGTCTAACGTGCGACGTACCAAAGGGAATTTTCTCTCTACTAAAATATACATGAAGCGGGTAAAAGCTAGCGGTCCATAGCCAAAAACACTTTATTACAACTGGCGCCGGTCGCACGGGGCAAGAAACGGCCCCAAATTAACAAGACCGAGGTAAAATGTATAAACTTCAACATACGCGCAGCGAGCTCCTCGAGGCTTATGTTAAAATGATTTCGTACGTAGCTGATTACATAGGATGTCTGGCGTTCATGCAATTATGTTTTTAGATAATTCGAACCTTCTAATTTCGATAGGCCACGTGAAAATCCCGGAGTCCAAAGCGCTAAAGACTTCTGAGTGTTACAATATTCGTATAAACTTGCGAAATTTCGCACAAATTAATTATGACATAATTATTTCAAAAGTAAAGTGAGACACACGTTTTAGATTCCACAACCACCCTTGACCAAGATAATTTTTGATATCCCGGTACTATTCGAACTCAAACTAGTCTATCCTAAAAACATAAATGAAAAGTAGGAAAATTTTCTTTTCTAAGGATAAAATTGAAGATTTTTCTAACAAATAGTTATTTTTGTATTCAGTACATGATATGAGTATTTTATCAACGTAATAGTATCAGTAAAACATGAATTTCACGAACAAAACACAAAGAACTTTGTTGTACAAATGTAACTTTGAATTTATCGGCTGAAATTCTATGTTATAAATAAATACTTTCTATACAATTTCACAGCAATAAGTTAACCAGCTCTGTCATTATTACAGAAACGGTATGTGGCAGTGGAAAAAAAGACAAATTTCATTTATCTGCAACTCTAATTATATCAGTTTAAGTAGGTTGAAATAAACCGTTCGGAGGTATTATATACTGAATAATATGAATACGACATTTTTCATTTCAATTTTAGTTCTTATTGGTTTTCCGGCGAGTGATTTTTGTTGTACTAGTCTCATAAAGTAGTATCCTTGGGCTTGTGCTGATATTCGTACATCTTGTAGTGTCACTTTCATTAATCTCATGACGATAAACAAATAATAAAAATGTATGTCAGTCTTTTAATTCAAGTGATGTCTTAAGTGGAACGTCTGATTCAACAAAAATTTCTTTTTCTTTGGTAAAGGATAGGGTACTAAAGGCTATTATTCCTAGAAAGAGCGACATGACTGGCAGATACTGACGAGAATGATGAGGATTCATAAGATACATGAAGAACAATATATACCTATACTGGTTGTTGCCTGCAGGAATTTTACTTCAAATTGGTTTTGTATATAACCCGATCATTTAAAAATAAGCCATAATGGCTATTGAATAAAATAGAGCAGAAAATCGTCTATCTATCTTGATGGAACATTGTTTCATATACTGTAACGAAGCTTAAATTTTGAAATATCATTTATTTTAGATCAGGCAATAAATACGAATATTACATGTAATCTCAGTTTGAACAGTTCATTATTTCAATAGATATGCGTGAACTCCCAATGTGTATTCATTCCGTGATTGTCACTTTTCTAAATTTCCGCAATTTTGAATAAGTGTAATTATTCGAATAAATGAATCGAATTCATGTCCGTTTAAAAATTGCATTCATTCCGATAAAATATGTTGCAAAAACGGGGGTCTGGCAAGTTAACGCATCAAACTTTGTACAACCTTATGTATAAAAAGGGTGAACAACCAAAAAACTCCGATAACATTTGTTTATTGTGCCGAGAGGAACTAGTGGAGTATTATGTGCGCGAATTTTAGATCTAAAAAGTAGGGTCACTTTCAAGCATTGTTCGGGACATGAGTAAAAAAAACACTTGGCACAAAATAAGGAACTGGTGGAGCAGACTTGTCCAGAACCTCGGAAATATATAAAAGCAGTGACCGTTAAAAGATCGCTCTCTTTTGTGCTCTCTTTTGATGATTTTGATTTTTAAATAGTATAGTTGCTCTTTTGTGATTTTGATTATCAATCAGTACCGTTGAAGTGAGATTAAGATAAGAATCGAAGTGAATTAATTATTATCCGAGTTCAAGTCAGATTTAAACTGTGAATTAACAATAGTGTTCTGTTTAGTGAATTGTTACATGAGGTAAATGATAGCTAAGTAGTTTATATTTTTGGGCATTACGATATATTGATTTCCGTAGTTTATGATTGGCAATGTTCTATTGTATGATATCTGAGTTCCGTAGCTTTCAGTAATTTGGATTGTTATATTTGAGTTCATTCCGTCATAGGTCGGACCACGCACGATTTGAATTCGCAAGTGAATTGAAATATTCAAGTAATTGTTTGGTGTGTACAGAGTGTGTATGTTTGAACGACAGGGGCGTCTTTGGTATATTTGTGCACGCTGTGCCGAATCCGGAAGTATAAGTATATTCTAGACGACCAAACCGCCAACGGCTTGGGCACGCTGTGCCGAATCCGGAAGTATAAGCTGGGGTGGTTGTGTGATTGAGAATCGTAATTACCCCTTATTCGTATGAGAAGTCTCCGGCCGTGGATGTAGGGGTTATTGCAGATACGATAGTTAGGGTTTGTGCACGCTGTGCCGAATCCGGAAGTATAAGCCCTGATTGTCTAGATTCTGAATCTGTAAAGTGTATGAAATCTAACACTGTCATACAATTACCGGGAACTTTGTTGATAGCTAATACCAGGGTGGGTGATATGACAGAATAAACTCAATCAGAGTAATTATACGAAAATACCGTAAAATCTGATATCGTACAAGCGGAAAACTAGTGCAAGACAATATTTTCCGAACCGACCGAATTTTAACCGTTTGATATATCGTGTGAAATGAACATTTCAAGTAATATTGCTATCTAAATATTTACCAAACACCGCTTATTACGCTGGGATCTGTTTGATTTGTATTTTCCGCAAATTGATAAATGTGAATCATTTATCAACCGAGTCCGTATCGATGAATTGAAATTAAATACCAAACATATTGTAAAATAGATATGTTGTAACAGTTTTCATATACCGTTTGAGCTTCCTTACATTTTCCGTCTGGGAAAATCTTTGTAAATAATACCGTTCAATTGCATTTATAATGATTAGTCTGAAAGTGTACTTGTTATAATTATTATGTATTTAATATTTGAAATTCCCCGTTTTATTATGTAATTTCTGCTCCATCTTCAAACGAGCTAAGTTTTAACCAGGTATCAATTGTAATTAAAGCCTACAATTTTGATACTGTTTTCTGCCCAATGGGCCCTGGTTTTACTTCACTGTAGCTACCTTTGGGACAAAGCTATCTATAGATAGCATAGTGACAAGCCTTGTGGAGAGGACCCTAGCAGAAGTCCTCTAAAAG
This sequence comes from Endomychus coccineus, assembly GCA_958510875.1. Classification (NCBI taxonomy): domain Eukaryota; kingdom Metazoa; phylum Arthropoda; class Insecta; order Coleoptera; family Endomychidae; genus Endomychus; species Endomychus coccineus. The sequence continues at coordinate 182,106,587 of OY294068.1, read as the reverse complement.
GAGTAAACTCCTAGAAAATCTGGCACCCGAGGATTTGAAATAAGCAGTTTACCGAAAAGTCGCAAGTTACACGTCATAACACATGACTCTGCGAGAAAAAAGTAATGATTTTTCAACAACAAAAAAAATTCAAGTCAAAGCTCCATCAAATAAAGGAAAAAAATAATACATGCAGGTTCGAAAATGGCTTTGTTCCGAACTGTTGCTTTCAGCTAAAAACATTGAATATCGTCTTCTTCAAAATATACCCAATAATAGCGTAATTGTAATGGACAATGCTAGTTATCATAGTCATCAAGTCAAAATGTTGCCTAGTTCTAACAATTCCAAAACAGACATTCTAAATTTTATGATAGATAATAATACATATTTTGAAAAAAAATACAAGAAACGGGAACTAGTATTAAAGGTATCCAAAATTGATAGAAATACGAGTATGACAAGCCTTCATCAGAAAATGGACACAGTGTTTTGTCTTCCCCTCTACTATTGTATATTAACCCAATCGAATTAATATGGTACATAGTAAATGCCATTTCTCTAGACAGTTGGAAAAACTGCATACAACATGTAATCAAGCTGGAATATTCTTATACGTGTATGATTACTGATGTTCAACCCTTAACAATAAGTTTAGATTTAGGTGAAGATAATAGTGATAGTGACACAGAGCTAAATCTGATATAAAATAGAATTAAGTCCATTTCTTGGGGTTTGAAGATGTTGGGACCAACACAATGGGGTTTAATCAGCTAGATGGTTTATTGTAGTAAATGTCAACGATATAATATGAACTATACCATAAGAGTTTGTTTTTATTTGACTCAGAAAATATTTACAAATACATATTCTGATTAGTTTCAACGAGTTGAGAATAGCCCATGTATCGTATGTAAGCTTTATTGATTGTATATGAAAAATATTCCTGTCTTGCCTTACTCAACAAAATTGTTGTTGATTACGAATTGAATCAATGAACTTGTACTAGAAAAATATTGATTATCTGTTTGTTTGTTATAGGTATTCGTCAGCGAATCGTTGGTGAATTTATACTTCAAAGGTCCATCAGATAACGACTGGAACTTGAAGTACACAGGAATACCAGTGGTAATTTTAGACGTGGGAGAATCAAGAGCACGAGATAAGCGACGTATTCAAATCGCTCTATCGGAACGGGGAACAAGTTTTATGTTATGGCACGATATCATCGATAATTTGTCTGCGTATAAAGTTTCAGCGAAATCATTCCATACGATGTGTTATTCAGGAGACCATACGTTGCAAGTTGGATTCAGTTTCGATACTCCACAAGCAGCCTGTGATATGTGGACTCATATCGAAAGTTTGATAGCATGTCCTGAGAATATATCGTTATCTCTGCCAGGTATGATTTACAACATTCACAAATTGTTTTCATATAATATCACGTTTCATGAATGGTTCCTTCACAAATTGAAGGGCTAACTTTCTCTTCTGAGGCCCGGATGCCGTCCCCTTTATTGAATGTTGAAACGCTGGAAATAATGGTAAAAAAATGTAGATGAATCTAACTAAATTTATGTTGAATTACGTGAATAATAATTATTTTACGAAACATTTTCTCCCCTAAAATATAGTCATATTGCCTGTCATTCACCATTTTGAAGATCTCCAGAGATTACAGATAATAGTGGAATGGGCCTATAATTATTAGGAAGGGTCTTTGCTCCTTTTTTGGAATTGGTTGCACTCTAACTGTCTTTCAGCTGGAAGAAAACACACCAAGTTATTATGAAAGGGGAAACAATCTGCAGAAAACTGGTGTTAATTCAGGCGCACTCCTTGAGAACTATGGGGTCCGTCTGATCCCATAGACTTTCTGGTATTGAGATCAAGCAGAATGCGCCTAATTGTGCGCAGACGAAAGACGATCGTGTTTGGTTACAGGATGGAATCAACTGGAAGGGACATTTCTACCAATTGCTTTGGGGAAAGTCTAAGACGAACAGGAACTATTCGGTATTCGATAAGCTTTGATCTTAATTTGGCATCATATGCCTCTGTCGAAGCGTTTATTGTATCATTGTACGTATTTCTGGCTTCAACGCGCGCCAACGACGGTATGCTGTTTGTTTTGAAGCGACGGCCCTGGAATAAATTTATTGAACCATCGTTCACCAGATGACGTTGATTTGTTAGTATGGGTTATATAAGCTTCTATTCCTACCCTGATAATATACGGGATCTCTGTCGTACATTGCATTGTGTCATCAGTTTCTGAACATAGCCTTCTCCAAAGAATCTAGAAGAAAAACATGCGAAACCGTCCCAGTCGGATGATAATTACCTCTACAACATAGAGTTCGTTCCCTTCCAAAACTAACTATTAATTTCCTTTTTTTATGGCATCCAATTCACAACTTTTATAAATGTGGTTATAATCCTTTTACGGTATCATCAATCTTGCAAAATCCACAATTACCATCCAAAATGCCGAATGATGTTCTTGATCCCAACGGAAGGAAGTCCTCAAAACATAAGTTTTACACAACTCTTCCCATTTGATACCCAAAAAAATATAAAAACATGATTTATCAACAGAAAAGATCTATCACGTTGACGTTGTCTCAATGTTCAAAGCATTTCACATAACAACTTGGAAATAGACGTAGGAATCCAACTCAGAACTAACCGCTACTTGAATAACGCTGTTGCTTCTCATTGTAGGCGCATCGACTAATTCTCAGCCGTATAATTTACCCATTGCAATCTCTTTACTTATTGTTTCTGCAGAAACTCATAATAAAAGTGTGGTACTTCATTAGGTAGTAAATCTGATTCTAGATCATTATCGGGCGCTTTCATATAAAATGTCGACCGAAATAAGAGATTCTCGTCATTAGAGTCCTCTTTATAGTTTCTCAAAAACCAGAAAAAAAAACGTTGCCTTTGGAACAACAAATAATATAGCATACTCAAATATTATTAAATCAACATCTAATAAAACTAGTACCAGGTGCGAAAATAATAGAAGAGTCGAAATTTAACACTAATTTTCCTAAACATTAAAGTATTGCTGGTGAGTCAACCAAACATTTTCCATTAATAACTTTTAGAATAGTCAATATTTAAATTTTAAAAAAGAAAACGTTTTATTGGTTGATAATGAACTGTTGATTTAAAAAATTTAATATGTACCATTTGTTTACAATCAACACGTCACGTAACTCGTGATTCTAGAAATTTTTTCATCACAGTACCTACGCTGTTGCTTAGTCAAGGTCAATATTTATTGCAAAGTAAACAATATTACGAATTATTATCAGTAGATTGCAATTTTTTCATTAACTTAACTATCAACTATGATCAAGTTCCTTTGGTAATTTTAAAATTCTACAAAATCACAAATTATGCTTGAATTCTTTTGCGATTCCATTATAGGTACTGACGTTTCTGGATATTGTTATTGCTTCTTCAGATATTCTCGAATATAGATATATCAATGTTCCGCTAAGTTCAAACATAAAATTTCGCGATAACAGTGAAGTTAAGACTGTGGAATCTATTAGGCAAAAAATAATGAACATGATTCCATTTTCAATAAAGCTGACAAAGGGAATACTGTAATTGCCATAAACAAAGATTCCTTCATTAAAAAAACAATGGAATTCTTAAACGGAAACGGATACATTCACATGAATGTTGAACCAACTAAAAGATTCACTGAAACATAAAATCCCCCATTGAGAACTGTAAAAACATTTTTAACTCATTGAACCCACAGGCTCCCAAATTATATTTAATAATTAAACTACATAAAGAAGATCTTCCAATACGTCCTGTCGTATTATATGTCAATGCACCTTGTTCCAAAATAGCTGAAGACTTAACTAAAACATTCAATGAATATTTGCAATATCAACTTTCAGTATCAAAAATTCCTTAGAACTAATAGGGAAAATTAAGGATATCGAACTACCTTACAATGCTAAGATAATTTCTTTCCTAGCATTGCACCTTTAGAAGCTTTAAATGCAATTAAACAAGGACTTGAAAACGTAATATTTGTCCATTCAATATAAGTGAAATCTTAAAAACATTGACAGTATGTGTGAATAAAATATATTTTTATCTCAATAACAAAATGCTTAGCACATCTTAAGTTCTTGCGAAGGGCTCACCAGTTAGTATCTATTTTAGCAAAAGTTCACATGAACTGATAAATTAGTGTGTTTCATTGGAACAGATTCATTTGTTGAATTCATCAACAAAATCTATCCTGAGATTGAATTACCTTCCAAAATAGAAAACAACAATTCCATTGATTTTCTGGACTTAACAAACGCAAAGATGAATGATAGACAAGCAATTTTCAATTTTCGCAAAACATCCAATTTGTCACAAACTAGCAACATATCATAGTTTCATTGTTTCGTCCCAATTACGAATAATTTCGAACACAATCTGATTGATACTAATTAACCAATATGAATTCAACTACTTGTTTCAAACACACTAGATCGGCATTCGATAACCCAGAAACAAGAGTGAAATCTGGAGAATATAATTTGAATTGTGGATCTTCTTCTGATTTTATGTGGATCAAAGTGGTAGACAGGAATAACAAACTTCATTCCAATTTTGCCGAACATTTGTTAGGGTCAGGCTACCATGATCAACAATTTGAAATCTCGAGTTGCGCTACACACGAAAAATATAATCTTGAAGATAGACCTCTGCAGGCAGGCAAACCAGACATACTGGCCTCAACTGGGTTGTAGGTCAATCCATCCGCCAACACGACATATATGGTATTCCCTGGCTAAGAGCTCCACACTTGTTCCATATTCGAAGAAGGTATCCGTCTCTATGCCAGAAATGATCTCTCATGCCACCGAGAAGAGAATCTAGAATCACAAGAATTCGTTCAATGTTCACGCATGATAATCAAAAACAGACAAAATTCCTCTGTTGTCTTCATTTATCACTAAATAAACCAGCTCATGGTGTATTCCTTGAATTTTTTTTTCTGAGACTTACTCTGCAAAACTATTCAGCAGCTGAAATTATCATCATTGCTCTATTATCTGTGAGCTCTTGAGCAATCAACATCGAGGTCATCCAATACCTCGAGAGCTCCAAATTCAAGAATGACCGGCAATATGGCTTTCATCAGCAGAGATTAGAATGAGACCTCCTCGTCTCGTAACAAATGTATGGCAGAACTATATAGAAAAAATATGGAGAATCTCTAGCTGTAGAATTGAATATCTCGAAAGCATTTGACCAAGCCTGGCACCAAAGCCTTCTTGGGAAACTTTCGTCATATTGTTTGCCGCCTCAATTTTGAGCCATTATATAGGAGGAGTGAGGTCTTTCCTTATGAATATAACCTCCAAACCTTCAATACAAATTTGATTTTCGATCTCCTCCCTCAACATTTCCACATTGCTTCTCATGATGTTCTTCGAACATTATAGGTTATCCTCTCGTGTGTCAAAGTATAGAACCTTAGAATACACCGCAATCAATAGGCATAAGCACACTAATCTTTTACCTAATGAACAGGTAGATTTTTCATACCCTCCGTTCCTTAATCTCTTTCCACATAAACAACCTGTCGCAAACTAATTACGACATCTTGAATAATACACTTCCGCGGATTGCTATGTGGCAAAACATGTTGTGTTTTCTTTTATTTATATATAACAAAAAAAATCTGAAGCTTATTATTCAGTGTAGTATTCAAATTGTAATATTATGCTAAGCGGTTAGAATGATGCTGTAGGTTTCGAAGAAATTATTATAACTAACACTTCGTTTTACGTTTTCAGGAAAGAAGAAGAAGAAGAAGAAAGATAAGAAGCAACCGAAACCAGCTCCGTTGCCACCAAAGAGTCACATATCTACCCCATGTTTCTTCAATCATATAACGTCGGTAGATGTGATAGATATAGGTAGATTCTATTCCCTTAAAGAATACTTACCTCATCCAGTGCAAAATACCAGAATTCACGAACTGAAAGAACTTTAATATGTGTTTTGTTCTTGGAGGAATTCAAAACGGAAATTCCTTGTTTGAGGAAGTTCGAAAAGAGGCGCACATATCAAATAGATGTATGTTTCATTTGCGAAAGAATTTAATGTAAAGGTAGAAAGATGAAAGCCAATAAGGTGGATATTTTACATTCGAAAACAGTTTTGGTGGATTTAATTCCCCAGAATAGTAATTTTTCATGGACAGACTAAAAAATGGTTGATACGATTCTGAAAACTTTCAATTTTGATATAATTCACATCGATATTTGTTATTTCATGATTTTCTCAAATTTGATGTTGGTTATCCATAAAGGACTTTCGTCATTATATCCAAAATCCTTAAATCGAGATGAATAAGTTAAATATATAATTATAGTGTAGGAGCTAGAGCGATATGGTTGCCTGAAGGAATACACCCTGGCACTACTGTATATTGGTGAAGAAAGGTTCAATGCATAATAGATCTTACAGGCCAAATCGTGTATTGTCAGAAGTTTCCAAGCTACAGCCACCTCAAATTTTGAATTTCTTTTTGCAAGAACCCTTTTTTGAAGTTGTTGAATATTGAAAAGCATGTAATTCTTATACATTTGTTCCTAGTGCCAAGGTTTTGGAGCTTGGTTTCTTGGAGCTGGTCAGTAAATTTAGTAGGCTAAATGAAATGCACGAAAACAGTTTTCAACATGGTAGAAAATGTTTGTTATTATTGCCAGTTGTTAAAAAAATACATGCCACGATTTCTTATCTGGGCATCCCCGAGTAATTGGCCATTATTTTGAACCTTTCTCCACCAATATACATTAGTGCCAAGGTGTACCATATCGTTCTAGCTCCTAGACTAATATATTATCAAAGTTAAAATGAAATCAGGTTCGTAACATCAAAAGTTTACTGTTGCAAAACGATTTGATATTATTTCCAGGCATTAGAAATAATAAGAAGAAAACTTAGTTGATACGAAATAATTTATTTCGGAAAATATGTTGTAAAAAATACCTTCATATTTAGCAACAAAAAATGAATGGCTTTCATTTACGATGCCACTAATTCAGAATGATTCACTGGAACATTTACTTGGTAATAACTAATTGCATAGAAGAATGTATCTTCTCACCTAGATTGTAGGCAGCTACTAGTGCTATACTTATTTTCAAAGAACAGTTCTTGATAATGTTAACTACTCGACTCAACTTAGTATATATGAATATTATCAGTCATTAAGAATATTATTAACAAAGGAATGGTATTTGTGAATTAGGTCAAGTGTTTGAATCCACGTATAATTAACATTTTCCACAAGATTCACTGAGTCGAAGAATTGAATCATTCCTCATTGTTTCTATATTATATCTCTTCATCAGTGGGGTGTAATTAAACTGAATCAAGTTTCAGTTACTGTTGTATCACGAAGTGTAGTTTTAAGCTACATATTTCCTACATACTCTCGTTATTTTACAACAAGACGAAGAACGATCTAATCTTAGTAGAATAAAAAGCATCCTGCCGATACCAAATGGAAATGGATATTAATTTGAGAATCCTTTTGTGTAGTGGAGATTGAAATTCATATAATATAAATCATTGAAAGCACATTAATTCAACAGTTTCTTGCTTCATCACTTGTTGATTAAGGATGATTTTAAACCAAAGAATTACTAGATCTGGAAACTCTCTTGAAGCTATTATGGCCTTCCAAAAATGTTCTGGTCCGTGCATTAATATTGGTTTATCTTTTACCTGAAAGCAAATGGAAGCATATACTTTCAAAATGTATGTTGTTGAAATCTGTAGATTTTTTGATTCGATTAAGGTAGTTACATCAATTCGTAGAATTCTATTGACCATCATTAGCCGTCGAGCATGGGCCATTTCGCTCGAAAATTTCTTAGCCAATTGATCAGAAAATGTTCCATCGCAAATTGCACATAACATTTGAGATAAGTATTGCTGATTCGTATTTAGATCTTCCATTGTTACTTGTGGTAATTCAGAATCAATTCTCTGAGCTGGTTGCTTTTCAAAGTCTTGTAGACATGCTTCCTTGTGTGGCTATCTATAGTTTGTGGTAACTCATTAGTGTGGACTAGGCAAATACTCTATTGAGCAGGTTTGTGAATACTGGTTTTCATTAGACGAATTGCACCTCCGTTCCATCCGTTATTTACATTGGTACTCATCCGATAACTACTAAATGTTGAGAGCTTATATTCCCTTATACATTGATTATAGGAATATTTCGTCCTGTGGGATCCGGTGAAAAACAGTTTTAATACGGTGATTTTCCATGTGTATTTCCAATATAACATATGAACATGTTTTCATGTGGGGCTACCAAAAACAAAATAAAATATTTTGGATCACCCTAATGTTCAACTTGCTCTTGGTTTTCAGTAGAACGTACAGTTGTAGGATTTCCCGGTTCGCCAATTTTCAATCGAAAATCGTGTCCGAGTTTGAATAATTGATAAGACTTTATAAAACTCAACACAAGGCCTTCATGGTTCGATTGTGTATGCTTTCAGGATTTTGATTTTAATGTCTGATTGACATTATATACATCTCCAAAGCGTTTATTCGTAACGAAAGCAGTATGATTCAGATGTAGCTTTCTATTTTACACTTGTACCATAGAAAAAAAATGTTGACTGACTCTCCCTGTATCTATAATATTCATAATAATAAACTTGATGATGAATTCTATTGCTATTCGATAAGCAATTACAAATTAGTGAATAATAAAATTTCCGTTTCTTATCCCAAAGTATTAAGGAGGTTCGGATGACTTTTTTTGTTGCACAACACGTCGATTACTCCAGAAATAGTTGTAAACTGAGTGAAATGTTTATGTTTACTATACTCGAGATACTAGGGAAATTGTTACCGCAAAATTAATGTTTTAGTCAAGGACAATATTCGTTGCTTAGCGATTCGACATGGCATTCACTAAGTACCTAAAGCTTCTTGAATAAATTGATCATAACGAGTTGTCTCAAATACACTCTCGGGAAACTTATGCAGCACTTACATTTTGATGCATTTACTTCATATTTCACATTATTTAAGAGAAATTAGATCAGCTTAGCTTGGATGAAGCTTGTATGAAAAATGAAAGGTTTGACTAGAACTTTAACTGAACGTAAAAATGACTCAACAACATAATCCTGTTAAGAGCAACAATTGGGTAGTTCTTAGTGTCTGCTGTTGCCTCCTCTAGCTGCAAGCTGCAATGACTGCCTTCGTGGCATCCCTTTAATAAGATTTTGGTTGTCTACTTGAGGAATGTTCTCCCATTCTGACGTAGCTGATTCTTCCATATGGAGTGCGGTCTCCTCTATTGCGGCGTTTCAACATGTCTCAGACTTTTCAAATGATATTCAGATCTGGGGTTCTTGCTGGCCACTCAATAACAGAAATTTCCATTGCATTTGTATAGTCAGTAAACTCCCAGAAGGTGAAGTCTAGCATTATCATGCATTAATGAAAGATTGACACCAATAAAGGTGCTGATGTACCTGTGTGCAATTAAGGGTGTTCTAGAAATGCGAGCATCAAAATATATGCAACGCCAGAACATTACAGAGCCTCCACCAAATGACTATGGTGTGTATACAGATGCTTGCAAATCTGTCTCTTTGTCTTGTCCAAACTTGAAGACGTCCATCTGGGGCTCTTACATTTATCATTGCTCCATCTATAAATAGAACACGCAACAAATCTTCCAAATTCCAGTGAAAGTATTTTGTTGTGAATCTTAGTCTGGATAAACGAAGTTGTCTGTTCAGAAGCGTATCCTTGACATGTCTTCCACTACTAAGACCCGTCAGAAAACCTTCTTCTCGCGGTTCTAACAGCGTTTAGTTGTCGCTAATTTCTAACCTTCCCAGAAGAACACCTGTCAAAACACGATCTCTATTGCATTAATCTGCAAAAAATGGTCATCTCTGGGAGGAATAACTGTAGACGACTATACTCTGGTCTTTTGCTGGAATCGCCTCAATGCACTGATAATAATTGTTTTATAGCGAACAACATTTGGGTAGCTACGTCCTTCTCCAACCAGAGTTGCGGCATGAATAGTTTCAGTTAAATACCATTACATGTTCATGATTAGTTCTGAAATGTGACAAATTCGATGCTACAGTGGCATAAAAAAATTGATGCACACTGATATGTTTAGACTACACAGTTTGTGATTCACACAATTATTCAACAAGCATAACTACTCGAACAAAAAAGACTGCTTTTTCATCATTGGGTGGTGCAATAATTTTGTTCAAAAGTGTTCATTTGAAAATTTGGATAACCCAATTAGCTGCCTGAATAATCTCTTTAGGGATTTAGTTAATAATCCGTTGACTGAATTTTTAGTTATAAATATTACAATGTATTAATTATTATAAGGCTTATATGTTGTTGCTACATGTTTTCATAATTGGAAAGTAATAACAGAATAGATGGATGTTTTGCAATTTATTTTTTTATTAATGACCAAATAAATACTTAAATTATCCATTATCCTTTCTTTACATAAACCTACCTTAAAATGTAATAGTGATAGTTTCAAATATAATATGCAGAAGAAAACTATCGAAGCTGGTATTGAATTGCCTCAGTATTTCAGTATTTCCATAGAATTCATATTATGAGAGAGAAGTTATGTTCTCTTCAAAATTTGATCAAAACACAAAATTAAACATTAAAAAAATCGTTCTAGAATTGCGGCTACTATGTTGTGAATGAAAAATTAATTTACACTTTACCAACAATTATTGTTCCACCCAGTAGCGTACCTAAGGTATGACAGACAGAGCACGTTCCTAAGGCGCCAATGACAACGGAGCTCAATTCGGCAAGTTCCCTCAACTTGTTTAAATACCAAATTCAAGACTTAGAGATGTTTTATAATCTTTTCTATTTATTTCAGTGTAGAAGGCTCAATAAAATCACGAGCTATATTCTTAACCTTCCATTTGCATTTCGTTTCAACTCGATAATGTAAATATGTATTGAATTATGGATTTTAAATAGTGGTATTTAATTTTGAATGCCCCGCGTGACTCTAACTAACTGTTTCAAAGCCTGGCCTCGACCCAGGAGTTTTAACTATGCTTCGTTTGAAATTTTATTTATGTGAAATGTTTAACTGTTCAACGTTTCTCTCTACATCATTTGTCATTTGCCACATTGTATTACAATTTTTTATTCTCATATTCGCAATAACCGATCCCAAAATTTCCTCGAAACCAATTTTACCTCTTTCTGAATAACACTTTTACATACCATTGCTGTTTATTATAATTGTTTACAAGAATTGATATTCGAATCCCTGACATCGTTTGCGAAGGCTTTAGAAAATGTGATTTTTTGAATTTTCGTTTTTCCTTATTTTTTTAATCATTTTGAAAGATTTTAAAATTCAAAGGCACTTCGTAATTTATTGCTTATCATTTGCGAAGATTATAGAAAATGTGATTGTTTGAATTTTCATTTTTAAAGATTTTAAAAATGAAAGAAATTTTCGTTTTTCCTAATTTTTTTAATCATTTTTAAAGATTTTAAAAGTCAAAGGCACTTCATCGTTGCTACTTCATGAGCTTTTCAAAATTGCGTTTTTTTAAAATCATCTCCAACTATTATTTACATCACCCCAAAATTATAAATATCTATTAGATTTGGATACGATATGGTAGAACAAATATTGTTATTAAAGTTTCAATTTGTATTTCATTCACATTTCAGTATTCAATTTGAATGAAATATTTCTTAATGATCAACTCACTTTTTTAATGTTGTACAGAAATCAAAATGATACAAGCGTTATAATCATATTTGCATAATTCTGTAATAAATATAAGCTTTTAGATTGGGGTAGTTCTTGTTCCAGGATTCAATCGCTTGTTTTGGTCGGTATTAAGTTAGCATGAAGTATAAGCTCGTTTGTTATTATTTAATAGGTTCACTCTAATGTCTTACCAAAATAATATCATCTTCGCTCTAGCGAATATATGTAAATCTATAAATGATTGATCCAGTATCAATAAAATCACTAATTGTCTTATTTTCTATTATTTCCTATAGTATAAAATGTAATATTGTTGAAATTAATGAATGTTTAAATTAATCTGTGATATGAATAAAAATCAAATAAAAATCTTCAAATAGTTGATTTCATAATTTACCTACTGTTTAATTGTATATAATATCTAATATCAATAAAATATATATACCGTATTCTTTAGTTTCTTTTGACCACAACATATCAACTTGCACAGATCCGAAATTGAATGAAGAAAACAGTTTTAGGGTCTAATACATTTCATAGTTTCAACGCAATTGTATTGAACGATTCTCAGAACAGTTGAGAAGTTGTACAGGGTGTTTCATAACGAATAGGTATGCTCATTTGACCAAAATATTGATTTAGATTACTTTTACAAGAATCTCTAGACAATATTTACAATAAAGAGTATGGCCATGAGTATAGTACTAAAAACAAAAACGTAGAAGATTCCACCGCCTTTGTTAAACATTGTTTTGTTGGATTATAAAACGTTAATATTTTATCTGAAGGAACCAATTATTATAAAAGATCTATCCTGGAGATGATTCACATAAAACATTCATAGAGTCAAATTTAATTGATTAAAAACTTCTACATATTCCTTTATAATATTCAAAATTGGATTTATGTAAAAGGCTGATGCAATAAATCAGTAATACCGGTACAGCAGAGATCTTTCCTATCATAGTCACTAAGACTTTGAACACATCTGTTCAACATTATAACATTTTTAGGGCAAAGTGATTTTTGTTGTCAGGTCAGAGTGGTCAGACTGTTCATTTTCTTTCTCGAGAAGTCTTCAACTTCGAAACATTACTCGTCTTAATTGAAATTAATGCAATAAAGACGCTCAGTGCTACTGTAACTATTTTAAGGAATGCGTTTTAGTGACTTGCAATAGTTTTCAAACGTCTTCTGATGATGGTAGTGAGACCAAAACGTACGTTAAGACGAAAATATAGTTAACATATGTGTTAAAGTGACCCATTTTCCTAGAATTTACATATAAGAATCATTATTATATTTGATTTATACGTAGATCAGAAATGTCACTATTCTCGATGCGTTTCTTAGTATTATAAGTTGCTGATGCTATTTGTCTTTGTTGGTTATACTATTCTTATGACAGATAGGGTGTATCATTAAAAGTTGGCAGAATCAGATATCTTGAAATATTGATAACAAGCTACCCATTTCTTTCAAAAAAGTTTTAATCAACTGATTACTGATAAATTTGGAAATATTTTACCCAAACTAGCTACACTAGTAGCAAATATTATTGCTATTCAGACGAAGAAATAAATTGTTTTCTAATTAATTCACTTTATTGTTCGTTGCATATGAATTACACTGGAATGAATATAGGCAAATAAAATTGAACAAAAAAATATAGGTATCAGCAATATATTCGGTACTATAAAGAATATGAATATCATTAACAAATTTTCATTCTTTGATCATAAGAAAACATGTTTACTTTAATACTCAAATGTTGTATCATCCTTCAGAATAATGAAGCACAATTCAGAAAAATACTGATTTCCATTTGTACATGGTTTTCATAACGTTGATGAATTTTTTATGATAAAATTTCATAACTGGTTGCACTATACTCGTATATAGTTGGTATAAAGTGTGATACATAGTAGAATTCAACACAGTTTTAATTTTTTCTTGTGGAAATTTGAATGTTGCACCTATTTCTTAGCTGTTCCCGTGTATTTAGAAGTATTTTTACATGTAAATAAACGTACGTAAGAGTGTTATGACTGAATAAAGTGCGTTGTTGATGGGCTTCCTGAGAAAATGTTTATGTTGCTTCTTCCCGCATTTTGTGTCGTACATACGAATAAATTTTGTGCTCCTCGCTGCAAGAGATATTACAATGAGCCTGAAGTTCAAATGCTCAATGAACTACAGAAACAATGAATATCGGTTGTCCCAATGAAACACCTATAACAGAACAAGATTCTCGTGGTGCTGTAGTGTAAGCTTGGGTTAATTGTTTCGAAATTAGAACAAATTGGATACAAAATATTCTGTATTATAAGTGACAATAGTGCACTCAATAGCAATGCATGAACAATTTTCCTAAACAAAACAAGTTAAGTATCCTGTGTCCTCAACTAGTTGATGATTCAAGATCCTTATTTTATTTTATTCGATGCAGTTCACATTTTCAAATCTATAAGGACTAATTCGCTAAATTCAAAACCCAATCAAATTATACAGTATCCCAACTTTGATTCGAGAGACGAGGACATTGCCTCATTTTATGTTTTGGAAAAATGCATGAAGTAGAACATGATAAATAGTAAAAATATGGATATTCTTTGAAATTGAAAGCACGCTATCCTACAAATTTGGAACTAGCCCTTAATATATGCAATGAATATGTTATACAGCCTCTACTTCACTGCATGCTCACCCACATTTCACGGAATTTTAAAAATTATTCCATGTTGTTTCATTGAGCTTAATTCAAATTACATTTTAAAAAGAACCATCGGAAGACAGGTTGTTTACATTGATAAAACTAAATGAGGCGCCACTAAGGACTTAGTTCACGTTTAAGCAGATAGTTCTTCCATCATTGAGTCCTAAAAAATAAATAAAACATTCGTTTTATTTTCGGTATTTCAGCCTTGTGATGTAACGTACGGCTGACCAGCTGCAGCATAGTCTCTCGCTTGTGACGTCAGGATCGCGCGTTCAGGCCTTGTCCTTTAGAGGGTATTGGCTGGACTTAAATTCATTTGCTAGGCGATCTCTAATGTCCCGTATTATATGTGGCACCTGATACATAAGAAAATATTTTATTTTTATGATTAAAATTTGGTTTTTTCCCTAAGGAATATGTTAAAAAATATATCATGGTGAAGTAATTGGTTACCGGAATCAAAATAATATTAACTGAAGAGTTAATTGTATGGATTGCTTGTGTAACGTCAGCCTTCCATATCTAATTGCAATCAAGGACATTGAATGAGAGTGGAATGCCGGGTACCTATTAAAAGCAGACTTAATAAATTAGTGCTAACATAGAATGCATCCCGAGAATACTGGATAATGTGAGATGAAATCGTTAAGGAAATAGCTGGGATGCATTGTAGTAGAATAACCATATAGCATAAACAGTCATTCTCAGACAAATATATAAAAACGAATATTACCTAACGTGTAACTTCCTGCGGAGGATCGAGGGAATCATTAGTTATATTTTTTGCTAGGCGTAGAACTAGATTATAAATTAGACAGAAGCGTGCTTGGCATAAGTGCCACTTTGACATACTGACATAGACTTCACTCATCATTACACACTCATTTTTATCATTTTCACTGTTCCATCAAATTTCTTAATCTGCATATATTGGCATATATCAAATTAAACTGAGGAAATTTGAATAAAACAGAAATTAGACAGATCTCTATCATATGCAATATGTGTATCTGTATATTTGACATTTCCATGGTACCTATATGTACTAACCCTGCAACATATCCAAGAGGTAGGTCAGGTAATGATATTTCAACAAAAGAATCAACATGTTCATCAGTTGTGGCAGTTTGAACATCCGAAGGAAGATAAAATAAAATTAACAGGACTTGAATCTGGTGATTCATTGAAACCGAGAACAGTACCGGGTGTTTCAAATTCGACTCTCATCATCATTGGGGTCAATGGTTAAATTGGAGCAGAGTTGCGTATTGGTGACTGGTGCGCCCGATAATATTCCTTTTAACAAACGAAGTTATCTTTGGTATTTCCGGAAATATGGCGGAAAAACTGAAATTTATGGTTTTCGTTTTTATTTTTTTACGACTTTATTCCAAAGGTTAGAAGAAATCTTTAAATAAATCCTCGCTAGAACTTTTTGAGCTTCATCTTTTGTAGAAGTCGAATATCTTCTAAAAGGTTTTGTTTTTCGCTAATCGTCATCAACTTTATTTTCTCATGGGCGTCATATTGAATTTTTGCAGTTTTGAATAGTCTCTTCCATTACCTTTCCAATGATGTATCACAAGTTACCCTCGTAGCATCAACAATCAGAAATATTAAAGAAAACGTTTTTATACCGTAGTAGGCTTTAGTTTTTTCATTCTGTCACATGTAAATAGCATTTTGATACCTTGTTAAGCACCGTGTCGTTAAAAATGAAGCTTTCAAAAAACTGTCAATGATAATGACTAAAGAAAAACAATAAATCACAACAGATGCTCAAAATATTGTCCGTGATTGCCTCTACTCTTCTCTGTTTGTTATGCACTGCGCCTTCTCCTCAATCTCCAAATGTTGTCAAGCTCGATTTTTTGGTATTCGCCCCGCTCATAAATTCTATTTTCCATTGTAGCCCCATAAAAATGTGAGAGATACTGACACTGAGATCTGGAGACCTGGCTGGCCATCTCACTGGGTCATTACGCCCGATCCATCTGTCACCAAATCTTTCGGTAAGACAATCAGATACCTGTCTTTTGTTGTGAGGTGGATTACCAACGTGTTGAAACCAGATGCTGTTGTAGTTGGCCTAAGGGAAATCATCGAAGAAGTTCATGAAGATCTGACGTCAAAGACTCATAATAGGTTTCTTCGTTCAGAGGGCCGTTAAAGAAATGAGGACCCAAAATTTTGTTTTCATAAATACCTGCCCACACGTTAAGGCTGATTCGTACTTGCGGTCGAATTTCTCGAAATTGCCTGGGGCTGTTCATGCTCCAAAGTGCTTTCGTTTGTCCAAATCACATTTTTCGGGGACGCTGAAGAATTGCATGAGAAGAAACAACGACATCGGAGGAAATTTGGCCTGTGGATTTACCCGAGTTCATTTTTATCTGCAAAATATCTAGTTATTGAAAAGTATACAATAATTTGGAGATAATTTTAACTCATTGACTGAATCTACTTTAGATTCCTCATCCATTGTCTCGTCATAGTCTTGTCTTGGCTTTTTGAATGAACCAAACTCAGCGAGATTTCTATCTAATAATTTGAACAAAGTTCGCTGATGTTCTCGTCTTTCGAGATACATGTTCAGATACATTTCCAGTGTCTTGACACCGTTTCCATGATTTTTGTAATTTTTGTTATAACGTTTCATCATATCGCATCTTTCTTCATTGGTGAACTCCACTTTTAAAAACACAGTGCTTAACACGGTATCAAAATACCATTTACATGTGACAGATTGAAAAAATCAAAGTCTACTATGGTGTAAGTACAATATCTTCAATACTTCTGATTTTTGGGACTACAAGGGTAACTTGTGATAAATCATTAAAAAGGTAATAGAAAGCTCCCCAATTTATCAATCTTCGTATCTCTTATAGTTTCCAATATCCCAATGATGAGAGTCGAATTTGAAACACCCAGTACAATGAAGACTCATTATAATTATTCATTGAATTTTTCTCTGCAGTACAAAGAACTGCTCTAGATTAAATCCTGCAGCATCCGCTATGGGGTAGCCTGACAACATTGCCCGCCTATGACGCTAACCAACAATTACGTTTTTCAGACAACCTGAAATAAGCTGGTTTCAATAATTGATCTTTTGAATGCGGTAGTGACGGTGGATGAAATAAAAATGCTATAAGTTATTGCAAAAGATTTTTATTATTTTTACATCATCTAATTGATGGTATCTTCATTCGTTGAAACATTTCACTAATCATTATTCATTTTCATTACTTCTTATTATTTTTATCTTAGTTGAATGCTTGAGTACAAAACACAAGTTGAAATCTACAGCAAGTCTATGTCAAACTCATACTTCACGACGTCAATATTCAATATACAGGATGTCCAGAAATAACGTTAATATGCTTTAGAATCTTATTCCTTGCATGATTTTGAGGAGAAGAGTTCCTATGAACAACGGTCTAAAAATAATCGATTTTTGTTAATATGTTCGTAACAATTTATTATAAATTGTGAAATTTGAAATGTGAAATGAATAAGTATACGGTTTCTTTACCTATGTCTATAAGCAACATAACAATTTATATCGTGAACGTCCAGAACGTGATCGTGTGGGGTAAAAAATACCCCAACTTTCTCCAGATTCTGCATGGAACATCTTGAAATTTCGACTTTACTTGACAGAAGTTCGCCTTGTTTTTTTCGATTTGACGCACCATTTTCGAGTAAAATCGATTGGAAAACTATCTGACTTCAAACTAATGATGGTGGCAACATGTTTTTAGCTATAAAATTCAGGATACAACCTGATATTATCTAATGCTATTTTCGTACCAGTATTGACCAACTGTAATTTTCATCATATTCGTGCCTAAAATGGAGGAGGGAGCGTAATATTACTTCCTGACTAAATTTAAAAAACTGCTCCTTGTGATTTGCAGAAGAACTCACCGTACGTAAAAAGAGGCCCGAAAGATATGCAAAATTTGAAGAGAACCCTCAATAGAGAGTAACTCTGTCGAGAATGCACTCGGCGTCGCAGAGGTTTTTTCGCCTAGGATATGACGTAATAGAAAACTCTCTGGATGTATCCTTCTCGCCTCAGCTGTATTGCCATTAGCTCATTTGTAATAGCATATCAGCCATTCTTGTATTGGTATAATCTTGCATTTAAAATTTAGTGCAATTTGTACTTTGTCCCTTCGCCTAATTACGGAAATATTTCAAAACTTTTCATTTCCAAATGACCTTGCGTAAAAGTGAATTACTCATGAAAACATGCTTCATTAACCATCAATGTCAATAGAAAAAGGATTGAAAAATATGTCAAAACCTAATTGATGCTTTCCAGGATAATAGAAAACGCGATAACTTCATTCTTCTTTCAAACCAAACTTCAGCCGTTATCATAATGCAAAATAAAAAGCATCCATTCTCTGAACTATAGCTTCGTTTATTGATTTTGATCTTACTGAATGGAGAATAGTGTTTTAGTATCGTCTGTATCCTCTGTGCTTCACATGAAGAAACCAATCGTCAGTACAGTGGGCACTTTGATTTAGTACATCACAATTATACAGCAAGGCGTAATATTATTTAAAATTCTTCAGAGATATCGAATGCTACAGCTAGACATTCCCCATATTTTACAATGAATGCCTGCCGCATATATGTCACGTAAGCAAGCAGATCTCCTGTTGATCAATGGTGGCGAAAGCCATATTGTCGTTCTTTCGCGTTCTTGGATCTCTCTATATTTTTAATGAGTTCAATGTTGATTCCTTTCTCCATTACTTTAGAGATCACAGAAAGCAGTATGATTGGTCTGTAATTATTAGGAAGGGTCTCTCACCTGGAAAGAAACACACTAAGCTTGTATGAAATTATGAACAACCTGCAAAGAACTGGTGTTAATTCTGGAGCACATTTCTTGAGAATAGTAAGTAGGGGCCTTTCCGTCCGGTCCTTTAGCATTTTAGGTTGATATCAAACAGAATGCGCCTAATTGTGGGCGCATGAAAATGTCAGGCATATGGTTACCGAAGTTGTCAGGGTTTTCTCTTGTGGATCCAAAGAGAAATATCATCAAATGTTGGCTTTTTCTAGTTGTGTTGTAGTCAATGTGCCATCACCTTTAGTTCGGAGAGGGATAGCTGTGTCCTGGAAGTTATTTTCATTTCTTGAATTTCCGCCGATTTGCCTTGTTTCGTCGTTGCTATCTATCCATAACCGCTTTACTATGCCTCCTTCTATTGGTGATGAATCACTCAACTCTACCTAGCAGTCTTGTTTTTTCCCAGAATTCACTTTTCTTTGTTACTGGTGCTAACTTGAGCTCTGTATTTCGACCGATTCCCTAATTTGCATTCATTTCTTTGTGTACTGACATCCAGTGGAGTATGATATTCCTTAAGTCAGTCACAAGGTTTGCTGAAGAATTTGCAAGAGCAGCTCGCAATCTATTTGCAATAAATATACCGTCTTGAAGGTTTCTCCAAAACTTGGCGTAGGTTCTAGCCTAAAATACGATCGCAAATTATCTTTTCACTAATACCCTCATTTCTCAGGCACACCCATTGAACTCTTGCTTTTGTAACAGTGTTCGTTTTGCAGCCGTCTAATAGTCGAGTCAAATAGGTATTAAAACAGGCCGACTTACGAAAATCGAAAGATATGGACAGATTTTGATGAAACAAAGTGCATTCGATTCGGGATGACGTCTAGAAAAAAAGCTTACCGGTTAGTTTTTTGTCCAAATTTGTTATTTTTTTTTAAACGAAAAATTGACCAATTTTCTGGCTAATTATTGGGAAAATTTAGTCGGGGGTTTTCGGGGTCGCTGATTACGATTCTGAACTCAGTTGGTAATTGGCCACTTCAATTGGACAAAGTGACCATTTTTTTAAATGTGATCAAAAATAGCCAGGAAACATTACTCGGGGGGTTTTCGGAGTAGCTGAGTACGATTCTGAAGTCAAATTGTCCAAAATCGAACTCCTCAGCTGGTAATTGGCAGCATATACATATTTAAAATATTTTTAATCAATTGAATATTATTTACAAAATGCATATTTCAGTAAGTACAAGTAAAATCAATCTTCATCGTCACTATCATAATCATAATAATTGTCATTGCGTGTTTGAATATTTTCAATGCCTTCTTCTTCATTGGTATTATCTACTTCATCATCGTCATCGTCTTCGTCGTCATCTCCAGGTGATATTGGATTGATGAGACTGAAATTGTTACCACAATTTCCCATACAATTTGCACAAGCAACAGTACAGTTCATATTTTTTTGCGACATCCACATCTGCTTGACGTATATGTAAAAGATGATGTGTGGAATATAAAAAGACTGAGTAGAGAAGATACAAAAAAATTTCAGATGAGCGGGAATTTATTTCAAATTAAAAAATTTAAAAATTAGAATTCGATTTTGTTCATGATTTAAATTAGTAACGACCCCCTTAACAAATTTCTAAACATTTAAAATAAAACAACAACCTCCACAACCCCTAACTGAGGATTTCTGGTTAGTTTTGATGAAATTTTGTGAATTGGTCAATTTTGTCCAATTAAACCTGCCAATTACCAGCTGATGAGTTCGATTTTGGACAATTTGACTTCAGAATCGTACTCAGCGACTCCGAAAACCCCCGAGTAATTTTTCCTGTCTATTTGCGATGAAATTAAGGAAAAATGATCAATTTTGTCCAATTAAACTGGCCAATTACCAGCTGAGAAAATCGATTTTGGTCAATCTGAGTTCAGAATCGTAATCAGCGATCCCAAAAACCCCCGAGAGATTTTTTCTGGCTATTTTTGATGAAATTTGAAAAAATGGTCACTTTGTCCAATTAAAGTGGCCAATTACCAGCTGGGGAGTTCGATTTTGGCCAATCTGAGTTCAGAATCGTAATCAACGACCCCGAAAACCCCCGACTAAATTTTCCCAATATCAATCAGCGAGATAATTGGTCAATTTTGCGTTTAAAAAAAAAATAACAAATTTGCACAAAAAACTAACC
The DNA here is from genome assembly GCA_958510875.1 of Endomychus coccineus. NCBI lineage: Eukaryota > Metazoa > Arthropoda > Insecta > Coleoptera > Endomychidae > Endomychus > Endomychus coccineus. The sequence goes on along the minus strand of OY294068.1, from coordinate 182,085,057 downwards.
GGTAAGCTTTTTTCTAGACGGCATCCCGAATCGATTGCACTTTGTTTCATCAAAATCGGTCCATATCTTTCGATTTTTGTAATGAAATACCTATTTAACTCGACTATAAGTACTAGAGAAGATCACAAAGCTACATTTCCTTTGACTATCCTCTCCCAACCAGATGCCCTTTTAAAACATTTCGTACTGTGAAGATTACAATCAAAGAGTATATATTGTCAATGAAACATAGCCAAAGTAAAGAGTTATTCATACAACTGTGAGGGAAAATAGGTATTATGTTAAGGCCGTGAGTGGATATTCTCACTAAATTAGAGTTCTGTCAACCAGAACTTTGCAGATTTCGATACTACCGCTTTCAAATGTTTTAAAAGTCATTGAAACTCTGGTTGAACATTGTTTTATAGACCATTAATGTGCAACTAACATTGAACAGGAATTAAGTGAGTGGTTTTCGAGAAATAAGTTCTTAAATTGTCCATTTCAAACATCAATTTGCCAACATCGTATCATCATGCGTTGGATTTTTGCAGCACCATGAGATTATGATGATTTTCAACTATTTACAATAACATTATCCAATTCTATTTGAAGAGAAGTTGAAGATTTCAGTTAACAACAATCACTGCAGGGATACTGGCCTACAGCGATGAGCAAGAGAAAACATTAAAGAATGAGGAAGAGCGGCACCAAACAGTCTGTTGATTCAACTGATGGTGTGTTCTCCATAATTATGCATATAAATCGGCGGTAAACAATCTAGCGTCGCGGTTAAAACAGAATCACACATCGCTGGCAGAGAAAATAAATGAATGGTAATTGCTGTGATCTCATTGAATGAGAGAATTATTTTAAATTTATTTGTTTCTGAACATGTATAATTTGTAGTAGGTCCTGTGAGTGAACCGGGGGATAATTGGCGCAATAAACAATAGTGGACAAGAAGCGGTTAAATGGTTATTATAGCTGTTTTGCAATCAGGTTTCAGACCACAGGTGTCGCCTTGCATAGAACTTTACCGCCAAGTCAGATTCGGCTTTTATCATCTCGTCGCCCGATTCTTCAAGTATGTATGATTGAATAAAAGAAACTTTACTCCGTCAGTAGCAATAAATAATTTTGAGCTCATTATCAGTGCCCGTTCATAAGTTGATAAATTCATTAATATTTTTTATTTAATATGGGAAACAAGATTGGAATTTTTCAATTCTGCTCGGGGCTATACTTATTTTGAACCTGGTACGATACGCATCCTTAATAAGAAGGTATTTTATAGGACGGTAATTGTTAATCTATCCTTAGGCGATTATGTATGTCAAGAATTACTAGGCCATTCGAAATTTTCGTATATTGACTCACATACAAACTTAATTCTGCATAAAACCTACCGGATATCTTCCTAAATTCAATTGAATTATGAAACAGTGCGGGAATGCTATTTCTCCTTCTTGTTCCATTCATTGAAGGCTGTTTTCAAAATGTTGCGAACCACAGTTCACACCAAGATTTGTGCAATGTTACCAGATTCATTTCGAAACATCGATACTTCCATGCAATATAATGATGGAGCTATTGAGAGTTTGTACGAACCCACAAAGATAGAAAACTACTAGGGCAAAGTGGAAAGTCCCTGAAAATGGAACAGATGGTTCCACAATCGAAAATTCCATGTTACATTTGTGATGTACCATCCTTAACTAGGAAGCATTAGAATTTTCAGACTGATATGTCATTCAGTTCTGTTTTAACACCCACCGAAAGCAAGCAACCTTGAAGAGGTCTGTAAACATGGAAAAAAGTGAATATCGCGTCTTGACTAAGCATTATTTCATGTGTGGAAAAAACATTACGCAAACCAAAGCAACTCTTGTTATGGGGACAATTCACCATCGATTGGAATGGTTCACAAGTGGTTTACTAATTTTCGTTGTGAGAGTATGATCACAAAGAATGCCGAACGTTCTGGTCGTCCAATTGAGATTACTACACCAGTAATCGTCGATAAAATCCATGGTATGATATTGGACGATCGGTGAGTTGAAGTGCACGAGACTGCTGAGTCTATAGGCAATCTCAACCGAACAGGTACGGAACACTTTCATAGATTTTTGAATATGGGAAAGCTATTTGCCAGATGAATGCCGTATTTGCTCTCTGTTGACAACAAGCGCGACCGTGTGACAACTTCTAAGGAGTGTTTGGCGATGTTCAAGCACGATGAGAGGGAGTTTTCCACCGTTTTGTAACCGCGAATGAATAAGGATCCATGACAACACACCAGAAACCAAAGAAAAGCCGAAACAGTGGCACAAGTCCGCAATCGTAATGGCAAAAATGCGTAAATTGCGCTACGAATTTGTACGTCATCTACCATATTCTCTACATTTGGTCTCCTGCGATTAATATCTATTTCCAAACTCGAAGAATAGGCTGGGCGGAAAGAAATTTGGCAACTACGATGAGATCATCGCTAAAACAAACGCCTATTTTGAAGGATTGTATTACTTGGAAGATATCGAAAAATTTGAAAAACGTTGGATGGAGTATATGACAAGGAGATTATGTTGAGAAATGAAATAAGTTTTGAACAAATAAATCATTTATTGTTTCATTTTTCAGGGACTCGTCATCTTGTCCTTGTATTGCATAACTCCAAATATTTTGACTATTATGAAATATAGCAGTATTGATTGTGTGTCTCAAAGGCCAATTCTGACTAGTAGATTGGTCGAGACTAGAAAGGACTATTATAAAAGTGGAAGGGTTATACAAAGGAGCCTAGTTGCAATAAATTTTGGAGTACTAATGTCTTCGAAACTGTATGAGATACCAATGTGGAATATAATATAATATAATTTTGTTTACACCCTATTTCCACTTAAAATTATAACCTATCTGAAGCACTTTTCAACTGCGACACAGCCATTTCTGAATAGAATCTGAACTAATATTATGAAAGGAAGCGGAATAACAGTCAAATTTGGGAGAGGGTAATTTTTTTTTATCATGAATAAACGGTTTTTTTATTGCCTATTATTCCTATATATTCCTCGCGCTGTTCCCAAATAGCGCTGGAAGGAGCAATGCACAGACAGCAAAGCAGCCATTGCTGCACTGGGTAGCATGATAATAACATAGACGCTAGTGTGGGAGTGAATCAACACGCTAAACAATCTTCGAGGAGATGAAGGCAAGCTTACCCTACTCTGAGTTTCCGGTCACTCTGGCTTAAGGGGAAATGAAATAGCCGATAAGCTTGCAAGACTGGGTGCTATAGAACTCCTAATAGGCGCCGAACTAGCGGTAGGCATCAGGTAGTCGAAAGCACTTATTGGACCGTACATTAAGGAAGACTGGTCTCAGCAAGTGAGGAACATGGTTGAAATTAATGCCAAACTGCTGACACAGATACTGACAGAACACGAACCGTTTAACTACCACCTCCATAAGATGTTGATTCGCCTTTGTGCTGGTGTAGCAAACGGAAAAACGAAACAATTCACGTTCTGTGCAGATGCTTTACACTGATCCACCCAAGACGCAGAACACTCTAGAGTGGGAACCGCTTCACTGGGACGATGTTTAAATTATATGTCACGAAGTTGGTGCTAACACCTTTAGGAATCATTCATCTGAGGGTGAATAGTGAACATTCGCGGGCGGGAACCGACCCTCTGGTCGTAGGTGGTCACTCGTGGGTGGGAAATGCTCCACTAGGTGATACGTTGGTTAACCTGGAAAGCATGGGGAACACTCCCGTGTGGGAACTGCCCTTTGGTGGCCAGGTGAAGACTCGTCGGGGATAATCGCTCCGACGACACGTGACACGGGTTCTAGCCTTATAACAGGGATTCTTTCTATTGGGTAAATAAATAAATAAGTAACAGTGATGACGTCCCTAGACTAGATTCAAAGAATATCAACGAAGATGCATATTAATTGAAGATGATTCCACATTTGTCAACCACCTACTTGAACATGGCTACATATTGCTGCAAAACACCAAAATACAGATTCAACAACAAAAATTTCACGTTAATATTTGGAATCACTGGAAATCCAAAAAAATTTGGAGATAACTGCAACAACTTCCTCTTGAAACTGTTCTAGAGCATAAAGCGTATTTCTGATTTGTTCATAGTTTATAATTATTAGTGTACACAAGGTTCATATCTGTAGTTTGTTTAGTGTTAGAAATATGTTGCTGTGCAACGAAACATTTTAGGTCAATATGTGTAATCTCGTTTTTAATTTTTGTAAAAAGTTTTACCAATTGGTATAATGGATTTACTCAAAGTCGAAGGCAATTTAATCAAATATTTGATTTATGATGAGAAATATTGAATCTGTAAGATACTTATGATTATAATATCAAAATGTATAAATAGAATTCACATTAACATTTTAAGTTATAACTAGAAACAATGTCATGTATGTTCATACTCGACTAGACTACCAATATGAATGTGAATTAAAATATCTTCAATCTCTATATGGATAGGATATGACAGAGAAGTTTGTAGTTGATAGACAGTGTCATATATGGCAATGTTGTCTTGTCATCAAAGATACTTTGCTGTATTTTACACTAGAAATTAATTCTGAGAAATAGCGAAATACGTTCAGTTTTCTTTGAAAGCTTTTTAGATTTATTCAAGACTGGAAATCTAGAGTTAATTGATTACGGATAGTCTTTAATAAACACACAAAAATAAAAGAGACAACACACGGACCGAGTTTTTAACGACCGCATAATGAAGGACATTATATGTTGCACTAATTAGATACTTTTCTCAATTTGTTACTAAAAACTATGAATCGTTTCCGCATTCAAGTTTTATATATTTTGTTAATATATTATTTCTTCTCACAGATACGATGCGAACGTTCTTATGTTCAATATTATGAATAAGCTGAATTAAGTAAAAAGCAGACCATTGATTAATTAAGTTTCAAACTAAGACTGTTGAAATCATTGGTCTTGATGACAGTGAAAAACACATCAAAAAATTTAAGTAGGGAAGACTGGTGTCAATTATTGTAACAGGTGTCGAATGTGTCAATAGTTGATTTTGGAACAATATCAAGAGCAAATTGCGAACAGCCTTCATCAAGTTAACGATAATGCGTTCTTTCGTTACCGATTGAACATTTGTTCATGTGCCGTGCCGCATCTAGTGGTCATGTTAGTGGCCGATTCATGGTAACCAGAATACCCTGCCGACTTCGGCCTTAAAAATCTGAGGACCTATAAGGCTTAGATTCGATTTTTCCCAAATTTTCACAGGCATACGAATGACATAACTTTTTTAATTGTTAGAGTTTCAGGCAAATCAACAGTCTAGCACCTTTCGAACGATACCTCAACCACCACTCTACCCTCTAAGCTTTTCTCCCCAGACACCCCATTTCATTATGCGATAATATTCGGTACTAATAGTCCTTTCTCTTCACGCAGTAACGGTCTACCACCCGCCATACATTAGAGAGTTTTGTCTCAGGTCATAACATCGAACTTTCTCCCCTTTTCGATCATTGCTATAAGCCCTATCAATTTGACGGTATGTTTATTCATTTTACCGAATATGATTCGGGGAATTATTCGGAAAAATCCTCAACCCTAACAATGCCTTCTTATGACCAACCCTATTTGGTGAATCAAAAAGGGGGGTCGCCTATCTCTTCTTGATGATTACTTCAATAAATCATAAAATAAGTTTGTGATAGAAGTTGTGGTCTAGGATAAAATTATGATTTGACAGTGCTGGTTCAGAATTACAAATCCAATAAATTAATTATCATTATGGGAAGTTACCAACCAATATGTCTGTATACATTTTTGTGTTTCTATTTGTTCGGTGGTGATAACTCATCGAAATTGATTAGGTTGGTTGTTATTACTAGTGAATTGACAGTTAACTGTAGACGATTTTTTTTGTTCCTGTGAGTTATTTATATGATTGTGAAAAACCTAGCAGACTTAGACGAGAAGCATTCTGCTAAGTGACCATACCAATCAAGATGCTGCTTTTCCAGAAATATTAATTCTGGAAATACTTTTAGGATATTATTAATAAAAAAATGCACTTCAAAGAATATTTTAATAAAAAAGATTCATATAAAACCTCAAAATCTAAGTGTAAAATAAATAAATATCTAAGGAATTCTTATAATATAACAATACTTATATCTAAATCACAATATTCAATGTGAAACATCCAGATTATCGAAATCTTTCAGTTTTCTAGCCTCTTCAACAATACCTTTGTGATATTTTTCACTCGTGACATCCTTTCCTGAAACAACTTCATACCCAACTTGAAGCTCGGTTTCCTGAACTTCGTCATTCCTTCTATTGCTAGCGGAACTCTTCGTTAGATGAGGTTTCAGAGCAATACCTTGTTTTTGAATATTTCCGGTCTCTGCTATTGTAACAGTTCTGTAGTCACTATTGCTCAATGATTGCTTTGATTCTATGGCACCAGAATGTAACTCGCGATCATCGACGTTTGTATCGTGCCTATCGATGTCTAAAAAGTTAATGGCACCTAATCCGCTCTGCACTACATGTTTTAAAGTTTGTAAATTACCAGAACGTCCCTCTCTATATGGCTGATTTTCTGGCATACCCATATACGTGTGCAAGTGCCTCACACTGTATTTATCATCCTCCTTTCCGTCTGTGATTTCATTAGTATCTTGTATGGCTATGCCATGTATTTGTTTGCTCGGTCCATATGTCTTAACTTTAGAATGACCTTGTATTATTAAATACAGAGGACCTCGCATAGGTTCCATCGATTGCTTGTAATGCTTAAGCAAAGGGTTAGTTGTTAAAGTTGTTGAAGTTGTAGTTGGAACTTCTGTTGTTGTGGTCATCATTGATGTAGTTTCGAAAGTTGTTGGTGTGAAAGATGACGTAATAACGTAATTTGATTTTGTGTCTGTTGCTTCCAAAATTTCTGTGGGATGATCCACGATAGTGATGGTATCACTTACGGGTTTCGTGAAGACCGGACCTTGAGTTGATGGAGGAGGTTGCATGGTTTGCATATCCAGTAAACTATGTCCTGTCATAGGTATCATTGGTAGATCGTTGACACCTACGAAGTCATTGACATTTGAATACGCCATCAAGTTCGGAATTTGTGATTCCTTATGGAAAACTGGAGAACTGGGTATAATATCTGCAGAATGCATTTGAACTTCTGTTTTCCCAATTTTGACGTAGGCATTCGATATATCTATATTATCGTCAGCAACTTGTCCCTTGTGCATTATTTCGGAAACACTATTTTGCGAAAATGATGGAGGAGTGACGAAGTTTACACTGTAATCGCTTCCAGCTGTAATGAGAGGCTTATTGGATAAGTTGAAGTTCGTTGGAGAGAAATCTATCTGAATGTAGGATTCAGGTGGTTGTAAATGTCTCTGGAAAACAATGTCTTCATTGAATGGTAGTTGATGTATTTTTGGCGGTGGAGTTGTGAAAGATGGAGGAGTTGATGTTCTTATATTAGTCAAAGATGTAGTTGGTTGAATGAACCAGTCTTTATCACTGGACAAACTGCTTGATTGGTATACCAAATCTGCTGCCTGCACAGTAACGGTGGAAGCCGAAGAACTAGGCGATTTCCATGTTACTTCAGAAGAAGTTGGCAATGTGGTATATGTAGGTTTGGTATTAATCGTAGATTGCAGCGGGGTTACTGATTTATGTACAGTGGTGGTAGGAGCTACGGTATTCAGTTTCTTGATCAATAACGGTGGAGGAACTAACATGGTATATGGAACTCTTTGCTCATTACCTTTGGTGAATGAATTCCTCTCAGAAAGTTTATTTCTATTGCCATAGAAATGTGAAGTTGGATAATAGCCTGTAGATGTTGAACTGTAATGAGGACGTGATATTCTCTGGTTTGGATTGAATTTGGGTCCTTCGACAAATTTCAAGAATGGATCATAATCGTCTTTTCTGGAATCAGCTAGCGAGATTCCAGTACTTGGCTTTTTCGAAGATACACCCAACAAGAGGATTTCCGTTTTATGTGAGTCATTGAGACTGGAAGGATCGGGTTTTCGCGATGATGGATCAACCCAGTAGTGTACTCTGTCTAAAACTGGTGGTACGTAGTCGAATGTGGGATCGTTTTTCAGAGGATCGCCACGACCTAGTGGTTTCCATTGGTCGTAATCCATTCTGGGTGAGAAGATGTTGCGTAGATTCTTCGCGTTGCCTTTATCTGGAATGAAAAACGTCTATTAGCTACTATTTTTTTGGCAACATTATTGATGAATTGGGAAAACCATTGATTAACGTCACTTGTCAATTGCGGTTGTTCATATCAATTTTGAATACATGTCCGTTTATAGGGTCCATTTGAAATTTAACATAATGACCTATTTACATTTCCAACATCAATTGGTTACACGGTTCGTTTGAATTATTATCAATTTTCTCAACTCAAACGGAGATACAAATGAACAAACAGTCGGTAGAATATTCTAACAAATCGGATCTTGTCATTTTTATTGGTAAACTTTTAATCGAGTGAGAGGCTTAAGTTTATCAATTTCCTTTCTTCCTCCCTTCTTCCAACAGAAAACGCTATTATTAGTTCGAAAATAAGTGGACTTGGGCCTAGTGCAAAGCTCAAGAAATGTTGCGTGAAACTAACATAACAACTGTTGTCCTGAGCATCAATAGTTCTCAGATATGAAGTTGTCTGGCATAACTTTATTGTAGACATGATAGATAATTGAATACGTAAGGAACAAATGACATATTTGTTAGTTATTTAGTGTAACCAACTCATTTGAACAATTTCAATAAATAAGTGCTGCGCTCTTTTCGTCAAACCAGGAATATTCCATTTTAACAGTTGTATACATATCTTCCAAGGTTGTCGCCTAAATTCGTCGATTTTGTCCAATTGATTTGACAGTGTGTGGTGGCCAGCGACAAAAACGGTTATTCCACAAGGATCTACAAATAGCATAGCTACAAATACATAAAAGCATAAAAGATGCCCGCATGTTGGATCGAATATCCATGTCTTCAATAAAGTATCAAGAACATCGATTAGTTACATGCTTTTTAATAATAATACATGTGTTCAAGGCAAGGGAAAACAGAAAAAATATATTGCCACTTGGAGTTTGGAAACAAAAGTCATATTCATCTACTGAACCACCTAGGCCACGACCACCGTTGCAAGTACTTGGTATATCAACAGTTACACACCTTATACACTTTTACGTATTTTTCGCGGAGGCCAGGTTGTTGATCCTTATGGTTAACTTTCGTCTGGCTCTGGACAAGGCTCAACGATTTGCCGGCGTAGGAATGAATAACGGAGGCTATTAGGACCGCCCCTCCCCCCATCTAAGGCACTGGAAGCTCTCTTGGGGATCAGCCCTCTACAACTCCACATTGAAGTAGTGGCTGCGGAAACCGCGTTCCAGCTTGCTGGTCTTGGCCAGTGTGTCGGTCCTTCCGTGCCTCGAGGTCATGACAAAATTCGTGATGGGACTGCAAGAAACTGCCCAACCTTTCGACTGAAGCAGGATGCGATAGTGCATGCTGTCAGGTTCCAAACATCATTCTTCCCCCTAGCCCAGAGGACGGACTGGGAGACTACGGACACTCGTACACATCTAGAGTGGAACTTTCATTTTCCGTGCTCATGTAACAGTTCCAGGCCGAGGTGTCTGCAATGCGAACCTGCGTCCTGGAGAACCTTAGACGAAACTACCGAGGCAGGCGGATCTAACTCTGCACTGACAACCGAGCGACTCTGGATGCGCTTCGCGTCCATAGAGTGACTTCTAGGCTTATTTGGAATGCATGGAGAGCCTTGCTGAATCAGCCAGAAGGTAAAAATTCCAGCTAGTATGGGTACCTGCCCATTTTGAAGTGAAAGGATACGAATTGACCGATGAATTGCCCAAACGGGTTTCCCTAGTTGTACCTGGCGCTATTCTTCGATCGGAATCTCCTCAATCACCGCCAAGAGCCATAAAAAATGTGACATTCACTTCTCACAGGATATATGAATAGACAATAGGGATTGTTGATGACTCAGATTGTGTAGATGCGGATGAGGCGAACGGAACTGCCTCCTATATCCTAGTGGAATACCCAGCACTGGCTCCTCTCAGAGGGCAGCGCATATATGCCGCCTGAGGCCGTAAGAGACATCAGTCCATGCAGAATTATAGGTTTGGGCGCTGCTTCAGGCACTGTCGTTAGAGAAAGAGTTGCTTCAGCTTCACAGCTGAGTATCTCGATAGTCAATAAAATCGTGTCAAACGGAGCAGAGCACTTGCAAGTCCAAGAAGAAAATGGCAGTTGACTAAATATATTGTAAATGTAGATGCTTTTGGAACAAGTGAACATTAATTTGATCTGAACATCAAATCTCTCTAGACATGCATCTTTCTTATGCGAGGTTGAATATAAGTGATTAGATGATATGCTCTATTTTTTTCTGTTGTATTAAATGAGGTGAATGTTACAGTTACAGTTTGATGAGATGAAAGATTTTGTGTTATTGGTTAACGTGCAATATTTGAAGAAAATATAGTGTCAACACAGTGAAGTGATATTTATTAGTTCAATGTGGTTCTGGAATAAGTTGGAGAGGAGCATAGGCATAATAATATGACCACAATCTATCACATGCTGCTATAACGTCATGTATTTCTCATCGTGAATATACTTAATCTAACTTGATTCCCTCACCTATGCATGAATGAAAACAAACATTTGAACAAGATTCTAGAAATATCTCCTATCATTTTAAGAACGTTGAGTGCATCGATATGTACTGATAGAAATTCATAAAATAATCGTCAATATTCGTCGATGGATGTATTGATAGCTTTTAGGGATTTATAATAGTTGTACATTTATATTAAGTACGATTTGCTACAGTGACTTTTATGGGCAATAAAAAGAACCTCACCTTGTGTATATAAGTTGTTCACAATAAGTTATGTTATTGAGTAGAATTAAATTATTATTAACTCATTAGTTATGGTATTGGTTCACGATTGATCGATTAGGGGCAATGCTTCCCCTCAATTAAAACAGGTAGCAGATTTAATGTTATTTATTGTGTCCTATTATCGAATAATCTTCGATTATAATATTCAAAAAGCCTAAAATCCAATATTCCAAATCAACCTGAGCCACAAATTTCTTTATCCACTGCCTATCTTCAGTATAACTTTGAATAAGAGGAGCCACCCTTATCCACTAAAACTACTGTTGAAGTATTGAGGACCTTTCAGCTAGCAAATAGGCATAATCAGAATTAGCTAAATTAGAAAAAAAAGGTCCTCAAAACCTTAACAGAATTTCTAGAGAGTAGTGGTTATCGTTTGTTATTGATATTGTGAACGAATGACGTGAAGGAATTGGTATAGCAGTGAAGTGAAGCAGTGCGTAAAGCAGTAAAGTGAATTATCCTAATGTGCTTATGCAATAAGCTATAGCAGGAGGATGGGTAGGATAGCATGCGAAAACATTTTTAATTTCAGAATATATTTATTTTCAATGTAGACATATTTCATTAGGGTGTATGTCTATAGGGGAGATCCCCTTTATAGGTCAACGAGATTGCCAGTAGTACCTCAGTTGGTAATGTGGAAACCTACTGCTTACTGTTTCAATAACACTATTAGGTTCTGTTGGTGGGAGTAGAAACTATGTGAGTTAGCTACTTGCTTCATTTTCTTCAAACGTTTGGTAAACAGCAACCGTTGTGAATTTCATTCAGGATTACGAATAATTTGTCTCATTTGATATAGTAATTACGTAAATCCTAATTTTGTGTGTAAACAGTGTTTCTTGAAACAAATGGCTAGCTAAATTCAAAAACACTGAAAACCTGTTCAACCTGACAAACAATGGCCGACCTTGATCCATGACGTCATATCATTGGTAAAGTGAACAGCGAACAGAGGGCATGAGAACGTTGTATAGGTTAAAGGGCCTAGGCCACTGGATCAAAAAGCACTGTTTTAAATGACCCATACTAGGAATGAAGCAAGATAGCATGATCCCAGCTATATGTCTCACTTCCCCCTAAATCCTCATCCAGGATAGAGGAGATTGGAGTAACGGAACTCTCACCCTATTGCCACCAGACGGGCTCGTATGGTTCACAGATCGGTCCAAGGCTGGTCAGGTCTCTGGGGCGGGAGTATACCTGAAAAGGCAATGACCACTATCTCAGTGACTCTAGGTGCTTACTGCACGGTTTTACAGGCGGAGGTCTACGCAACATTGACTTGTGCCATGGAAAAACTGCGATGAAACTATGTAAATAGGCGCAAATATATTTTCATAGCCAGTCGGTAGACTCTGGGAACTCTCCAAATCACCCAGAGTCACATCAAGGCTTGTCAAAGAATGTAGGGATACACTGGTTGAACTAGACAGGAGAAATGAAGTTCAACTCATCTAGATTTCTGGACACAGTAAAGTTTCAGGAAACGGGATGGCCGACTCCCTGGTCAGGCGAGGGTCGTCTAGCCAATGGTCGCTTTATCAAATTTCGCCCTTCTGGACCAACTGAATGAAGAGTGGTATGAACTATGGCGAGAATCACCACGCATGAGGCAGACCAAGCTCTTCATCAAAGAGCCTTTAGCCTTTGCATAGGCTCTCAAAGAAACTCCTTTCTCTGAATAGAAGGGACATCAGAGAGATGACTGGAATCCTAACAGGTCACTGTCATCTTAACAAACACTTACATACTATGGGCATCACAGATGATCCAATATGTAGGAAATGCAGACAGGCGGAAGAAACTGCCTCTCACATTCTGTTGGAATGCCCAGCATTAGTATCGCATCAGGCACCGACACTTCGGAGAATCAAAACGGCTCCCAGAAGAGCTTATGGAAGACAGTACTGATAATATTCTGGGTTTCTGGCTTGCCACAAACCTGCTAGAATTGAATAGACCACAGGGCGCACAATGGGCCCAACTAAGACCCCTCAAGTGATGATGATGATGAGGAACAGCGTTTAGTATTTGTTCGCATTTTTTCTCATTTGTTAGCTATAGTCTGTAGTAAGCTACTTATCTACCGAAAAACTATCAATGAGAGAATAAAATTATATGAAAATCTACCCATCTCGTAATTTCTCTTTATCCATTGCGTATTATAATATAATATAATAATCAAGACCAGAGTTTCTCAAACTTTATTTGGGTGTCACATTTTACACTAAGAGATCATTATTAACGTGAAATAATGAATATGAACAACGTAAGTATTAATAATATTTATTCTTGAATAAAACAAATAATAAAAGCAAATGTGTTAATATTCGAAACAAACGATTCAATGTTTAGCTCAATAAAACATAATTTTAACCGTAAGTTTGGATCGATATCTAATTTGGAACGGTATTTACTTTTTATTGCCAATGAAAATGAAAACTTCGGATAAATAGATAGTGGAAAATAGTGATTTTAGACTGTGCGGAGATGCCAAGTTGTACTTAATTACTCAAAATTTGGTAAAATATTTTTTTTGTCTTCCTAAATTTCTGCCTACTACATGGGGAGTCTGCGCGTACTAAAAGTGGTACATCAATCACAGTTTGAGAACTCCTGATGTAGAAAGAATGTGAAAAGTTACATTGGTTGTATTATTATTGAAAACAAATGGATAAAATGAGTAAATTGAAGTAAGGCAATTTATAAACAATAGTGAGAAGTTTAAAGTGTCGATAATTGCCCCTTGTGTGACACACAGGCAGATTAGTAAACAATACAGACATCATAGTTTGCTAAGGAAGTATCGCGCCGTAATACAGTGTTGACATACTAACCTATACTACCTATACTATTGACTTTAGTTTTTGTCCATCTATTCGTTCACTGATAGTTATAAATTTTAAACATTTTCCATAAATATACGTTAGAAACCAGTCCACATCGAAGATTAATTCATTAATGTCTATTAACAATGCTTGATCGGTCATTTAGATAAAACAGTTTCCCGCACATTAACTTATTATTCAAATTAAATTATAAAATAGTCACGGTTCATTGGAATATGGTTTACAACTATTTTTTGAGAACTAACTCAGTTCTGGACAAAGATTTGTTAGAATTTCAATAGAACAGTTCGCTTAGAATAATATTTCATAACTTGTGGAAGATTCGTATGCAATAATGATGATTAAAATAAAGGACATCCTAAGAGAGTCGATATAATGATTGTGTTGCCTCAATGAGATGCTACACGGCTTTATCGAACGTGATTATAGAAGGATACCCACAATACCGTTTCTACTTGACCGAAGAAATTAGAAATATGTTGGAAGAGTCTTAGCAGAGGAAATAAAGCAGAAAAGGTCGAATAAAATTCGGATGAGCCGATTTTGAAAAAATGTTACCATTTTTATTCCAACGTTTTCTACAGACGAAAATTCATCTTCTTGAATGCTTTTTCAGGAGCTATAATAAAAAAAATAATTAAAGTTAAAAAAATGTCCAAATATAGCCAAAATTTCTCAGTGAAAATTAATTCAAAATTCCTTTCCCTTTACCGACTTCCTTTTATAATCTAATATATAAAATTCTCGTGTCACAATGTTCGTTCCCATACTCCTCCGAAACGGCTCGACCGATTCTTATGAAATTTTTTATGCATATTCAGTAAGTCTGAGAATCGGCTACTATCTATCTTTCAAACCCCTAAGTGATAAGAAGTGTCCACCCTAAACATTTTTTTTTTATTTTTTGGATAAAATTTTTTTTTCAATTTTTTTATTATGTGGCATTGAAAAATACATACAACCCTGAATTTTCATTCTTCTATCACCAATCCCTGTTTTTAATAGTCATTTTAATAATTTTATCATTTTTTATCCCGCTCGATAACATCAATTATTATCACTTGGTAAGTTATCCCCTCCATGTGTCTACCCGATGTACACACGAATTACATAAATCTCGAGTGGCTTGCAGAAAGAGCAATTTTAGCGGCAAAAAATGTGGACGTTGACATTTTGAATCTGAAGATACAACAGTTATTGCCAAGGGACTTGGTATCATATAAATCTATTGATACAGTTTGCGATGCCACTGAAGCTGTAGTTTTTGAACTCACTGGATTCTCCAGGCATGCCACCGCATAACTTACAATTGAAGGTTGGATCTCCAATTATTCTAATTTGAACCCGCCACGGCTGTGCAACGGTACGCGATTAGTCATTAAAAAATTAATGAAAAACGTTATCGAAGCCACCATTTTGAATGGCAAGTTTCGAGGTGAACATATATTAATACCACGAATACATATTATACCCACAGATGTGCCAATTCAATTTAAGCGTATTCAATTCCCGATTAGATTGGCATTTGCAATGACTATTAATAAATCCCAAGGCCAAACAATGTCTGTTTGTGGCTTAGATTTGAGCACACCATGTTTTTCACACGGACAATTATACGTTGCATGCTCTCGAGTGGGTAAACCATCAAATTGGTTTGTATTAGCTAAAGAGGGGCTAACAAAAAATACTGTTCACGCTGTAGCATTAAGAGATTAATATTATGTAATGAATTAATGATATAAATAATTATTACTTAAAATAAATTATAATAAATTTAAAAAATTAATGTTTGGTGTTTTGCTATTTTTATATTCCCTCATCGTTCACAGTGCTCCATGCCTTTTTCACTCATATACCACATCCTTACACACTTCCAATAAGTTAGTTATTTTTTTTTTTAACTAGAAATTCTCTAGAAATTATTTACATGGCAATACAACGTTTGCCGGGTCAGCTAGTTTTATATAATATAATTAAAAAGGTTCGAGTTTTACGATTTGGTTATTTTTTTTTCTTTAAGACTCATCTTCTTTTACATAACTAGTGATAAAAAACATTGTTAATAAAAATTTCAACATTTTTGCCATTAAAATGGAAAATATTTCAGATGCCTCGGTGATTGGTTTGAACTCCAGAAAAGTTATCAGCGATCCGGAGAGACGAATTTGGTTGTATTTCAGTGCATATTAAAAAAAAATACCAGGAGAAGACCTAGATAATCAGGATATCCTGACAACCAGATGACTATTGAGTGTCATGGTCGTGACACGTATGCTCAAGAGAACGTGTCTAAAAGGTTTCATTCCTTTGCAGAAAGTATTTCTGCGAATCCCCTGGAGACGACGATAGTACCAGGATGCCCTGAGCCTCAGGTGCGTCCTAGTTCAAATCTGGAACAGGAATCGTGATCAGTGACCCCAACAACCTTCGAGTGGGATTTTGGCTATATTTGAAAATTTTTTCTGACTTTAATTATTTTTTTTATTATAGCTCCTGAAAATGCATTCAAAAGGATGCATTTTTCTCTGTAGAAATGATAAAATGTACAGTAGAAGAAAAAAATGGTAACATTTTTCTAGATGACTTCCTGAATCGACTGAAGAAAAAATTATCAAAATCAGTTCATTCCATTTTTTTCATTTACTTTGGCCTGCTTTATTTCCTCGACTATTTTGTCTTCGTTGAGGTCTACATTCGATTCGATCCCCTTTCTTATCTGCTTACTGAATCACTGCAATGTATTCCTACTATTTCGACTGAGCACCAAGCAGAGAAGGTACCTTTTGGAAGCGACCCTTTGAGACAAGACAATTCGGCACTTTGACCTGTTTCAGAATTTGTACCTGCATGTCACCCGTTTATTATTGGGGAAGCCCAATACCTCTTCATTACGAGCCGCCCCCCATCTGGTGAATAGTTTGAATTTTGATGTCAAACAATATTTTGGGAATTAACTCTTTCTTAATGTTCAATTGCTATAATCAGACAAAGGTTCAAATTTTAAATTTCACCAGACTTCATCTAAACTTTTTAGGGTTCGGAAAGAGAAATATGATTAATAAGTTACTGATATAAGTGTCAATTAGCTGCCTATTTTTGTGTAAATTTGAATAATTGGCAGCTAATTGACAGTTTCAATATGCGGCAGGGATGAATCCAAAATTACCAAAAAAAAAAGTCAAATCAAACCTTTTTTATACTTTTTCCCAAATCTGGACCATTAATGCTACATGTAAAGGTCGGTAGTTAATAATAAAATGAGAAGCTTTTCGGGGTGTGAATTCTTGTGAATCTTACCAATGTATATGCCATTTTGCTTTCTTCTTTGTCAATATTTGACCATATTCGGTCAGTTAAAAGGAAAAGCAATAAATTTTATCATTTTTGACCATAAAAACCCAATTTGCGCTCATAAAATAACTTTTAAGTTATGGTCTTCATACATCCCAAAGAATAATTGCTCCAAGTTTCAGAAAGTCAACAACTTGGCCCATTTTTCAATAAATACGGAACTTCTGCATAGGGGCAAAGCCCCTTTAGTTATGATCTCTGTACACCCCAACGATAATTTCACCTCACTTTTCACGTTGTCAACAAGTCAGTCCAAATTTTGTATTAATGGAACCACCCCTGGAAAGAGACCGTCGTGTCCGTGATAGTGAGGGTGATCTCTAATCAAGGTTCAAGCGGTTGCGCATCCACAGTCTCTCCACTTTTCCTACCCCCGAATCTTGAACTAGTCCGCTGTCTTTAGGAAGTGGAGAGTGAAATAAGCAATCTTCAATGAGTGACCGTATTTGATAGTAATAACGAACATTGGGTGAAATGCTTATGCAGGCAAATTTACCTGACCATCTTTTTACCAACATCATTGAAACAGATATAGAAATTTGTCATTTATGAGCCATCACTATGAATACACTATTTTTACACAAAAATGAATGAAATGGTACAAGTTTTTCAGATCTCCTCTTGTGTTCATATGTTTAACAGAAACGGTAGAAATGTTGTGTTATGAAATGGAGATTTGCGTACTGAGTATAAGACCAAACATCATGTCAATATTTGATGAAATAATTGCTTTGATGATCACAATTTCACATGAACAAGAACAACTCATACAACTCTGTAGAGATGGAAAAGTCTAACTACTCAAGAATTAGTTTTGGCAAAATATAATTCATCATAATAACATAATTCGAAACATTCCAGATGTATGTAGCATCTGAACGAAAAAAAAAACACGTGTCTTTAAGAGTTAATTTTTTATAGTACAATATTGAGTCATATGTTATATGTTAATTTACTAAATTGATTGGTAGATATGACATTTCCAAAGTTTACATGTTGTTAAATCAACAGTTTCTGTTATTATTGATCCTTCATTCAATGCTGTTGTGATAGCGTCTATTCAAATAGATTCAACTGCTTCACTGAGTCAATTCAATTCTACTCGATATCAATCTACAGATAGTTGACAAGGTATTTCTATCGGCTAATTAAAAAACAAGTAAAACGTGTTTACCATTAACAGTGTTGGATCCATTGGTAATTGAAATGTCAGTTCCTTTACAAAGAGTGCCATGGAGATGAGATAAGGTTAGAATCCAGAAGAACAGCCATCGCCTACTTTTGTTCCTCATGATCTGTAAACAAAGAAGATTCACATAAATAATGGTAAGTAGATACATAAGGTAATTACAAACTATTTCGATTTTTCACAAGAATGGTAATAAGGAAGTACCTACGATAACCTACTGATATGAGGAACTACATAATTTGAAATTTGTAGGCTACAAAGGGAATTTGGGTCCTCTAAATTACCTCTGTGGATGATATCTAACAAGTG
This sequence comes from Endomychus coccineus, assembly GCA_958510875.1. NCBI lineage: Eukaryota > Metazoa > Arthropoda > Insecta > Coleoptera > Endomychidae > Endomychus > Endomychus coccineus. Next base: position 182,066,344 of record OY294068.1, on the reverse strand, counting down.
ATTTTACTATAAATAAGAAACAATCATCCTTATTCACTAAAATAACTGTTAAAGAACTGAGGACCTTTCATCTAACAAGTAGCCATTATCAGAATCAACTAAATTAGAAATCCAAAAGACGGACCAGGAGAACAAGGACTACGAACCACTTCCTTCATGTGGTTAGGACTAGCCAGAGTCTATTCTCACATAACCGTTTTTCAGGCCGAGGTCTGTGCAATCCTGTTTCCTGGAAAACCTGAAGCTAAACTACCGAGGTAGGCGGCTATATTTGCAATGACAGCCGGGCGCACTTCGTTCCCATAGAGTAACTTCTAGGCTTGTTTTGGAGTGCATGGAGACACTGCCTGAATTAGCCAGAAGGAACAAACTTCAGTTAGTATCGCAGTACTGAGGTAGGCGGAGTTCCACATCACAAAGTTCTGGCCCAAACCCTTCTTTCTATGAGCCGAAGAGTCGAGAGGACTCCTCCCAGGACATTGCCATCTGAACGAACATCTACATTCAATGAGCATCGTTGATGACCCAGACAGATTTTAGTAGATGCGGAGAAACGAAACTCGCATATCCATGTAGAATTTCCAGCACTGGCTTTTGTTTTTTAGGCAACAACACTCCGACAGCGCACACATGCCACCTGAGACATCAGTCCATGCAGAACCTTAGCCTTCGGCGTTACCTTAGGTCTTCTGTATCTAGGACAGCACAATGGACATCAAGCGGTCTAGGTACTCTGGACTTGTCCGCCTCCATTTTGAATGATTGAATGAAATTAGAAACGAAAATGTGTCTGTTTAGATACTATTTACAGGTAATTAGTATTGTGAGTGAGTGATTACCCAGAGCTGGAGATAAATCTGAATTCATTGAATTGTTTTTTCGGTAATACATTTTCATCCTTACTAAATTAGCTAGATATTTGTCATTACTGTGTTTCAAGGGTGATAAGCTTTCTTGAAAAATGGTATTCGGCTAACGCTGATATGCCACCATTATTTTACTAAGGATACAAGGACAAAATGGTCTTTATACGACTACATTAGCAATAGAATAAGCACCATAGTTCAGATAGATTACTTGAAAAAGTAGAGGTACAGTAAACCAAATTTTCACAGTAAGAGAGATTCTGAATTGAATTTGGATGGTGATCAATTGGTAAGAGTAATTAGTCATTACAAGACCATTGAACCCTCTCCATAGGGAACAGCGGTGTCTCTACCTGTTCATTCATCATGGACCAACGACGTGCTCTACGCCTCCTCATTTACTGGATACATGGTGTGCAGGTGTTTTCTAAGTTGCCATTGGAGTTATCTTTGAGGACGGCTTTGATGATGGCTACTTGGTAGCTGAAAGGTCCTTAGTGCTTCATCAGTATTTTAAGTGGATAAGTGCTTGTTTCTCATGTATAGTGTTATATTGTATCCACAGTGTGAGCTCTTTTATAGTTTATTAACAAGTAATTGGTTCAATTGTTAATCGATTTATACAAATTTGACCTCTTCTGTACGATACGATATGATCATGTGATGGAACAATTGTCAATATATTGTCATCAAAGTGGAGATCAAATTTAGTCCAAATGCGATTGTTCTATGCATAATGAAGATGAACTGTTACATGTATTACAATACTGGAGTACTTTCTATTCAGGAGGAGAAAATTATGAAATTCATAAAACACTTTGATGCCATATGTACCAAACTAGAGAAATGAACTATTATATTGATCAGTGGCAATCAAATTTGTTATACGACATGTCATGATTGTCTGAATTCAGGTCAGGAGATGACTAATAAATAGCTCAAACGTTCGAGCTATATTATTATAATTTGCTAATTACTTTCACAAGGTAAAATTGCTATAAAAAGCACCCAGTAAATCGATTACAACCAATAAGTTGGATGTAACAAGCAGAAAACCACATCAAGAAACAACAGGTAGGTGAATTGTGCTAAATCAAGTTTAAAGCTTTGAGTTCGCCCAGAGATTACGTCAATGATTACACCTACTTTCTCTGATCTACTACAAACTAATTATTTCAACGGTTTTAGATTCATTGACGGCCAACTAATATGATGCGTTAACAACAGTTAATGTGTTGCTGTACAACCAGCTTTGTAATATATTATATTATTATTTTTTATGAATACATTATTTTCAATACATTGTTTATGACATCTTATTTCATAAGAAGACTAAGTATATATTCCCTGTAAGCAAATTGAATCACGTTTTATGCTCCATTGCAAAATCAGAAAATTGTCTGAATTGTTCTTGAATCTTGGGTTTTTTCTGTCTTAAAACTATTCAAGTTCTTGAAGATCAATGTGAGCTTAATATAGCCGAGATATATATTGGTAGTAGAGATAAATTTCAAAGGATTCCCATACAATAGATTAGAATGAGAATATTCATATTCGTTGCCCAGTAGGATCGATTATGCACCTGAACCACGATTCACCCAATAATTTTTTCGGCCAATGTTTCTCGAGCTATCTTTACAAATGCACACACCACTAGAGCCCAAAATCTAACACTATGGCAAGAGTCACATGTATTCGGTAAAACCTGGGTTCTATTCCTAGGACTTGGCGTTATTTTTTTCAAAAGTATATACCTGGTCTTTCAATATACTATCGTAAATCGAGTTCAGCTACTGCTGACTATTAAACTCCTCTGGAGTTACTCACAAAAACACTATCCTATCGGTCACAACACTCCGCTCTCTATCCTTCCGCTCATCCTCCTGCTCTTTCCATTTTGGCTGAAGCGATGATATATAGTAATTAGTCAGTACTGGTTCGCATTTGATATGGCAAGAGTCACATGTATTCGGTAAAATCTAGGTTTGATTCGTAAGACTTGGCGTTATTTTTTTTTCAAAGGTTCATACCTGGTATTTCAATGTACTGTAGTCAGTCAGGTTCAGCTATTGCTGACTATTGAACTCCTCTTGAGTAACCTCCACCAACATCATCCTATCAGTCAAAACCTGTCGCCCTCTATCCTTCAGTTCATCCTCCTGCTCTTCCCATTTTGGCTGGAGCGATAATAGATACTGATAGTCAGTACTGGTTCGCACTCGATATGGCAAGAGTTACATGTATTCGGTTAAACCTGGGTTCGATTCCTAGAACTTGACGTTTTTCAAAGGTTTATATCTGGTCTTTCAATGTACTATCGTCAACCGGGTTCACCTACTGCTGAGTATCGAACTCCTCTTGAGTTACCAACACCAACATTATCCTATCAGTCACAACCCTTTGCCCTGTATCCTTTACTCATCCTCCTGATCTTCCCATTCTAGCTGAAGCGATAATAGATAGTAATAGTCAATACTGGTTCGCACTCGATATGGCAAGAGTCACATGTATTCGGTAAAATCTGGGTTCTTTTCGTAGGACTTGACAGATTTGACACTGCCGCTAAATTGTTTGATAATGGTTTCTCACAGAGATATGAACCTATGCTATGGCACATCACAAATTCCATTAGACTAATGCTGGATCAGTAAACTCCCTTATTCTACCTTTAATTATCATATCCTAAATGAATACGTCTCCTTGCCACAACCCTTTGTATCCTGCCTGTATATCTGAAGAATGCTTGGATGCTTAAAAATTCGAATATTTGTGTTATAGGAAAATAAAGGATACGACGTGTCTTATATTTTCTATTACAAATAATGTATTCATGAGTGGAGAAGTTGTTAAGCTGCTAATAGTTGACAGGTCTTTAGGATCTAATTCAATATATGGTACTTGTATGCACTTTAAATTATTGAGTGAGGACAACCACCATCAGATAAATTGTTCACGGATTAAATTATTGCTTATATCTGAGAATTTGTGGTAATCTCTCCTTTAATATTTCCACATAAACTCTTATTCTGCATTCTTTTGAAATATATAATGTAATTCTCTACCAAGTGGGAAACAAATGATATAAACTTACTCTAGCAATCACTTGTCAACATTCAAATTTTCCCTTGCCCTCACATATGTTTCGAGATAGTCTAGCAAGCACTGGTAGTCACTACACACTGACACTACCAGCCTTCTTCTACCATTATTTAACAGACATTGAGAAAGGGAATCTCTCCCTGTTATCTCACAATTTGAATATACAGTGGTTATAATGCCGACTCTATATAACAATCAGTTTTCATGCTTTATAATACGAACTTCCAATCAAAATGGTTCTGATGAGACCCAGACGCTCCAATCTACTTTTTACCCCTTACCCGGCCTTGCTCTTATATATTCCTGCGTTCATGAATATCAATTATAATGTCTCATCTGAAGAAGTAAAAATCAGATTCCATCAAGCAGGAAATTGTGTAATATCTAGTTCTATAAATGAGGAACAATCACCGTTTCATCCAGTAATAATTCTGTTAAGGTACTGAGGACCTTTCAGCTACCAAATAGTCATCATCAGAGTGAACTGAATTAGAAAACAAAATATGTCTGTTTAATTACTATTTGTAATTAGTCGGCTGAATAAGGGACTTCCCTCAGCTGGAGATAAATCTGGATTCATTGAATTGCTTTTAAGCTAATGCATATAGCTTTTATCGCGGGCTTTGAGCGCGGCGACCGAATCAAGAAATTCCGTAACGAAAAATAATGTAAGACCTAAACACCTAACATGTGTCAAATTAATTAATCAATTTGAAGTTTCTAAAAGTGAGAAATTTCGCTATTTTATACGAATGTTATAACACTCTAGCGCTTTAGACTCCGGGATTTTCACGTGGCCTATCAAAATTAGAAGGTTCGAATTATCTAAAAACATAATTGCATGAACTCCAGACGTCCTATGTAATTAGCTACGAACGAAATCATTTTGACATATGCCTCTAGAAGCTCGCTACGCGTCAGTTAGAGTTTATACGTTAGACGCGCGTAGCAGAGACCTGAGAGTACCTATTTCTATTAAGCTATTGCATATATTGCATATAGCTTTTATCGCGGGCTTTGAGCGCGGCGACCGAATCAAGAAATTCCGTAACGAAAAATAACAGGAACTCGTTTATGTTGCGCTCTCTCGGGTGACTAATTTTGAAAAATTGTATATCACGACAAAAAACGATAATTCTACATTCAAGTTTTATAATAATCGAAGGCAAGCTGCATCGACTGCATCTTTGTTGCAAGAATTCAAAAGACTTTAAATAGTGTTCAGACGACAGCTCAAAGTGTCTTAGATTTCCTTAGTAATAGAAATGGCATTTCAATAATGACTTTCAATTGCCAAAGCCTAAATAGTCACAAATACGATTTACAAGATTCAGTTACGAGACAAACAAATATGTTACTTCTTACCGAATCTTGCATGGCGCAAGATAATCCGATTGAAATACCTAATTTCAATTGTATTGTTCAATTCAAACGAGATACTGTTCCAAAAGGTGGGGTAGCTATTTACCAACATAATAATAATGTAACTAATATTATGACTCCGAATATTGAAATAAATATTGCACACGTTAGCGATGTTAATGTTAGGCGCTCATTTTTTGGAGATATTTGTGCGTGCTTATGCAAACTTAGAAATGGCCTACACATAGTCATGGTAGCAATTTACATTTTTCCGAATCCAAAATTGGACAAGGTAGAGCATTTTATTCATCACACTTTACTGGAGTACACTGAAGAAGGGTCGAAAATACTTGGTACAAATGGTAATAAATTTCCACTTATCTTGGCTGGCGATTTCAACATCAACTTCGCTGATAAAAAATCAGAGCGGTTGACAACTTTTCTTTCGGAAAAATTGAATTTGAAAATGAATAATGATCCACAAGAATCCACAACAAAATATGGGACCACCATTGACGCGGTATTTTCCAGATATTTAGAGGATATCAAGTCTCAAACTTATGTCTCTTATTTCAGTTACCATGAACCTATAGTTTCAATGATAACAAATTCCTGAATAACCCACATGTATTTATTGTAAGATAATTAAAATATTTTAAACGATATTAACTTCTCATTTATTCGATAAAAGAAAAAAAATTGTTTTCTCATCGGTCACCACGCTCAAAAAGTCTAACTTGAATTAATATAAAAGAAAAAACTTGAATTAATATCTAAGAAAAAAAATACTGCATAATTTAACAATAAATAAATAATTATAATTGCATAAGTTGAGAAAAAATGCTATGCAATAGCTTCACCGCGGCAGTCCCCGAGTGCCACACGTTTTAAATTTTTGCTTATACATTTCCATCTCTTCTGAATTATCTGGATATCAGTCATTACTGTGTCTAAACTTTCTGGAGAAATGGTGTGACTTTTTTCTTCAGGTATATGGGCTATGGGCAAAATGTTCTTCATACCGAGTTAGAATATTCCTTCTAGTTTGTACTTAATTTAACACTATGTGGTTTTAGTGATTATTTCTTATTTATAGTCTTACAGTATATCCACACAGTGTGTATCCTTTTATAGTTTATAAATATTTAGTTATTATTTCTATTAACCATCAAGCTGAATTCATTCCAAATTGAAACTTTGAATTTAGAAAAGTTTTGTTATTATTCATCATTGAATAATGGACATAAAATATATTCCTTTTCTCTCGAACATTCAACATTCAAATTTATATATATCTAAAGCTTATAAAAAAAGATCTGTCCTCTGTCAATGTCACATGATGTGGCTATAGTTTTCGTGAAGCTTAATTCACATTTTCAGTCTAAATGCCCCGCAAAATAATTTTATTAAGGAATAGTAGAATAAAGATTAACCTTATTAATAATAGAAATAAACAACACTGTGTTTAGTATGTGTCTTACTACTAATTTAATATTACAAATCTTATGGTGCTTTGACTAATAAACTGTCATAGGTTAATAGGTTCTATGATAATGTAGCAAGTTTTCTATAGTTATGAAGTAAATTGAATTCAACTTCCTTGGTTGGAGAAAGTGTAGATTATATCTATGATATACAATAGTAGACATTAGCTGAGGAAGATGATTTACTGTAGTACATTGGAAAAAGTAGATATGGTAGTAATAAGAAAATCTGGAATGTAATCAGAGGAACGAGGTTGAGAGCTAAAGGTCTTATATCGCTCTTCGTAAAATTGAGATGTAATTGTCAATTATTGAACCCAACAAGGTGTAGGTAATACGGCTGCACGGTAGAAAATGATGTACCAATTGTTGTCTCTAGAGACCCTCACTGTGAAGGTAATATGAAATTGGCAATTCTCTCTTTTTAGCGGAAAGCAGGAAGAGTTCAGTAATTCATTCTGATTATTATTCTATTTTCACTGCAATCGTATATTAAATAAGCGTACAATTTAGCATGCACAGGTTTCAGAATATTTATCGTGTTTTGAAATCATTTCCTGATGTTATTCAACCCACACGATGAAGGTACCACTATTGTCAACGGAATAATAATTTCTAAGTTGATATGCAATTTCTAATAATACGTATATTTATATAATTATTTCTGTTGCAATATATATCCTTAAGCAATATTCATACTTTTCAGCTCTTTATTTCTTCTTTTTCTCTTTGTACATTGCTGTGTTAAATATTTTTGACTGTTTTTTCTGTTTCTTTCTGATTTTGTCTCTTCTCAGACTAGAGTATAATTTAGGTTATTTAGATTTAATTTAGATAATAATTGTTAATGTATACATTTTCCTTATGAACTGATCTTTAATTGGGCTTATACCTGTTGATCAGTGTAAGATTTAATAAATAAACTAAATAAATAATAAGTCTTCTGATGATGGTGGTGAGAAAGAAAAAAAACATAAGTGATAATGTAACCTATTTCTCGAGAATTTATATATAATAACTTTATTAACAATTCGATTCACATAGGTAAGTCAAAGTATGATATGTACTATAAGAATCAGATCTATGTATTCACTATCCGAATAATAACATTTGCCTTTTTTCCGCTACCAGCACAGTAATTTGTCTTGCAGCTTACAGCAACACTTTCATACGGCATTAATTAATAGCAGATGTGTTTTGCAAATCATTTAATTCCCAAGATTGATTTTTTGTTAAATCGGAAAGTCTCTATCAAAGAAAGCAATTTGCTGTTCGGAGTGATAAACTTTGAAACAATAAAAACATTAGCGATCGACTTCAAGTTTGCATTAAAACGTTGTTGCCGAAATTGCATAAGACGTTCGCCTTTCTAAATAAGAACAAGAAGTGATAGTTTCCGTTCCAAATATGGAAAATTGGCTTGAAATTGAATATTGATGGTCGTTATTGATATTCTACTGAATTAAATGTTATTAACAAGTCAGAGAATAACATCTGAGGTTATGATTTTATTGGGCGACAGCTTGAGAAATTGCGATTTTGTATAGTATAAATAATATAATGCTCATGTATTTCTGTCACAGTTCTATCAACTTTAGCAAATCTTCTTCAATCATTCTCTTCAATGTAGTATCTTATTGTTTAATACACCTACACCATCGGTAGACCTTATTGATGAAAAAGTTTTAACTTTTTTTTTTCTTGTGACAGTTCACAATAACGGTTATAATCAATAATCAAATCAAATACTTTAATACATAAAATCAGCAATTCAGTAATAAGCCTAGATTGTTTCGTACACCACAAAATTTGCATGAATGATTTGTCAAAACAAGAAATAGAATGATATTTTTTATACGAAATAAAGGTAAGTCTTGAAATTTGAAACTTACAAAAATAATACCCTGATCTACTAAAAATGGTATTAAGTACCGAGGACCTTTCGGCTACCAAGTAACCATCATCAGTTAGCTAAATTATAAATCTAAATGTGCTTGGTTAAATACTATTTGGGGATGATAATCTAAACAAGGGGTTGGTTACCCTCAGCTGGAGATAAATCCGAATTTAGTAAATTGCTTTTTCGTTTATACATTTCTATACCTTCTAAATTACCTAGATATTTGTCAGTCCTGTGTTTTGAAATTGATAAACTTCCTTGAGAATTGGTGTGATCTGTATTCAAAATATGTTGGGTACCGCTGATTTTTCACCATTATTTTTCTTTATATGGGCAAAATGTTCCTTATTACGAGTTAAGATGCTCCTTCTAGTTTAACTCACATATCATTTTGAACACGACTCACGATTGATTTTGTAAATCTCGGATATGTCGAAACTTTATCAAAGATGTTGCCTAAGCGATGTTCTAACTTGTTCTCACATCTATAAACTGTTTGTATTGCGAATTTATTAAACAAACTATGAAATTTATTAATTACTGAAGAATGATAAGAGAAACTTTGGAATTGTTTTGGAATATTTAAAAGTAATGGCTCTAACTTGTCTAGTTGACTATGCTACGAATACCTTTTCTGTTCAGAAATTGAGTTATTGATCGAAGATTCGCCCAACGCAATTTACTGAAGTTGTTCAACTTCCTTGTTATAATTTTGCTGGCTCAACGGGCCGTTCAATAATTTGTGACCTAGACCAGGGGTTCCCAACCGGGGGTACCACTGATGGTACGCGTACCACTGGTGGTACGCGGGAACGTTTCAGGTGATACGCGTGAGTGATGGGTAATAAATAAAACTGTAAATTAATATCATTTTAATCTTTTTATTTCTCCTTTATTATAAGCATGTTATAAATAAACAAATACCTAACCATTAAATATGAAGTTTTCTCAGGAATTTAATTCAAAAAGCCTTTGAACACTTTTAGAAGAGTACATATTATACGTTTATTAAAATATTTAGTTCTGGTGGTACGCAAAAATTTCTCAAAAAGTCAAGTGGTACGCAGGTGCAAAAAGGTTGGGAACCCCTGACCTAGACTATTACACGGAACTATTTTATATCTAAATGGTGTAGCTGAATCCGCCGGGGTATACCTATTTGTTTGAGTGGTTTTTTGTATATTTCGAAATCATAGTGATTACCATCTTTAATAATGTTATTATTAAGAAAAGGAAGCTGATTATCTGTTTCTATTTCGACAGTGAATCTCAGTCAATCAAATCGGCTATTTAACGTGTCCAAAAAGCCATGTAAATCAAAATCTTCACTTCTAATCGCGAAAATGTGGTCAACATATCTGTGCAAAACTTTTGGAAACTGATTCAATTTGAACTTTAAGGAGGTTTCAAGTTCGCTCAGAAAAATATTGACCAAAAAAGAAGACAGAGATTGCCCATTGCACATCCGCATGGTTGTTTATAGTAATTTTTATTAACAGGGGAAAAATTTTGCTCCATACATGAAGACGTAAGGATCTCGTATTCCGTGCAGTTTCCATCGGGGATATTAATATTTGAAAGCCCTTTCTTCAGAATGCTTATCGACTCAGGGATTGGAGTATTTGTAAATAGTGAAATAACATCATATGAAACTAGAGTATCACCAGAGTCAAGTTTGAAATTTTCAATTTGGAATAAGTTCCAAAGAAGTTTTGAGCAAAGTTGATCTGAAAATTAACTATTATATACAACATGGAAGATTTTCGTGGAGCAGCAAGTTGCTCAGCAATTTTGCAATTCTTTATAGATCGAAACTTCACGAGCTGTTTTAATGAATCAATTTGTACCCTACCGATGACAAGTGTTGAAAGTGAACACTGTTTTTCAACGCTTAAAAAAGTTATAACCTTTTTGAGAAGTTAAATAGCGCATGACAAACTAAATTCACTTTGCATGAAAAGTGCACTAGTGGCACAATCGAGCACTATGCGTACGTAGCCTTCCATGAATTTGGTTGAGCCTGGGTTTGATTCCTACGACGGTCTAACTTGCTGTGGATTTTTTCCAGACAGATTAACGCTTGTTATTAAGCCTTTCTTAAGAATATACGAGTCCGAGTCAGTTTCTTATCATGATGCATTCAACTTACACGATGTGATTCCAATAATACACAGAATAATAATCTAGCGACGGCAGATAATCGTTTGTGAAATCGGGGTTCATCACGTACTTATCAAACTTATTTTAACAATCTTGTGTGGTTTCATTCAAACGTGACCACACGTATAAATCGAGTCTCACAGGTGGGCATTTTGAAGAATAAATATGTCTAAATCTTCAGCTAAATACGAAGTGCAGTGAAATAAAATTAACATGTATAATACTTTAAGTACACTTATGGCAAACCGAGAAAGGAAATTATCAATGGTAGTGTTATGAGATGTTTACTACAAGCGTAAATAATATTACCTGCTGTAGTATGTAACTGGGACAAATGAAATGAATATAAATAAACGCATGCTTGCGAATTAAGATATTTACAAACATCCATATGCGGCGATAACTAACCTCTACAATTTCATAAATAATGTACAAGCATAACAACAGGTTCGGAACAACACACATGGCGCGTAGAACCGATTTTTATTTTGCGTTAATACATTTATTTTTATCCGTATGATACTGTGAAGCAGTGGCGGCTCCTCGAAGGAGGCTAAGGAGGCTCAGCCTCCTCACAAATTTATCTTGTTGATCATTCTTCATTTTATTTCCTGTTTCTCTAATAATTTTATTTATTTTACAATTAATTCCCCGTTCTTAGTAGTTATTTCTAATCTGGCAACAGTGCCCTGAGGCTAGACTCTATATATCTCAAACGCTGAGCATGTGTTGTTCAACACAGTTGCCGTTTTTCCGACCAGTCAATCGCCAAATAGCGTGAAACAGCGAAAACGGCAACACCCTCTGGAGGCTAGCCTGCCGCCTGCCTTTAAGTTCAGTACGAGTACAGTTGGTGTGGTACGGAATACGACCCTAGCGTGTTGCGTCAGTGCTTGTTTTGTTTTATGCGGGTATAATGGTTGAATGAAACCACGCGAAATAAGGTTAGATTAGAATTCGTCTGTTCGGTAAATTATTAATTGTAAAAATGGACAACTAGTGGAAAGATTTTTAGGGTTCTACGATGTTAGTTCGGGAAGAACAGCGGTCAATTTATTCAATTTTTTAATGGAAACATTTCAACGATTCGACTTTGCGAATAAATCAGACTTACGACGGCATCTGTAATGGTGGGACATTTAAACGGTCTTCAAACAAACGAACGTAAGTTTTAAATAACAGAGTAGGAAACAGAATTCCCTGTAATGCTCGAACTCGATGGAATTTTACATCACGTGCAATGTTTAGTTTACCATCCATAAAAATAAAGACAAATTAATTGAAACATTTGATTTTATATTAAACCGTGATGAGTTTTCAACAGATCAGGTTTCATTAAATGCTGCTGTTGGTTTAAAATCTTATTTAGAAAATGAAGAATTTTTGTTTTTTCTTGATACTTTTAAATTAATATTTGAACAGACTGGTCTTATTTTTCAAATTTTTCAACATAAATTCAGTAATATAATTCATTCAAGAAATCGTTTAAAACATCTCATTGATAAAATTTCAAGTTTCCGTTATACAGAATTTCATTTTAATATTTTATTTGGAAATTATTCAACTGATGAGGCTTCTCCCGTAAAAAGGAGGAAAACATATAATTTGGTAGACAAGAAACTACATTATAAACAACTTTTTTATGAAATTTTAGATACTATTAAAGGTCAAATATTGAGATTCGATTTTCCGATTTACATGAATTGAAGTTTTTCGATTTGACGAATAGAAGATTTTTCGAATCTTTTTCAAAAGAGTTTCTCAATACACTTTCAGATAACTTAGTTCTAAAACATAATTTTTTTGATAAAATAGCGCTGCACAATGAATTATGCGTTGTATACTGGGATAAAGATATTTTAGGCCAGTACGACAGTCACGCCGATATGATAAAATATATGATAGATAATGATTTGCAACAAGTCTTACCTCAGTTTTATAAACTACTTTGTTTGACAGTCACCATTCCTGTCACGTCGGCATCGGTGGAGAGATCATTTTCTACTCTCAAACGAATTAAAACATACATGCGAAATACAATGGGCCAAAATCGTTTATACAATGTTAGTTTAATATCTATTGAAAAAGATTTAGTAAAACACTTAAGACATAATGGTACATTTTATGATAATATTATTGATCATTTTTCGCAAATTAAAGACCGTAGAATTTCGTTAATATATAAAAAAGTTGATGAAATTAATAGGAAAAAAACAAAATATGAAAAATTCCAAAAAAAAAAGAAAAAAAATTGGAAATCCAAAAAAAATAAAAAACAAAAAAACGAACGAAAAAAAATTTGTGGGCAAGAGAAACTCTATACCTCCACGTTGGTTCTTGCTGGGTAACAATTAATTTTGTCACTGAAGTAGCCGGTATAGTCGCTGCGCAAAGGTTAAATTAATTAGCTGAATAGAGTATATTTTTACAAAAACGTTTTATGTCCAGCCTCCTCTCTCAAAAAGTTCACGAGCCGCCACTGCTGTGAAGAGATATCATTTTAATGAACTGGTGAGATAATGTTGATCATTAATAACTGCAACAGGATTATGTATTCTTATTGACTTATAGGGAAGATGATTTCCATTTGTGATTAGTCCTCTATTCTTGTTGGGACGGACATGAACTGAGACGGTAAAGTACCTGACAGGTGACAGGATTATAAAAATGGGGGTGATTTAATCCCGCACATGAACTCATATGGTTGGATGTAAATGTAAAATATATTAAAGAAAATAGATATATTTTTCATATACAGAGTTTACGGAAATGTCCAACGACTGAATATTTCTGGTAGTATGTGATCTTTATTTCGTTTGTAGTACCTACCTAGCCGATTCTAGGAAACCCAAATGTCTGTGATCCCCTAATAACTTGTAAATATTATACAGTTCCGGCTAAATATACAATGAAGGAATATTTTGCTGATCTTGAGTAGATAATTGCAGATTATGATAACAATAAAGGTTCATGTACCAAGAAGTAGCGGCTAGTACTGAAGGGCACAAGGGCACGTGTCTACAACCACCAACGTACCAACTCAACCACGAAAATAAACACTGAAAGAAATTTGCATGTAGTTCAGTGCATTATTTTATTCCGCACGTCAAGCGCATGCAATGCTAACGCTCAAAACTATGTTCCGGAGAACGAAGTGTACCTGTTTCAAGCATGATCCGGCTAACTACTGTTATCTTCGCCATACGCACTCATGATCTTCATTTGTGGCACAAAGCGGTGTATCTCCAGTAAACTTCTTGCCTTCATACTGTACATTATGTGAATTCAATTCGAAGACAGTACTTATTTGCGATATGAAATTAAGTACAACGAAGTTGTGGAAAAAAGCATCATATTTTGCGCCGGTCATGTATGTCTATGAAATTCTGCCGAGCCGTTGAATTGGCGTTAAAAGGCCATGATGAGATAAAGACGTCGGAAAATCCAGGTATTTATGTAGGTTTGATCAATTTTGCAGCTGAATTAGACACTGTGTTTGTAATACATATGAAAGGTTTTAAAAGAGTCTCAAAAACTATCCACAACGAATTTTTAGATGCATGCTGCAAATGTACAACCAAGAAATATTAAAACAAATTAAATCTGCAAAATGCATTGCTTTGGAGGCCGATGAAACTACAGATACCTCTGATCATCAGCAAATGGTTGTTATTATTCGATACGTGTTTAATAGACAAATTTTTGAACGCTTTCGGTCTTTTTTAAGCCGGGTTGACATAATGCTGATGTATTAGCAAAAACATTGCTGAATGAAACGCAACTATTTCAAATTCTCCTTCTGGGTTTGATGACAATAAACTAATCTCTCAAAGTTACGATGGGCGTCCGTGATGAGTGGTAAGACAAATGGTGTCCAAGTCATCATCGAAAGAACATTTCCACTTGCACATTATATTCACTGTTATGCGCATCAATTTAGTTTAATTATTAAACGAGCACAGTGGGATAAAAATGTAAAAATTAACTTTGCTTTCTTCTCGATCGCCAAAACGAAAGGTAATTCTTGATGAAATAGTCAAACGTAGATCACCACGCGCTGTTCCTACTGCTGGATTTTCAAAATTCGAAATGTGAACACATCATTTGAACACCAGAATTCTTTCAAAGAATGTTCAGACAAGATTATTGACGAAGATGGAATGGATTCAGAACATTTGAATTGCCCGGAATTTCTCTATTGGTTGAAAATATTTCATTTCATCTTGCCACGTGTTGAAATATTATTTAATCAGACTTGAATGCGCGGGATTGACAATGCTCAACTGCAAAAGGGAATTGAACAATTCCTACAGCAAATTCGAATTAGAAATTCTAATGATAATGACAATTAAGAACGCAATAATGAAGAACCTGCTAAGTATGTGACACTATTTTAAGCCAAATTAGCGACCGATTTGATTGTAGGGATCCCTTAAGTGTACCAAAATTATTTGATTCTTAAAATGTCACAAGTTATAGACATACATTTCCACAAAAACAGTTTGTTGATATTGTGAAATCTTATCCTATGTTGTTGAACAGTGTAAAATTAAAAAGTGAACTTTCAGCAATTTATGAGCGCGATGACAAGTGTGACGTAGGTGATATTCTGCCACTTTTAGTATTCATAACAGACAACAACCTAAATAGGTTTTGACGGAATTATACAAACTGTTGTATATTATTTGTATAATGCCCATGTCGACACCAGAATGTGAACGATATTTTTCCACCCTCAAACACATGAAAACTTTTCTGAGAAGCACAGCACCAGCGTTTGCAACTGTTTACCATGGGGTGAATGAGCTTACAAAAACAAAAGATGAACATCGTTCGGAACGGCCAATAGAAGTGGCCACCCCAGAAATGATTGACAAAATCCATGATATGGTGTTGGGCGATCGGTGCATCAAACTGCGAGAGATGATTGAGGCCGCGGGTATTTCACAAGGTACCAAGATGGGTGCAACGTTTGCTTACAGAGGAGAATAAACGCAATCGTGTGGTTGACTCTCAGGCTATTTTAGCGCCTTTTCGTCGCAATCCGGATGAGTTTCTGCGGCGATAAATAACTGTCGATGAGACATGGATACATTACCACACTCCTGAGACCAAGGAACAATCAAAACAGTGGGCTTTTGCATCTGAAAGGTCTCCGAAAAAGACTAGAACGGTGAAATCGGCTGGGAAGGTTACGGCCACCGTTTTTAGGGATGCGCATGGAATTATTTACATCGACTACTTAGAAAAAGGAGGAAAAACAATAGCTGGAGAGTATTACGCGCCATCATTGCACCGGTTGAGTGATGAAATAAAAATTAAACGGACTCATTTGAAAAAGAAGAAAGTCTTTTTCATCAAGACAATGCACGAGTTCACACATGTGAAGTTGCAATGTCCAAATTTGTGGAATTAAAGTTCGAATTATTAGAGCATCCACCGTATTCGCCAGATTTGACCCCCAGTGACTTCTCCCTATTCCCAGATTTGAAAAAAATGGCTTGGCGGACGACGGTTTGTGACGAACGAAGAGGTCATCGCCGAAACAAATGGCTATTTTGAGAACCTTCCGAAATCCTTGTTTTTGGACGGGTTAAAAAGGTTGGAACACCGTTTACAAATATGTATAGAGCTAAATATTTACCAAAATACTTTGTTATCGTATCTTTTTCTAAAGACTTAATGAACGACCCTTGTATCTACAATTGATTACACGGAAATTAATAATTTTTAAATACTCTTACATCACTTCCCGGCTGAAATATTGAGCACGACATATTCTTGCTTAGAAAGATTACTTATGAAACAATTGACACTCAAGCTATGAAAGCAGTAAAACGTTTAGTTATCTTTGCGTAACGTTGTAATTTTGTGCTTTTTAATAATGTGGTAATTATGAACGTAAATAAAGATCTTCGTTATAATTCGCGAGAAAGGAACAAAGATAAATGCAACTTTATTACATGCACATCATCACGTTAAGATACGAATAATTATTGTTTAGCCTCAACTTCTTCTTTCAGGTCGACTGTAACCTGTTTAAGGAAACATTATCTAGATAAGAATATCGTTTGTGAAATAACCAGAAATCCGCTAAAATTGTTTGATTAACAAATTCCGGTTTATTGGAAAGAGTCGAATGGTCCCATTAGTGATATGAAACACATCTTCTGCAACGTTAAGTTGAAAGGTCAGTAGGTTACTACAATAAAGATTGAATCGAGCAGACTTTGGATTTTTAAAAGCTCGAAGACCATTAATGTAGTATATTTATCAATTTGTATATTGAATAAGAGAAAGTATATTAATATTTAATGGAGAACATATAGAAATTATTTAATAAGCAATTAATCACGGTAAAAGGTCGTAAATAACAAATCTTAGGAATTGACCAAATCTTCAATCTTCAAAATTTACATACTTATTATGCATTAATTAAACGATTTATTGCATTTGCAGATTTATGTTACAAAACGGGGCCTGCATCACTGTTATGATCTGTAGTTTCTTGTAATGAGATCAATGGATGAGTTAGTGCATGTTTTCAACCAGGAAAATGTGATTAATCAAGAATAGAATGGAACTTTCAATACAATGCATTCTAGAAAACAAAAATGAAATAGTCTATTCTCGAGATATTAATATCAAGTATATATAAATTCTTGAGAAATAGGTCACAATAACACTTATGCTTTATATTTTCTTGTCTTTACGTACGCAAATCGACCATCATCATCAGAAGACTTATCACGTCTAAAACTTGTTTGCTCAAAACTAATTGTATTACACAAAGCGTCCTTATCGCACCAATATCAATTTAAATGCCCACGTCGCCGAAACGAACAGAAACACGAATAAACGAAATTGTAAACCTCAATGCTATAGTATAATTATCAAAAATCCACTGCTAAGCAGAACTTTTAATAAATGCGTGCTCATGTAAACACAGTGAGTGATCGACTAGAGACGAGACCAATAAATTTAAGTATTCACTTTCAAACCAGATGTTAGATTTACGGGCTATTAGAAAAAAGTTTGTCAGTGACTGGAGGTATACTTGACATTCTACCTAAAATATATACTTTTAACATTATAAAAGTTTGTATAAATATGACTTAATCAAAATCTAGTCGATCACTTACTGTGTTGACATGAGCACGCATTTATTAAAAGTTCTGCTTAGCAGTGGATTTTGATAATTATACTATAGCATTGAGGTTTACAATTTCGTTTATTCGTGTTTCTGTTCGTTTCGGCGACGTGGGCATTTTAATTGAAATTGTTGCTTTGTGTAATACAATTAGTTTTAAGTAAACAAGTTTTAGATGTGATAAGTTTTTTGATGATGGTCGTGAGACCAAAACGTACGTAAAGACAAGAATATATATAGCATTGTGACCTATTTCCCGAGAATTTATATATAATTCATACCTGAGTCAAGAATCTTTATTATTAATATCTAGCTAAAACATCTTAATTTGATGATAGATATTGTTTGAATAAAGTCGCGGATGCTTATCTTTGTTGTGTTGTTATTCGAGGGCAAGGTAAAAAGTCTCCGAAAAATAAAACAGATGACGCCACAATCGAAAATTCCATGTGACATTTGTGATGTACCATCTTTAACAAGAACGCATTAAAATGTTCAGACTGATATGTCATTCATTTTTGTTTTAATACTCATCGAAGGCAAGAAAGTTTGAAGACTTTTGTAAACATGAAAAAAGTGAACTTCGCGTCTCGATTAAACATTATTTCATCTGTGGAAAAAGCATTAGGCAAACCAAAGAATCGCTTTGTAAACATATGGAGACTCCTCACTATCGATTGGAACGATTCACAACCAGTTCACTGATTTGCGTTGCGTACAACGCTCGAATACGTCGATAAAATCCATAGCGTGATATTGGTTTTGAGTTGAAAGAAACTCTTAGGTTTTGAATTGAAAGAAACTCTTAGGTTTCGAGTTGAAAAAAACTTTTATGTTCTGAGTTGAAAGAACATCTTTGATATTATATTAAAAGAAACTTTAGGGTAATGAGTTGTTACATACTCTTAGTTAATGAGTTGGAAGATACTCAATATTATAAGCCCAGTTCAATTCTGAATTGATGTGATCGACACGTTTTGTTGTTGAACTAATTTCTTTCTCGGTGTTTCAGAATTGCCCGAGATTGCTGAGGCTATAGACATCTCAACCTAACGTTTACGAAACACTTTGCATACATTTTTGGATATGAAAAAGTAAACCACCAGATAGGGATTTGCTCTCTGTTGAAAACAAGCGCGACCGTGTGACAACTTCAAAGGAGTGTTTGGAGATGTTCAATCGCGTTGTGAAGGAATATTTGTGCCGTTTCGTAACCGTGGACGGAACATGAATCCTTCACAACACATCAGATACCAAAGCACAGTCGGAACAATGGACTTGTCCTGGCGATTCGAAGTCGAAAAAGGTCAAGGTGGGCTTATCAGCCAACAAATTCGACAGTTTTTTGGTATGCACACGGTATCGTTCATACCGATTACCTTGAAAAGGTCAAAACGATCACCGGCGTATATTATGCAGAGCTGTTGGATCGATTCGATCCCGATTTGAAGCGAAGGCGGTTGAATTTGGCAAAGAAAAAAGTGCTTTTCCACCAGGACAACGCACAGGTCCGCAGTTGCAATGGCAACGTATTGGTTCGTCATCCACCATAATCCCCCGATTTGGCCCGTTGCGATTTTTATTTATTTTCAAACATGAAGAAACGACTCGGTGGCAAAAGATTTGACTTCACGATGAGGTCATCGCTGAAACAAACGCCTATTTCAAAGGATTGCCGAAGTCGCTAGGGATCGATAAACTAGAAAAACGTAGGTCGAAGTGTATCGTGCTACTACAAGGAAATTATGTCGAGAAATAAAAAAGTTTTTACCAAATAAATCATTTCTTATTTAAATTTTCAGGGCCTTTCATCTTGCCCTAATATTATTAGAACCAATCCATTGATTTTATCTTAGTGCAAGAGTCTCTCAATTTTATTGCAATGAATTAACTAAGTCAGATGTTCTGAGTAGCAAAGCAGAAATATCCTTAGCTACTTATTTGCTGATACGAAAATGTTCTATGTATTCCGTACAATCGAATTCGTTCAGAAAACCCTTGTTTTTTTTTTGGCCTAATTCTTCTGAAATAATTTCTATATCTGAAGCATCTATTTCAGAAAATTCTGAGTAATCATACTCGTCAGATGAAGATAAATCATTTAATCAAAACTAACAAAATTAAGGGATATTATGTAAATAAACAAAATTGAACAGTCCTCCACGTTTGTAAATTATAGCCTCGAACATAATGAATCCCTTGAAGCTTGGAACCGCTTAAAATTTGCACATTCGTCTCTGAACTCATACCATGCGCATGCTCCAACACTTTACTTGTAAATAATCTTCCAACAAAGATTATGATATTATACTATTTTTGTTACTATTGTTGTGAGTTTTTTATAATGAAGTTTCAAAGCAGTATTTTATAGCATTACCATCATACGAGAGACCAAGAGTTTTCAGCGCTTTCTGCACATCTAAAAAAATCAGTTTTGGATGAATTCTCATTAATTCTGACCAAATTTTTCAAATCTAATCCAATATACTAACAAATCGAAATATGCGTTTGCAGAATCATTAGAAAATTAACTTCGGATATGGAACCAAACTGGTCAATAAAATAATAGTTATAATATAACAGAATAGTAGATAATTACATTTTTATTTGTTTGGAAATAGTATATTACGAATAAATTAACGTACACTTCTTACAAAGAAATATAGACCCTACTTATTAAAAGAAAGTTCCAATACAAAAATAAATTATTTTTGTAAACACATATTCGAAATAATTACAACTCATCTTACTTAAGTACTGATGTTCCCATAAGTTTCGGATTCATTGAAGAAGGAATTATAGTTACCGAAATGCGTATCTTGAGTGTATAAATATTATTTTGGATGAAGACAGTATTACTACTGGGATGCATATCCAATATTACTGGAGTTTTCATGTAAAATTTTGACGTTACTGCGTTACTGTTTTCCCTACTCTTGCTAATACAGATTTTGAATTGTTTTTTTAAGGCGAGAATATGAATTCTTCCGGAAGTAAACCTTTATCTTCAGAACCAACTTGGTTTATGGCGTTTTATCTATTAGTTCAAACAAACGATTTGGATATTTCAAATAAAGAATATCCTACGATCAATAAAGTCTGACCCAAGCGGTAAAGATCCAAAACAAGTTTTAAGTGTTATTAGCTTTCCTAATACTATTTGAATATTATTTAAACGTTATATATTTAGTTTCGTGCAGAGCCTTAGGGCGAATAAGGTCAAGGTAGGGCATCAATAATTGGTACACCTTAAGACAACATAATAAATAGTGGATAACAATATTCGTAATTCCCTTTAATAAATCAATGTTTTAATGCCTTCTATTACAGTATTCATTAATAGTAGTTAGGACAGATGGTCATCAGCTGATACGAGAAACCGATTTACGTTTGGACACCTACGCTCGTCAGGCGTTCTCACGATATTCTAACACCTCTTTGGGAGGAGCCGGTAACATAAGGTTGCGCAAATTAATTGCAGTAAGACTCGACAAACATTCGATACTCTGTAGGTGAAATAATTATTCTATAAGCGACTTGCAAAAGTAGTGGTATTATTTTCTACTCTGATTGTCTAAATATCACAAATTTGACAATATATGAGAACAGAACATATCCACCTGACACTTATTCTTGAAATTAATAACATTTTATAATCTGTTACCTATAGAAATTCGAAAATATCTGGAAAGTTAACATAAAGAATCATAGATTATAGATAGAATATTACTGGGTGCAATCTATATCAGGCAACACACAGAGTTATAAACAGCTTACCAGAGTGCTTAGACCATGATGTGAAATTTGTCATGTATTCGACATTCAATTTTATTCTCTAATACAATAATAAGCAGCAAAAAATTGGAAAAAAATTGAAGAGGTCATTACCATGAAATGGTTGGAGTGAAGATGACGGTGAAGCCGGCGTAACTACCAGTTAATACGGGTGAAAACTTTCTGCAGGAGTAGCACGCGGACAACAGCTAGTGTTCTGTAAGAAAAATACCATTCCCTGACTGACTCATCTGGAATTATAAAGCCGACTGGTGATGAAAGAAGCAATACCAAGACCAAGACTTATATAGGTCTTGCAAACTAATGTGTTTCTTGGTATTGGTCTTGCATGTTAAGTATTGGTATTGGTCTTGGTCTTGCATCAAGAGTCTTGCATGTCTTTCTTTTCCACAAAGATCGAACAAACTTAGTGTAACTGCACCCAGAAGTATCCTGGTGCGACTGCGACACCATTTGGCGCACTCTCTTATAAGCTGGTATAGAGTTTCCTTTCTCTTACTACAATTGGGATAGGATGAACTCTACGTCGGTGAGAATTTCCGTAACGTCAGCTATGACATGTTCACTTTTCGACAGAAGTTTAGGGATGGTTCCTTGATTAATTATTTATAATAAAATAATTAAGAGTTCATAGACTTGGACCAAATGAGAAGAAACAATAAAACTATAACGACAAGCGAAGTCAGTAAAAAATAAGACAAATATATGTCCAAAATTGTTTTTTGTTTCCGAGATACGGGGGGTGTAAAAATGTTATTATTATTCGTGTTTTTTTTTAATCAAGTTTTAGAATTTAGAATGTATCAAATTGCTTATTAAACGTCAGAAAGTAAATATTTAGAGCAATTTAGCTTTTGCCAATATTTATATCTACACTCTACAGGTTCCTATATTTTTGGTGATGGAAAGATCGTATACCCTCAAACGTTTGTGTGTTCCGTCCCTGCCCTCCACTATGCAAAAATTAGGATGCTATTTCAGAAAATTCTGAGAATCAAATGAAGATAAATCAGTCAATTCTAACTAAAAAAATTCAGCGATATTACATAAATAAACAAAATAGAATAGTCCTTCGCGATTGTAAATTGTAGCCTCGAAAATAATGAATCACTTGAAGCTTGGAGCCGCATAAAATTTGCATCTTCGTCTCTGAACTCATACCATGCGCATGCTCTAACCCTTTACTTGTAAATAATCCGCTAACTCTTCATGTTACTGCCAAACTATCAGGATTTGATGTGTGAACATCAAACTGATAATTTGATGGCAGTTGAAAATTTCTTTGTGAACACAAAAAACTTTCTGCGCAAAATTCAAACATAAGAAATGCATTTCTTACTGACATTACTATAAAGATAAGTTCTTGCGGAAACTAAAACTAGAAACAACTACAAATTTGATCTACAATCAGAACTTATTAGTTTTTGTCCAAGTTTCACATTCGCAGTCATGCGTGTATTTCTTTTAAATTATCATGGGCATTGATTAACATACGTTCAATCGTGAAACTACAAGAACGTAACGTCGTAGAAACAGATAACGCGGTTAAGTCAATAAATTATCACAGTTCAACAAGTAAAAGTTAAACGGGCAAGATATTAGTTCCAGTGATGATTCATGAAATTCAAAATCATATAATTAAATTTACAAGCTATTTCATATCTAAAGGCTAAAATCGATGCTACAATTTAATCATTTTATTTTATTGATATAAAGTATACGGAAATGGGCCTAATTTTTCGTCTATTATGCAAATTACTTCTCTTACCAAATATTTATGAGTTATAATTATGGCTTGTAAATATTCGATTCGCTCCGGCTAGTTACAACGAACAAACTCGCGATTTCTTTGTAGTTTATTACTCATAGAGCAGCCACCCGACAGACCTACTGGGTCCGCTTACTCTCGTATTCTTCATGATACCGTAGAATGAGACATTATGAGGAACGCCCCTGTTTTCCGTGGACAACGATTCTAGAACAATCCTAATTCTGCATCGCAGGAATATGAGTACCTATCTTGGGCAACTGTTATTGCAATTGAGTACCTTCCTACTTCCTAGGGTAGATGAATGCTCACGGCTCAGCTGCCAGTGGAGTCGAGGGTAGGTGCGACATGAAATATCTCCCGCGGACCTATAAGATTTCATAGCTTAACGATTAGGGCGACGCAATGTCCAAGATTTTCAGCTTTAGGTCAGAATAGGCCTAGGAGAAACAGTTTAATCCGTAACTACCACGAGGGGTATCATTTGGAGAATTCCTCTCCTCTTGCACATGACAAATGGGGGAGCTTGACTGTATACCGACGTTTTGCCAACCGTACCGGCTTATTGCTATACTCTGACCAATCAATCTTCAAGAATTGCTGGCATTTATTCATTCGGCATCGAAATGTCAAAATTACCTAGAGCGACATTGTGAATGAAATATACAGCAATTCATGTAAAATGAAGGGAAATCTTTTTTAACACAATTCAGGTTCAAGAATGTTGTTTTGTGTAATCGTACTGGTATTATGTCTCTATCTGTCGGTCACCAAGTCGAGTCCATAGATCCATGGGAAAGTTATCATGATGATATAGAAATACCCCATGTAAATATTCCGCGACTAGCAAATGTTATGGTCTGAGTCGTGACTTCAGTAAGGACCACGTCACGGCACTAGTCGAGAATCCCAATAGAGACGAGAAGGGACTGAAACTGCCGTTGCACTCGCAAATCGGGGGCGGACTACCCCTGATTGGACCAGAGCTATCCTGTGGCATCTCTCATGCCACAGCAGAATCTGTCATCGAAAAATGGCACCGTTGCTATTGGAGGGAACTGCCCCGTATGTCGCATTCAAAGCGAATGATGAGAAATCCAGAAGTAACGCGTGAATAATATACTGACGTTCAGTAGACGTCAGCACACCTCATGCAACAAACATCTCTGGGTCTGGTAGATCAGGCCACATGCAGTGGTTGCAGCGTGGAAGAAGAGATGCCCATGCATGTGCTGTGTATGTGCACGGCATACGCGGTTGGTTGTCGGACATATCTTGGAAACGATAAAGTTACACCCGAGGAAATCAGAAATAACCCGTATATCAGGCTGCTGAATTTTATAACATACGCCGGACTGATGATGAGATAGCAATATGTGAGGGCATATGACACTAATGACTGCAGTACAGAGGGGCTCTCTCTGGGAAGGGAAACCAACCTCATGGAAGTCTATGCAATATTTCCCCTCTACGCAAAAAAAGCACCACGTTTACGAGGCAACTTCCTATGGTCATTGGCAGAAATCTAGCATAGAGCGTTGAATAGGTGTTCATCAAATAGTGTCTTTTACTTCCTGTAATAGACAGCTTGGATGATCTAGTATATCTAGAACCCTTTATTAAACCATCGGTTCACTATTACTTTCGCAGAACGTATTCGCACATTAAAAACTTTTCATTGCTTGCAACATGAAACTATATGATACTTTTTTTTTAAGTTGAATCATCTGGAAAATCATATAATAATGCTGATTATAAAAGGTCGAACCAATTTTGCAGAGACTCGTAATCGAATACATGCTACTTGTTGTCCTTATGGTAACTTAAGAAAGAAGACCTTTGATGGTTAATGTACAGATACGTAAAGGGTATATGATTATATCAACTGATAAGGAATTTGTAATCTCAAATTTTCTTAATGTTCCCGATAATCAATGTTAGTACATCTATTCCATCTGAAAAATTGAATATTATCAGCGATTACATGATGAAAATCCATTCTAAACGTAAATAAAATACTTATTAAAAGTGTGTTTGAAGGAACGAAACTTTAGTTACAATTATTTATTAAATTAGTGAAAATCAAACTGTTAATATTCATTTTATTAAAGTTTATTCAATTTCTTATGAAGCAGAAATGAAGAACTAGCTAGCAAAATTATAATTCTAAATTCATACAAAATCTATTCATACAGATATCCCTCGGCTGACGATATATTTGATAGGATTATATATCGAACTCTGATAGAACATAGATTGTATGTACAAACAGGGAAACTAACAATCTTCTACTTCAGAAAATTACCGTAGATAAGTTTTTGTCATCAATCGAGCATATAAAATAGATTCAATATACTATTATCTGAAAGTATTTCCCAACATGACCTACTCGTAACAATAATGAAGTACAGGAAAATTGAAATGTTCCTTATGTGATAAGTATCAAAATTGTTAGCCTAAAATTATGCATATATGCTTAGCGTAATTTGAATCTCGTTTCTACTGTCCATATTCGATACTGTATCTGTTGTATAAAATACATCGCATCCTTTTTTTCTGGAAATAGATACCGAAGTTGTTTTATGGTTGATGTTTTCCGAAGATGATATGTTATAAAAATGAATAGATATGCTTACATAAAATACAAATTCAAAATAACAAAAGTTCAACTACATATAATGGGAACTTTTATTAATTCTAGAAATAATGACCCTTATCCACAAAAAATACTCTTAAAATACTGAGAACCTTTCGGCAACCAAGAAGCCATTATCAGAGTAAACTAAATTATAAATTAAAATGTGCCTTCTTATATACTATGGGATAATATTGCGAACAGGGGGTTAACCTTAGTTGGAGATAAATCGGAATTTAATTTCCATCCCTCTAAATTACCTAGATATTTGACCATGCTGTGTTTTAAAATGATAAACTTTCTTGAGAAATGGTGTGACCTGTATTCAAAATATGTTCGGCTAACGCTGATTTTTCAACATTAATTTTCTTTATATGGGGAAAATGTTCTTTATACCGTGCTAAAATCTTAATTTTAGTTTTACCCACAACTAGCAATCGATTTTGTAAATCGTCAAAGTCGGAAACTTTATCAGTGTTGCCTTAACGACTTTTAGGTTGTTTTTACACCTATAAACTGGTTGTATTGCAAATTTAGAAAACAAATTATGGAGTTTATGAATCACTAAGGGATGATAAGTGAAACTTTCGTATTTTATTGAAGTTTTCGAAGTTAATGGCTCTACTGTGGTTAGTTGGTTGTGTTTCAATTTCCTTTCTTGTTTATAAATTAAATTATTGATCAAAGATTTGTCAAAACCATTGTCCAACGCTATTTCCTGAAGCTCCTCAACTTCGTTGTTGTAATTTTGTTGGCTCAAGGGGATGTTCAGTTTTATTAATTGTTTGAGAAAAATTGTTGATGAATTATAAAATAATCCCGGAAATTTGACGTGACGTTGAGAGAGGGAGATTAGACTTAGTAACAACGTAAGTCATGAAGGGAGGAAGGTTCGAGTCAGAAAAACATGTGACGTATTGTACAGGGTGTCCCATTTTGGGTACTTTTGCGGGGTATCTCCTTTATTTTTAAAGATAGAGAGTTGCGGTTTTCGCGACACTGTGCTACTTTTTCGTAAAACTCAAGATGCCGTCAACAGAATTTTCATAGCCCTTTTAGTTTTTAAGATACAGGGCATTTCTGAAAATGTTGCATTTTGTGACCCCCCTCGTATCTCCGTTATCCTTCAACTTATCGAAAAGGTAAAATAACATTCTAATAGATTTTTTTCCGTAGAATGCAGTGGTGTAGATAACTTTTGTTACATATTTACTGTTTTTGAGTTATAAAGTAAACTTATGTTTTTTTGAATGAAACATCCTGTATATTTATAGACTATAAAATTTGTCTTTTTTTTACCTTTTCAAAAATATATGACAGTATAAACTTTTTTTCAGAAACACGCAAATAATTGACAATTTTCAGAAAATTAAATACATATTTTAATAGTAGGCTATGGATAACAATAATAAACAAGTGCAACTTACATATTACTAACAAATAATTGGATACCTTGTATATAGGTATCTATTAAAAAAAATTCCCATAGATCTTTTTCTAACAGTAAGTTTGTAACAACAGTTTTGTGGCGTAAAGTGACAATATAACAAAAACACAAAAAAATAACATTATTAAAAAAAATTAAATGTGATGTTCAAATTGACCACCATTTTCTCTAATGCAAAATTGGCACATCTTCGAGATTCTTTGAATAGCGTTCAAAAGAACCATTGTTCTCATTCGCAGATTTCGAAAAGCTAAATGAATTGCCTCTCGAAGTTTTGCAATGCCGTCATATCGAGTTTTATATACTTCATTTTGTATATAACCCCATAAAAAAAAATCTAAAATTGAGAGATCTGGTGATCGTGGAGGCCATCTAACAGGTCCGTTGGTACCTATCCATCTTTGAGGAAAGTTATTATTTAGAAAGGCCTTTAAGAGCCTAGAGTTATGACTTGGGGCACCATCTTGCTGTAGGTTAACAGCATTATACTGGGCTAATGGAATGTTTTCGAGCAGTTCTGGAATAACTTCCTCAAGAATTTCTAGATATCTACGTGCTGTAAGACCTCCTTCAAAAATCCTATAAACTATATGTCTACCCAAAATAAAACATGAAACCTCAACTCCAAAGCGTCCTTGTTGTGCCCTTTCAAACATTAAATGCAGATTTTCACTACGCCAGTTCCTGGTATTGTGACGATTGAAAATGCCAGCACTTGAAATAAAGCATTCGTCTGACCAGATAACTAGTCTGCCAAATAAATCGTTAGCATCGATTTGTTGCAAATACCACTGGCAACACAGTGCCCGGCGCTCGGCATCGCCAGGATGCAAATGTTGTAGTATATTAAATTTGTATGGATGATACTTATATTTCTTCAAGATCCTCTGAGCGTTAGTTTTTGGCACACCAATTTCCTTCTAAATTTTTCTACATGAGGACGAAGGTGTGCTTCTATATATCCTAAAGTATCTATCTCTTTTCTTTCCCTGTTCTCTTTGTTGTATGTTTTAGGGCGCGGGTGAACAAATGATCCTTGCTCAACTAAATTTGCTTTTAAACGGGCAAATATCCCAAAAAACGGTTGCCTTCTTTCTGGATATCTAACAAGCAAAAATTAAAATGATAATAGAGATTTTCATAGCCATAATAGCATACTCACCTTTGGAAATATAATTCCGAAGCTTCTTCAGAATTTTCATTACTCTGTATAAAACATACCATCATATCATATTTCTCATAATTTTCGTAAACTGCCATTATTCGAAAAAATTGATAAATATCTATTGAATAATGATACCAAAAGAACGAAAATAAACAGCTTAAATGCGATAGAGATTTGATGTTTATTTCTGTTTCTTGTCATAAACAATATCAATGGCCTACAATTAAAATATGTATTTAATTTCTAAAAATTGTCAATTATTTGCGTGTTTCTGAAAAAAAGTTTATACTATCATATATTTTTGAAAAGGTAAAAAAAAGACAAATTTTATAGTCTATAAATATACAGGATGTTCCATTTAAAAAAACATAAGTTTGCTATATAACTCAAAAACAGTAAATATGTAACAAAAGTTATCTACACCACTGCATTCTACGGAAAAAAAACTATTAGAATGTTATTTTACCTTTTCGATAAGTTGAAGGATAACGGAGATACGAGGGGGGTCACAAAATGCAACATTTTCAGAAATGCCCTGTATCTTAAAAACTAAAAGGGCTATGAAAATTCTGTTGACGGCATCTTGAGTTTTACGAAAAAGTAGCACAGTGTCGCGAAAACCGCAACTCTCTATCTTTAAAAATAAAGGAGATACCCCGCAAAAGTACCCAAAATGGGACACCCTGTACGTTCTACATAATATTGAAAACGAACAGTGTCGAACATCCTACTATTAATATAATCTTTATGAATTTGGTTGCATTTTCATTACAAGTTGTTTAATATTTTTTCCTGAAATTTAGAGATAGTTTCTGATGATTGACCTATATAAGTTATACATGCCATTTTCGTTGGTGATTTATTTTTTCTTAACTATTACAAAATTCATGTAATACATATACAGTTTCCTTACTGAAAACTAAATATCATGATAATTCAAGGAGGACTGAACTATAATATTTTGAAATTGTACATACATTTTCAATGAATCAGCTGAAATGATAAAGAATGAAAAATTTAATCCGAGACACTCATATGGAATGAGAAAAAGAGGTCCATTCAATTAGTGATTTTATCCGCTCGTACTGAATTATCTCAAATTATTAGTACTTACTTGAAAGTGTTTTTCTGTCTAATAATTGAGTGACACTGCCTGGAAATTATCCAAACATTTCCCGAGTTATCCGAAACTGAGCGTGGTAAACATTTCCCAGACACAATTTATCTAAACACTTTCAGCGGAAGTTCTTCAGAAACAATCAACGGACCGGACGGTTTCGTATATCGTCGCAAATACAGTGATAATTATGCGGTTGAATTATATGTTGTTCAAGAACTCTCTATAAAGAGACTGACCACAGAAGAGTAGAGAATTACCCGTGTGAAGTCCCCTCCTACATTTCTTTATTTTCTCTAGACTTGGCGGTCCCTCCTTATAACTCATTCTCTTTTGAAGAAACTCTCTTCGTGAAACCAGCTGATGTAATTTGGAGTACACTTACTATTATTACTGAATCAATTAAAGCTCCTACCAATAGCATTGGGTTACGGAGTCATGATTTGATTAGCATAGTTTATTATGCGAAGAACTTTCATTACTTGATTTTATTTACCGAGACCTTGTATGCATAAGATACAAAATTGATTGAAGATATCATATTTTATATTCGCAAAAATTCGTCTGCAATTTTACTGATTTATTGTCGAATACTAGCATTAAGATGAGAATATGGATGTTAACAATGAATTAATTGTAATGTGAACAATAAGTTATTTTATTAAAACTCTCCCGGACTGAAATATCGCACCACTTACACTTTTGTTGAATTTATTTTGAATTTTAGAGTATTTTTTCAAGGATTGAGGAGAAATTAGTTTATCCTCTAGTGTAATCAAAGTATAAAAAATACATAAAGACCATGGAAAATAAAAGGTTGAGTTAAAACATTAACAATTATTAACTTTTGATTAAATTTATAATCAAAATCGTCATGTCCTTTCTGCTTGATTCATCATAAAATCTTCGGAACTTTAAAGCCGACAGACTTGAAATTTGGCAGGTTCTTTATACGATTTGGGCACCCGATAGAAATTATTTTTGTAATTCGATCCCTAAGGAGTAAAGGGGTTGTAATTGGAAGATCTATGGTTCATCTCAACTCAGACTATCCATTACATACTACAGTTAAAACCATAACAAGACATCATAAGCGCTCCAACATTGATCAGCCCTGTCAATTGCCCCTAACTAACCTCTAACTTTTTAGTAACCGCCGCTGTTAAGTGTTCCTGCGGCAGAGACATGACAAAAGTACTTTCAAGTTTTATGTGTTTCCTACTCTGACTGTAATGACGGCTCTAAGACTTCGTGGTATCCCCCTAATCAGGAATGTTCTCCCATTATGATATTCGATGTTTCTTCGACCTGAACAAAATTTTCTGGAACGTGCGTCCTTCTTCTTATGCGGCGTTTTGTTACTATATTCAATTGAATTCAGATCAGGGATCCTTGCTGGCCACTCCGTGGCTGCAATACCTACCGCATTTCATAGTTAAGCTCGAGATCAGCTGAACTGTTTTCCACCAGACTTCGTTTATCCATCGAACGGCGAATTCGTGGAACTATTCGATTAGTGAGATCTCTCCTGATACCTATAACTAAACTTATAAGAAAAAATCCGATGCAAGTCTCCTCTCACAACATTGCAACGCTGGCACACACGATGTTCTATGAACATTGAAGGTTTCCTTCTGGTGTAGTGGGAACAAAAAATATCTGTTGATTATTATGTTCTTTTAAGAGCGATTGGACATACTTTTATAGTTTTTGTCAATATTTTCGCTTGACAGTTGAGTTTACTAATACAATTCCTAGAAGGCCGACGCATGCTAGGATTGCTTGGATCACGTGGGCCATTGGGGTTGAGATCCAAAAGGCACTTCTGTTTCGTTCAAGATTAAAACCTTGAATGGACGGACGCTGGGGGCTTTCCTTATATGATACCAAGGGATTCCGTACGGCTTACCGAAGCTACCAAGACCGAAAAAAGTACAGGTGCTCTAATAATCAAGGAAAGCGACCAAGGAGAAATGATTTCTTTAAATCTAAGGGTCTCTGCGACAGAATTTCAAGCAAAAATATTAGCAATTACAACATGTGCTCGAATTATGAAAAAGAGCCTATGAGAGTAGACAAATCACAGATATTCTATTAAGAACCAATCTAATTGTTAATGATACATTCCGAAATACGAAAAATAATATTTTTCTGAACTGGAAATATGAATAAATATTATTATTCTCGTTCAAATCATGATATTACAACGTAAGTTGTATAGAATCACCCACAATTTTGTTCCTGACACTCGGACTATATTGCTTTCCAATAATTCATGGTCATGTTCGGAGGAATTAAGAAACTTGATGAATGGAGGTGACTGATGATGAAATATGCACCAGGTACGCGAAAAGAATCTCGTGGCACAAGTAAATAAATAATTATTCAAATTTAAGTATAGCAAATTATTAAATACTTAACCGCATTCCTTCCTTGGATCAGGATATTCATTGAAATACGCAAGAAAGGGTCGCATGAAAAATGTCGGAAGTGATTTGACGCAGCCGTGTCCGGAGAAAGTACATTGAAAAAGTTTACTAGACATAAAAAATTCAAACCAGGTATGTATATACTTACGCATATGAATGTAGTATGCTGAAACGATACATTTATAATAGGTTGTCGATGTGACTTGATGTGAATAAAGAAGAACATCGATGTCAGTTGAATGGAATGACCTTTCACCATATACACATTTCTATCTATGGAAGTAGTAGAAGTAGAAATCTAAGTAACAAAATTTCAGGCAAAATTTGTTACCGTAAAATTATTACATGCCCATGTAGAATGTAACCGTTGTTTGATTCAAAAGCATGGCGTTGTACCTAAAAATTGAAAAAATATGTTGGTACTAGCAGGATAAAAGCAATTTTCGTATTTCCGCTTGTTGAATGGAATGATAGAGTGGTGGCTATGAGAGCAGTGCCGATAATTCTCGGCCTCACGAAGATCCAGGTACCGCAGCTGGTCAGATTGAAATTAAACTGAGATAACATAACATTCTAAGAACAGAACATAATCATATAACTAGAATAAAAATTACACAAAGAAGAGAGAAAATGCAATCTATAGAGAACTGAGGATTGCACGAAACGCTTCAGACCTGAGATAAGTCAAACTAAACGTGAATAGATCGACCCGCATATGTATGTTATTGTAAGCTCTGCACATGCCACCGATTGGCGAGCACTTGTGCTTGTGTTTGTTCTCGGTGTAGGCAAGTAAAAAATAAATCAAGTCTGGACTCAAATCTAGGCACATGAAACGCAAAATCCGCAAAATTTCAGAACATTCCACAGAAGAATTAAAGAGTTTGAACTTGAATACTATACCCGACCTGGATCTCCGGTAAGCCAAGCTTTCGAAAGAAAACCTCGAAAGTAAATCAGTATACGGATAGCCAATAACAGGGTAGATATTGTCCCATTTTAAAGCAAGACATTTGAGGCATCTGCGTGAATGTTTTCCACAAAGACAACATGAATCTGGTAGAACATTAAGAGGCAACATATTCTTCAAACACCATGCATTCACAGCTGACAGATTGGATTGAATTCTGAGACAGTCACCGAGATCAGATACCCTGATATATATTTTGAGGTCATCGGCATACGAAAGATGAAGATATATCCAAGACCGCCAAGATGTCATTAATGAACAAAATAAATAATAGAGGGACAATAATTGACCCCCGTGGCACCCTCGATGTAGCAAAAAT
The DNA here is from genome assembly GCA_958510875.1 of Endomychus coccineus. NCBI lineage: Eukaryota > Metazoa > Arthropoda > Insecta > Coleoptera > Endomychidae > Endomychus > Endomychus coccineus. The sequence continues at coordinate 182,032,678 of OY294068.1, read as the reverse complement.
GTCGACGATCTTCGACTACGATAGCACAGTTTTCTCGACTTCAGGTAAGATTTAAAAAAGAAAGAAAGATTAGCAGAGAAACCAATGTTGTCGAGTTTATTAAGAAGAATGCCTTGATCTAGTCTGTAGAACGCTTTAGAAAAATCTAAGTAGAGAACATCCGTCTACAGTCCCTCGTCAATAGCCTTTGAATATAGTGTGTAATACAGATCAGATTGGTAGTTGTGGAGTGACCCGATACAAAACCATGTTGCTGCTCAGATATCAACGATTTTCATTGTGGTAGTATGACCACAAAGAACCCGAACGTTCTGGTCATCCTATTGAGGTTACAATGCCAAAACTCGTCGATAAAATCCATTGTATGATATTGGACGATCGACGAGTTAAAGAACACGAGATTGCTGAGGCTATGGGCATCTCAACCGAATGGGTACGCTCTCTGCCGGATAGGTGCCGCATTTGCTCTTCCTTGACAACAAGCACGACCGTGTAACAACTTTAAAGGAGTGTTTGACGATGTCCATGCACGATAAGAAGGTCTTTTTGCGCAGTTTCGTAACCGTGGACATGGATACATCACAACTCACCAGAGACCAAATAACACTCGAAACAGTGGACTTGTCCTGGCGAACCTAAGCCGAAAAGGCCAATCATCCATATCGATTACCTTGAAAAAGGTAAAACGATCACCGGCGTATATTATGCAGAGCTATTGGATCGATTTGACAGCAATTCAAAGCGAAAGCTGCCGCATTTGGAAAAGTTCTCTTTAACCAGGACAACACACCAGGACAACTCCCTCAATGGGCAACGATTAAAGGACATTTTCCAAGAACCTTTAGTCTCAGGCAACTCAGAGTAGGATTTGAAAATCAAGTTTTCAAGAAATTTATTAAATTGGTTAGATACGAAGTCTAGTTCGACTTTAAATAAATTAACAACACCTACACCTAATACATGGTCACACACAGCTTACGGAATTTTACAAATAACTTCATATTGTTCCATGGAGCTCAATTTAAATATGTGTTGTTAGGGAAATTTCAAACTGATCTTCTGCTGATGGGCATTAGACCGGAGCGTACGTAAAGACGAAAATAATAAGCATATGTGTTAGTTTAACCTATTTCCCGAGAATTTATATATAATTTCCAATCAAATTAAGTAAAATTGGAAACATTTTCATAATGTAATTTAATAATTTTGTCAAGGTAATTTATTAATAGTAACTGACAAAATATTTTTTAACAAAATTAATAATTCAAAATAAATTGTTTTTTTTTTCCCGAATATTTTCAATATTCGACATACGTTGTTTTTGTAAAACATGTTTCAATTGAAGAGTTTGATTAAAAAGATCAACATTTGAAAGAATAGAGTGGAAATTGTTCATTCCAAATTTTTTTAGGTATCATCATCATTTTTCATATTTGAGAAAAATTCCAAGACATTAATTTGCAAAAATTATTATAGATCCTTGTAATCATAGAACCACATTTTTGCAACTATTTGTATTCAAAAACAGTACTTTTTAATCATATTAATAATAGTCGGCTATTTTATGTACAGCGAAAGATTTTACTATGATGAAGTGAAACGTTTATCTCTTGACCAAAATAACAAAACTACTTTTTTTGAATAAGGTCATCTTAACCACTGGAACGTTATTGTAATGTTTATTCAATTTCCTTGTGTTTAGTGATTATGAAGGTCGTTTATATTCATGGACTTTTGAACTTCATCAGACATCTACAAATAAAAACTATAGACTTACTTACACTTATTAACATATTCGTGCAGCATTAACATATTAATTCGGACATTAGTTTGGATAAAATAACGAAATACCCTCAGTCGAGCTTGAGTAGCCAGTCTGGGCGCACTATTATCATAATAATAATAAATTTATTAGCATCATTAGTAAAGCTTGGATTCATAGGCAACAAAAATTGAAGAAAAATGCGCTTATATAAGAAAAGATTTTTATTGAAGAACGCAGAAATCTTAACATATAGGCAAAATGCC
>OY294068.1:181739493-182030450 GCA_958510875.1 Endomychus coccineus | reverse complement strand
GCCTTCCCAGGTGATATCTGACAGGACATAGGTTAGTCCTAATTTGTTCAACAATCGTTATGTATTCTGTTCATGTCTGTCTTCTGTGGACAATAGAGCAATAGAGGTTTGAACATTTCGTGATTTCAGGGTTTTTTGTTTATGTTATGAAAAAAAAATTCAACAAAGGTACGAAGTTCTGAGGTTGGTTAAATCTGCTGTGGAAAACTGATTAAGAAGTTGCATATTGACTTGTGATGTACAATCGTACATATGTACTCCATCAATGTTTGATAAAGTTGCTCGAAAGATGAACCTAACAATTAAATCACATATGTCATGATCCTGTTTTTTGTGGAATTTCTGCGGTACTAATCAAATAGGTAATCATAGTCTCTTAAGCATAAGATTAGTAACAAGTTCCATTATTGAACGTCAAATATAAAGAGATACTCCTTTCAAACAACGTCCGTCGGTGCAAAGCTTCTTGTTAACATGTAAGCTGATTATACAGAAAATGTTCAAACATCAAGCGCTAATTAACACATGATAATATAATTAGTGTAATCGTGAAGTTTTCGAGATATAATTATAGCATACAATTCCTCCGAACATTGTGCTAATTTACCAGTTTAGCGTTAATGATATCGACGGGAATCTACAAAGCCTGGAAATGCGTTTAATTGAAAGGGTTTAATGCTTCTATCCAAATACATTAATTATTACAAATGAAATCAGCTTACATTCCGTATTGATTTGTATATGCTAATGATTTATAAACATATCTAGTGGTACAATTGGGATATTCTAGGAGACAAATCTAAACACTGGAGCTCATTTCATTATACCTTACCAATATGAAACAAAGGGGTGCCCCAGGGATCTATATTGGGACCACTGCTATATCTCCTGTATACAAATAATTTACCTGATATCTTGGGTGAGGGCGTTGTTCAGTTCGCAGATGATACATCTTGCAATATATCTGAAGACAATGAAGATAACATAAGACAAACACTTTAAAAATGGACCAATACTTTAAGGAAAACTATCTAAAATTAAACATTGGAAAAACACATTAAATACTCATACCAAAAAGAAAACTCTCAATTTAATGTAAATTACAATAACCACAAGCTTAACTCGATAAATCAAATAAAATTTCTAGGAATAAAAATAGATCACAGACTTGACTGGAGATTACATATTCATCCCCTCACCAAAGAACTAGGCAAATATTGTTATGCACTAAAATTACAGCTGAAATTAATAGGGAAGCAGTATAGATCACTTACAATGCTTATGTTGAATCTAGGCTTAGGTACGGAATCATCTTCTGGGCGGGATCACCTGACTACAAAAGAAAATGTTAAGAGGTATCTTCAACATCAAGCAAACCACTTGCTGTAAACCGTGCTTCATTCTAAATTCAATACTTACCATTACAGGTATATACATATATGAAGCAGTCTTTTTCGTGAAGAAGAGTCACTCACATGACACTAGATCTAAAAAGGACCTGCTATGTGAACGCTGTAACTTCTCATATATCCTAAACAATGTACACTTCTGTCTGTTAAAAATACACAACAAGTTACCAGTATGCCTAAGAACTTTATCTATAAATGCCCTTAAACTTAAACTGAAATACATCCTTATTAAAATGACATATTACAAGATAAGAGGATACATAAATGATCATACTATCCAATATTAATTTATATGGTGTCATCTGTGTCTATTTTAAATAATTTTAACTATAACTTATAATTTAAACTCTAATAATATTTTAACTATTTTTGAGCTTTAGATTGTATATTGTGTTATACTCTATTTTATGAGTATATGCCTTTATGTATTTATATGCCTTGAGGAGGAACAAATAAACATTATCTCATCTCCGAAATAGTAAGAAAAGAACGGAAAATGTCAGTCTTTGGTAATAATAATGGGTGAACTAAAGATTATTCTACGTTTACCGAACGGTTCAAATTCTCTACCCAAAAATATTTTTAACCATAAATCCATTGTCATTTTAGGTTTAACTATTGAGGTTTAATCCGAGGAACATGTACAATTTTATTATAACTGATGAAGATCCTGATGTCGAAACGTATCTAAGCCTGAAGCTGCTTTTACACTTTTTCCGAAAAATTCTAGGTAGGCAATTCGATAAGAAGATATAAAAAATAATGGATTTTTCATATTCAATTCAATAAGTTTCAATATTATATGGAAGTGGGTAATTATCATATTAGTCGTGTTTGCTATAAGTCGAGCATCTTGACGCTGGCCCATTTGGATACTAGACCTTGATTACTCTAATAGGTCATAACGAATAACGTGAATAATATCTTATTTTGAAATAAAGCTCCATCAGTTACTCATACATTTTATTCGGAGTATAATTCCGAAAGTAAATCTGCCCATAAACAGATCACATTAAAATTTTACAGCTCATAACGCGTGAAAATAATATTAATACTGTTCATTTATAATGAAGATACGCAATATCACTTTCTACTAATACTAATTCACCAAAAGTATTAATTTCTATTGAAAATATAAGTCACGAGCACGTATTTAAATATAATTAAACTTATCATGCACGTATTATAGTGTTAGACTTTTTCAATTTCACCTCATTATGGGCTTTACCTTACCTGAGTTTATGGTATTGTAAGCAGTTTTGAATACACGTCGACGATATCCTGGAGGAATTATTATATTCCGTTAAACCATTTTCAAGCAATAAATGCGTTATTATTCTCCGTGACCGAAAGTGGTACCAGTCATGTCAATCTATCAAGAAGTCATATTTTTTTGCAATCTACATCTATATATATTTATGTGCAATGCAAATACCACTGACTGGCTCACTCACTCATCAGGAAATCTCTGAAACGATAAAGAGGATTAGACTTCAAACTTGGCAGATATGTTCCCTATATACGATGTAGGTACCCGCTAGGAACGGATTTCTCGGAACTCAATCCCAAACGGGCTAAAAGGGATTCGATATGTTTCTACATTTGTGACTGCTAATATAATCACGTACAATTTACATGGCAAACAAATCCATAGATCACAGTTCAAACTGTCTATGCTATGACAGACAACATAATCCATCAAAGAAGACGGATTTTCGAAATTGAATCCAAAAGGAGGTAAAAGGAATTCGATATATTTTGATGTTTCTGACAGCTAATATAATCTTGAATAGTAGACTTCTGCGGATAGCTAATCTTGAAAATTCCGCGGAATCCATCCGGAAGCCAAGAATGTTCATGCTAATATAATAACGTGAATTCCATAAGAGACATTCGTAGGAACCTGCACACCCATCACGTTGCGGCGATAGACCAAGGTATTGATTAAGCCATTCTGGCAAACTGCGGTAAGTCCCTCGGTCTCGGATATAAGCCCGGCTGACATAAGGTAGCCGAAGGTCAGTCTAGTTGACAAGCTGAGCGTTTCGATGTTTCGGTAGAAAACACCGTGTATCGGCTTGTCAACATGCCGCCTGAACGTAAGATCTTGTTCCGCGGCATTTATCTGGGCGTTCAGGCGAGAAGGTTGAAACTCGAGGTTGCCCTCTAGTTGGCCTCTCGACTGATGTGAATTTCGAGACGAAGTTCTTCCTCAGTTTTTTGTGCTGCCTTAACGATAAATGCACCCACCTTGGCCAATTGGTAACAAGGCACAGGAGGGGGTCCGAAGACCTAAGAACTTTACAAGCTATACTCAGGAGTGGGAAATAAATGCGGGAAACGGACGACCTAGGTTGCAAACTGTAATAGATATGCATCATTTTCCTGGTATCTTGGTCGAGTCTATGCAGCTCATCTAACATCCATTTCACCACTCCAAAAGAGTGAAGCAGGACTGAAACGGCAACCATATTTGTTGCAGATGCCTTGTACTCAGTCGAAAGTTCGAAAGACTTTTCTTTACTTGCCGCGGAGAGTCACCTTTACCTGGGAAGCGTCATAATTAGGACGCTGCCTTTCCAGCATCAAGATGTTTAAAGATGCTTCCGTCGGCAACCTGCATATTCTATTGCACTTTCGGAGATCGTTCTTTCCTCAAAATTAAACACTGTACACTTGTCCAATCCCAACTCCATGCCTACGGCTCGTGTATATTCTTGAAGTTGAGAGCTTGATGGAGGTTTTTCTCTCCAGAGGTATACAGTTTCAGATCATCTATGTAAAATATATGGGTGATCTAATGCCTCCGGTCATTCGATGGTCCTGAGTTATATCCACGAGTCCGTCTTAAGGCAATGGAGAGTGGCAGCAGTAAGATGTTGAACAAGAGGGGGCTTAAGGAGTCTCCACTCTTGATGTTACCAATTCTGTCAAGACTCGTGATATGTCTGATGTGATGGCAAAACGAGTTTTTCAGAATGGCAACAGAGACTTTTGGTGGGAGAATCTAATTATTGGTGACTGATTTGATAAAAAAGACTTAGTGACTTTTTGAGAATTTTGTTTTAAAACATCGGTTGCTGTAATAACTGTATCATAATGAAACAACTACATTATCTGCTATATTCGTGAAATGGTAGTTTAAAATCAGATGTTGAATGAATGTTAGGATTAGTATTCTTATTTCTTTCTTGGTTCATTATTTTCTACCAATCTTTTTATATATTAGAAGAATTTAGAAAGTACTGATCGAAAGCAATTTGTTTAGCTAGACTTATGGCATCTTTATATTTGTTTATAAAAGACAATTTTTTCATCAAGATAATGTGGATAATTTATCTCATTCCTCCAAGAGAATTATTACTGTTTTTGAATGTTTCGCCTAATGGAAAACACTCTTCAATACATTCACTTTAATTATTAATAAGCAATGAAGCTATATTTGCAACGTGTAAGTCGTAATTGAGAAAATCATCATCAATGCGAATTTTATTCCATCATACTCACGATGCGAAATTCAAATAATAGGAATAATTATAATAAATCTGATCATTAGAAGATTGTGGGCTCTAGGAATTTCATCCATCCAAAACAAATGAATAAAGTGAGATACGTATTTTTTGAATTATTGAATTCTGTTTAGTGGAAGATACTGAATTTGTTCTACATATTGCTGTGGTTATAGATTTTAGATTCATAACTGCTCGAATATGTTGGTTAAGTTGAACGTTTTTGACTATATACTGTTGATATTTTCACATTACTTTCTTTATATCGTAATGGTATAAGTAGTCCCTTTTTAAACGTGAGTGATGTCTATAGCAGTTAAACAAATAAATAAGTAGGAGTATGCAATGATTATTCAATAGGTAGTTGATTTTTACGCGTAGCCAGAGATCGTGGAGACACGGTAATGTTCAGTGAAACTTGTAAAATGCCACGCTAATCAGGTTAATGGGTAATTAGAGTGAGATCCTATCGCAAATCGATGTACATATTTAGGGGGCAATTATAGTTTCTAGGTAACACACAGGAATATGTCCATTTGCTCTTATAAAAGAAAATATTTCTACCATTTTCTCCACAAGTAGGTATCAACCAATAACAGTGAAGATGCCGTTACGAAGAATAGTGATAATTTTGAATGAATCCCAATATTGATTTAATTTATTTCATCTAAATAACATCACCTACTGTTTGATGAAATGATATAATTATATAGTGCAGCTACTTCATTCTTATAATAATAATGTTTATTCAGGTGTAAGATACATTGATATAGTGATACAGTTACATTATACCACACATATACCACCATGCTAGAGAGACTAAGTATCTGTGCACAGGCCTGAAAAAGAAAATATAAATAGAAGAAAATTTATTCAACTACTAAAGTTCATAAAATTGTAGTAAATATTATTTAATAAGAAATGATTCTACCTGAAAATTCAGTCACTATAAAAATTGATATAAATGAGAATACTATAAAGATTATGAATCAAAACAGAATAATAATAATAATGATGTTTATTCAATCAGTCAAGAATTTTGCAATTTATATAGCAGCTCCTCATAATCTACAAAGCACAGATTTGACCTGTTCTGGAGTATCGTTCACATATTTGGTGTTCGGCTTCCAAACATGAGCTGAAGCTCCTGATGGATTCTGTCCAGAACAGAGCTATTCGTTTGATTGATGGTGTCACACTTACGAGTTCATTGACCTGCATAGCATCGTAGGCAGGTGGGAGATCTCTCTCTCTTTTCTACATAGGTATTTCCATGGTCGGTGTTCAGAAATCTCATCTGTTGTTGCACCACGAGACATCATTTTTCTATCGAACAGCGAAGTTATGGAACTCTTTACCTAGTCAGGTATTTCCCTATGCCTACAACCTTCAAACCTTCCAGAAAAATCCGAATGCCTATCTAATCTCACAACAGTTCACAGCTGGCTCACACGATATTCTTCCAACATCATAGGTTTCCCTCTCGTGTAGTCGTATACCAATAATCGACTCTCTATTTTGCAACATACAAATGCGCAAAATGTGAGGAGATATTTGAACTGTTTGGGTTTTTTGAAAACATTTGTAATTTGAATGAGACCGAAATTAAAATAGCGAGAAAATATCAAAATTTTACGATACATATATACATGGGGAGAAGTGAACTTGGAATGTCAACATTTCAAGTCATATCTGATCCCCCACGGCGGAAAACTGGAGGAACAGCAAAAATAAGAAATGGAAAAAAGAAGACTCATAAGAAATACGGTTCTACAAATGAACATGAAGAACTGTGTTTGGATGAGGAGACTGGGATCAACATACTATACATGTATAATGAAAACCTTTCAGTGTTCCCAAATATTGAGAATTTACTTATCGATGAGTGGTGAGCGTTCATTTTCAAAGGTAAAATTGGTCAAAAATAAATTGAGAAATAATATGACTCAATCACGTTTGAATAATTTAAGCTTGATGTGTATTGCAAATAAAACATTATTAAGAGTTGATTTCCAAGACATAATTAATGAGTTTGCTGATTTGAACTGTAGAAGGCGAATTTTCTAATAAAATTTCATTTTATTATGGATTGTTTTGTTGAATTTTATAAGTGTTGGTATCACGTAGATCAATCAGAAGATCTACTTCTAATTCTATTAATAATAAGAGATATTTTTGATAATCTGTTTTTTATAAATTTCAAATTTTCTTCTCCCTTTTTTTCCGTTTCTTAGCAACCATGTCCGCTATTATCATATACCGCTACACTATCAATTTGTTGGTATCACGTAGATCAATCGGAAGAGGAGAATAAAACACTTTTTCACTTCTAATTCTATTAATAATAAAATATATTTTTTTACAATCTGTTTTTAATAATTTTCAAATTTCTTCTTCCTTTTTTTTTCCGTTTCTTAGCAACCATGTCCGCTATTATCATAGACCGCTACATAAGTATATATGCCAAATCCGATAAAAAGGTTGCAGGTGGGAGCCTAGTTTTCATAGGGGCCCAGGGCCTCGAAAAGTCTTAAGACGCCCCTGGTGAATCATTTGGATGTTGGATTCGCTGGTGCATCCCCTTATTTTCTTTTTGTTAGTTATGATTATGACCTGTTGTTTATTACAGATAGAGAACATCTACACTACATCATGGCAGTTTCGGTTGTAAAGAGTTCACGCGGATTTGACTTGCTTATTGTAGAAACATTTTCCTTTTGGAAACAAGATGTATAACAAAGCGGTGAAGTGCGTGAAAGGTGATTCAAAAGAAATTTAAAGTGTTTAGCCAAAAGTGTATACTGTTGTGCCGAATTTACAGTAACCAAGAGCTAGCTACCTGACAAGCTTAAGCCAGATCAACGTTCTTGGCAGAGAAAAATTGTCACAACTGCATGCAAACGAAAAGCCCAAGAGGACATATCAAGGATTGTAAAAAGCGTCCTTTCAACAAATTTACACGGATATAAATCTCATAAGGAATATGTACAACAGTCGCAGAACGTAAATGGTTTATTCACACTTTTGGGCTTATTTATTTAGAACCATCTGATGCTTTATATTCGATTTAATGTTATATAAACCAAATAATAAACTGTTGGATAAATACGCAGACTATTTATTCGATTATTATATAGCACCGAATTCCTACTTTCCACCAAATATATTGGCGGACAAAAATCCAACGATAAAAGTACAAACGCTTGCAAATCGTTTCATTCAAAATTGAATTCTTCATTTTATTCTTGTCACCCAATATGCATTTTTATAGAAAAGTTAAAACAATTTCAGACCGATGCATATTTGAAAATAAAAAGTTTTAATGAAAGACAAGCAAGAAATAAATTATAATTTATTGAAAACATGGACAATATGCTTCGCTCTGCAAATAGTTCTAGAATTCATTTTGTTGAATCTGTATCACATCAAAGCTTTTAAAAGTGTAACTGCATGTACGCTTTTAGCTATTCTTTTTAAATAATAATGTGTTGTAAGAACCTGTATTTGAGTTATACATACGTTTCGCTTTTTCTCTACAGCCTACATCATTTCGTCTTCAATTTTGGTTCAATAAAGAAAGTTGTAACAGTTATAGAACATAATAATACTTTATTTTACCTCCTCCTTTCGGCCGCAAATATTATAATAAACCCCGGGCCGAATTTACAGGTCCCTTTTAAGTACCTGTCTTGATTTCTGCCGAAATTTCGTCCACCCAAGCTAACTTTCCGTTTAAAGTACCGGCTTCCGGTATAACCGTTTCGAAAATAATCGATTATGAACGTGTACAAAATTTGAGATCATTAAAAGTATTACTGATGTGGGTTCAGGCGGAACACATTGCTTTTTTTTACAACTCAAATTACAATTTAAATTATGAAAATTGTGTTTTTTTTCTCTATAAACGCCCGCACATTATTCGAAAGGTGGATTAAGACTGAAAATGAACAAAATATCGAGTTTGAATCTGCCATTGCAATAATTGTTTTTTCATGCCATAAAGTGAAAGTATTTCTTACAGCAGTACACTTATACTTATACAAAGGCGTAGAAGAAATTTTTACTGAAATTGAATAATCTTAATTTATTCGAAGGTTCAATTCGAATCAAATATTGCTCCAATGAAAATCTTTAGAAATACATTCTAGAACAAATGTTATTATTTCGTATGTACATTATATTCAAGTATTAATATTCTTGAGGTCTCTTGACAATTCATTGACAGCTTCATTATTGTTCAGAGCACTCATAAAAATGTCTAATTCGTCCTCAGAATCCTTGTCACAATCGTTAATTGGGACAGCTTCTGCCGGTTCTTCTGAATCGAAATATTTATCTTCTTCATCATGATTGATGATTTCCAGATTGTCGTACTTCGAATTGTTATCCACATTATTATAATCAAAGTCTTCATCTGCACCATCTAGAAAGCTCTGATACATGGATGTGATGAATTCTTCATTCAACAATTTTTTTTCTAAATCTGTAATTTCAATTGCTTTACCTTTAGGTCTACTTCTGTTCACTGTTTCGCCTTCGAATTCGCCCCACAGAGACATTCCAGGTTTTGGACTCGGCGATCTACTCATCATTCTATCGTCATTTTCTTCAGAATCTGTGTCTTCTTCTTCTACGGCGTTATCCTCATAGTTCTCTTGTTCTTTCCGTTTGCTCTCAGCATCCTCTCGTTCGATGCCTTCCATCAGTATCTTAACAAACGATGTTTGCTCATCCAATTTGTATCTGTCTCTTTCTTTTATTTCGTCTTCGGATAAATACTGTCCGACTAATTGGTCGTACAATAATGGATTACGTTTCATCATTTCCACTTCTGAGAAATATGTACCGTCGGTGATCATTTCCTTCAACGCTTCATATCGCCGATTTTTTACATTGCGATTATTTTTTCCGGAGACACTGTTTCGCAACAGATCGTTCAGTAAAATGTCTACTTCGTAGAAATCTTCATGATTTGGTGTGGCAAACTTTTTCATATAATGCAAGTGTTCAGTCGTCAAGTACGATCCAAATCGTGTGAGGAAGTTCAATTTACTTTTGTTAAAAATGTCTATCGCTATTTTCTCCCTTTCGGATTTGGTGAGATCCCTTTCGCCCCTTTGCTGACTTTTGAAACAAATTTCTTCCTTTTCTGTCAGGAAATCCATGATGTCTTTCTGTTCTTCGTCGGTATCCATAGTTTGATCGCCATTTTCGTCAGGAAGGTTGACTACTGGTGGATTGAATTCCACATCCATTGTCATGTTTGGACCTGCAAATGTACCTGCAAGATAGAACAAAATCTATTGGTATAAGTAGGGCACTTGAATCTTCTGAAAATACATATGAGAAAAATAGATAGTAGAAGCCGTTAATCTGTGCTAATTTATCATTATGATTAAAAGAAAGATCAATTATTTTCTTTTATACCACTTTTAATAACAACTTGAAAACGGTACTATGGTTTTAACTACGAAGATACTTTGGTATGTGTTTGATAATGGCACTTCGGTGTTAAAACTATGGTAACCCTTTTAAATTATTATTAAATGTGGTATACAATAGTACATTAAACAAAAAGTTTAGAATGAACAAAACAAACAAAAGTTTAGTTTTACCCCGCTGCTCGAGAGAATGTTAAGATCTGTGTTACGCTTAGATTCTTTATGTCATTTACCGTGATGATCCCCGGGCTCGGATGAGCGCAGAACATTCAAAAAGAAAGTGGGTTGGGGACTCCACATTGTTTCACTCGGAACTCATACAGAAGGAAGTGTCGCTTCTCCCCACTGTATGTTAAACAATAGATTTTTCAGTTACTATAATCTCGGTAAGTGCACAATACAACCAGTTGGCATCAACAATTTTCCCAAGGAGTGCAGAATACTGAAAACTCCCACATGCATCCAGTTACACTGGCCATTGCTCGAGGAGGACGCCTGCCACCTTCCTCGCCGATAGTGGAGCTGACATTCAAATATTTAAACGGCATGGAGGATGGCATTCAACTAGTGTGACTGAAAGGTGTTTCGAGGAAAGCATCGCCAACTAGTTGAAAATTTCAAAAAATACATTTCATCAGCAAGAACTAGTGGCACCTCACGATCATTCAGGAATGCACATGGAGAATAACAATAGTTTTCAGGAAGAACAAATAGAAATAAATAAATTTGGATAGTACTCTCATGCTAGTTTTTCTTTTAATTAAAATGCTGTAATTTTTGTCAAAATATGAGAATAACGACACAGGCAGATATTGGTGTCATATCAAGGAAGAATAGAGTACTGTTAAACCATAATAACAGAATGGTACTATGAAGAAGTAATTGTTCTTCAATTAAACAAAAGAAAAAGTCACAATTTTCATAAATGCTGCCTCCTTCTAGCTACGCCACTGGATATTTCGACGAATGTGTCAAATAATTGGTAGACTTTATTTTAGGAGTACTACATGAACCAAATTTTGTCATAATTGGTGTAGCAGTCAGTTACGATAAAAAAACTATTTTTAAAACCGAATTTTGAAGCGCTATATCTAGCTTCTTCAAACAACCTTCGTAATTATTATGGAATATTTCATTTAGCAACATCTAGTACCATCTACATATATATTGCGCAAACTACATTCTCAATTTTAGAGTTTTCTTTATCGGAAATAGAGAGCCAGTGCAGATAATAGTTTGCTTAATTACTTCATGCGCCATCTGACAACGGCAAGTTGAACAAAATATAGATTGAATTCAGCTATCATCCTTCTGGCGCTATTTATAAGAGGTCCCTGTACGTCAGAGAAATTCATACACAACATAATAAACTTTATTAACGTCAGGTGATTAACCTAACAATGTTACGATCATCGTAGTTTCATATTCAACAAAACAGTTCATCCTTAATATTGAAGCTTACCTTAATATGCAATGTGAAGAAGGCTATCAGTGAAGTTCTGCTGCGCAAAACTGGGTAGGTAAATTTTTCCAATGAAACATTCGAACGGTGATTCACGTCACTGTATCAACTCTCACCTTTTCACTACAACCATTAAGTAACAGAATAGATTCTGTTTATTTCATCTTGTGTACCTCAGTAAATTTTCACCATCCGTTCTTCCAGGAGACGATTATTTGACAACAAAATCTACACTTGTTTTTGTTTGCAGTTTACTTTACTCAACCACCATGAGTCGGTCTACTTTCCAGGACTCGCCGCAATGGCGTTGGGACTGGGAACTGCTCTGTGGCCCGGGAGGATTGAAAATATGGGCGCCTCAAACGCATGACTTAGGTTTATGTTTTCAACAACTTTGTTTAGAAATTCCTGTCCTCACTATATTGGCTTGTTTTTCGGCCTACTATTTCGGCAGAAATATTGGTTTCGTAGTTCGAAGCCCATCACCACTATGGGCCATTAAATTGCGATCTTTTATTATTTTATTAATGTTTTCATTACCCATTCTTCAGGTGTACATCGATTTGAACCACACTAACTCCACTATTTTCAATATATCTTACTTCCTTTGCGCTGTTCAAGTTATCGCATGGTTTGTGCATTTTGTATTTACACTAGCATTAAGGAAAAAATTCGGGATGAGTCCCAGGGGTCCAGTTCCTATTTGCATTTGTTGGTCATTACTATTTGTTTTAACTGTTATTTCTTTGAGGAGTCATTTGCTCGTGTATAAATTCACCTCAAATCCTAATTTTAGCATTTATTTAGCTTATGCCTTTAGTATTTGCCGTTTGATTTTGCAACTGTTATACGGATTTACACTCATTCCGGGCAAGGGAGGCACTATACTGTTAGAATTCCACGAAAGATATACAGAGGTGAGTACGTACACTTATTTTACTTACTCGAATATAAAATAAACCTACTGAATATAGAAGAAAGCAAATAATTATATGTAAATTCTTGAGAAGACGTTTGAAAACTGATTCAGATCGTAGGTAAAATGTCAAACAGATATGTTTCAATTTCATGACTACGATAAAAAAGGTCTTTGCTATACCAATATTACAGATTTATTGAATCAGCTCCCCACATATTCACAATTTTAAACATCAAAAGAAGTGCGTAGAAACTTGCAAGTGTGTTTATTAATTAATTAGATTTGTATAAATTTGACTCAATGATTGTACATCGGTTCTATGATTCACAGACTTAGCATGACGATCAAGAAATGTTTGAAAAAGTATGACATAAATGTTGCGCATAAACCAACTAGCTGTATTAGTGAATATTTTTCAAATCTAAAACCCTAACACCTAAAGGTAAACAAACCCACACGGTATATAAATTAAATTGCTTAAATTGCGTTAGGACTTATCAATCATTCAATCAATCAAAGCGGGGGCGGTCCAGACCACTTAGACCGCTTGATTGGGTCCATTGTGCGCCCCTTGATTGGGACTTATACAGGAACTCTAAGTAATGTGTAGAAAAACGAATGTATGCTCGTAAGTATAGTACTAAAAACAAAAACATAAAAAATGCCACCGACACATTGTTTTGATTATAACTATCAGTACTATTCGAGATTCGTCTATAAAAAGGTTAATATTTCCGCTAAAGGAACAAACTATTATAAAAGATCTATCCTAGAGATGATTCACATAAAATATGATGCTAAGTCGGTGAATCATAGAACCAATGTATAATCATTGAGTCAAGTTTAAACGAATTTAATTAACTAAATACACTTGCAAATTTCTACGCACTTCTTCCAATGTCTAAAATTGTGTATATATAGGAAGCTCATTCAATAAATCAGTGATATTGGTACAGCAAATACTTTTGCTATCGTAGTATTAAAATTTTAAACACATCTGTTCAACATTGTACCTCGTCCTCGAGATATGATATCTTTAACTATAGAAACATCAATGTGTAGTGGTTTTCTAATACTTATTGATATATGAAGTTCAATTATTCGTGTTTTGTTCGTTGTTGGGAACTGAACAGTTTTAAATGAAATCAAAAGACGCTCAGTGTTTAGTACGATTAGTTTAAAAAATCCCGCGGTTTAGTCTTTTTCTTTTCCAGTAAAATATCATGAACTATGATCTTTATTGATAGGTATTTAGATATACCTGAATGATGTTGAAATAAAAATTTTGATTGAGACTTTTGTGTTTTGAATTAGATCGTTGAAAATCAACCGCTTCTTCAAAACGCTTATGTAAGGTTCAGTGAAGACGGAGATCCGGCATATTTAGGCGTTGCCATGGAAGATTCCAATTGGTTATCGAAACTGTTCTTCTCGTGGGTGAATCCCTTGATGAATAAAGGTGTCCAAGAGAAGCTACGAGATTCTGAAGATTTATATGATGTTCCATCTTCTATGAATAGTGGAATAATCAGTGCCAAATTAGAGAAAACTATGATCGGAAATATCGATAAATACAGAAGATCCATCCACACTAACAGTAAGTTTATATCGTTAAATAAAAACAGATATGTTATTAGGGTTTCACATTATACTATTGCAAAAATATTTGTGTTCAATTGGTTTGCTAGACCACGATTATTGCATTGAGTGCAATGTGATCGAAGTCGGAGATAATTTATCGCCTTGTACAACTCTCCTAACATGAGAACAACAGCCATGACATATTGTTGATCATTGCAGATTACGCTCCAGCAACAGCTTCCATATCAAGTTTTTCTACGCCCACCTCGCCTGACGTTACATTCATGAAAGTTCAAAGACATAATGTTTCGCTTTTCAAAGCTTTGCATAGGTGTTTCTGGCTACAATTTTACAGCATAGGGATTTTAAAGCTCGCTGCGGATTGTTCTGGATTTGCCGGACCCTTGCTTTTAAATAAATTAGTCGGATTTATAGAAGATCAATCGGAGGATATCAAATGGGGTTACGTTTATGTGGCTGGATTGGCTTCTACTGCTTTGATAGGTAAGTTCGAATTTATTTTCATGAAGTATTTTTGTACAACATTGTCAAAGATGCGGAGAGCTTGCTTTCAAATATTTATAGTAACTTTTTGAAATGGTATAACTTAAATTTCATTATACTATACTATTACATACTTGGTATAATTTGAAGAAGAATTTTTTTTCTATACTTTGACTACACGACTGGAAAAACTATATTGTTCCAAGAATGGAATGTATAGCTTCAGCTTATGTTTGGAAGCCGAACTCCAAACATGTCAACAGTACTCCAGTACAGGTCGAATCTGAGCTTTGTAGACAATGACGAGCTGCTTGGATGAAAAATAGCTCTTGGCACGAAATAGAAAACCAAGTTTTTGTGAAGCGGTCTCCGCAATTGATCTCACATGATCATCCCATGAGAGGGTGCTGTTGGTGGTGATCCCGAACATGCATATGGAATACTTCGTAGAAATAGTTATACCTGACAGCATCATATTAGGAACTGTGAGATCCGCCTTACTGGAGAAGACTAAGGTTGAGTTTTGGTTGCATTAAACTATGATTTAGGAATTGTGGAATCCGCCTTCCAGGAGAAGATGCAAGCTTGTGTTTTGGTTGCATTAAACTCTATTCGATTATCAGATTCCCATTTCAAAATCGTTGTCAGATTTCCATTGGTTGCATCAATCTGTCTCTGTCTCGCTCAATCTGGCTTCATTGGATGGTATAGGGGCTCTAGATGAGAAAGCAGTATGAAGTGTATCATCATCTGCAAAGCTGTGGACGGGACAGGTGATCATTTCCATCAGATCGTTGATATGGAGCAGAAACAAAGTTGGTGCCAAGACAGATCCCTGTTGAACACCAGCGTTGATGGCCATTGTATCGGGGGGTACTCCGTCAACCGCCACATGGAGTGACCTATTTGAGAGAAAACTCGATAATAACTGACAAGTCGAGTTGGCAAACCATATGACGGAAGTTTCCCAAGAAGGCTTTGATGCCGACCTTGGTCAAATGTTTTGGAGATATTCAATGTTTCAGCTATTTTTCAATAGATTTCTGCCATACATGTGTTACGTAGGCCTGTTGATCTCTGCTAACAAAAGCCATATTGCCGATCATTCACGATTTTGGAGCTCTCTAGGTATTGGTTGATTGCCTTCTCAATAGAGATCACAGCTAATACTGCTATGGATCCATAATTGTGAGGAAGGGTCTTCTTTCCTTTTTTTGGAATTGGTTGGACTCTAGCTCTCTTTCAACTGTTAATTCAGGAGCACATTTCTTGAGAACGACGGGTGGAATTCCGTCTGTCCCCATAGGCATTTTGGTATCGAAATTTATGGTCAGAAGGAATATAAAATTGATAACAAATCAGTACCGACAAAATTTTGCTCTTTTTTTTAATCACATTTTTTTGGGACATTAGATTGGCATATATATATAATATATTTTAGCTTCAGTTGTATTGGCTAATATTCATTTTTAACGTTTACCCTGCTCTGCTGAGTTCATCTGAAGTTAGCAGAACACGTGATATGAAAAAAGAAAGGAGCAATAATTTTTTTAGGGACATTGACATTAACTTCAATTTATAACTGTCTTCTAGTATTCTGACCTGCTGAGTTAATCTGTAGCTATGGGAACATGCTATATTTAAAACAAAATGAACGCCAAGATTTTTTTGAACATTCATTTTTAACCGTTTTCTAGTAGGTCAGCTAAGTTCATCTGCAGCTAAAAAAGAAGACCATTACATTCTTCATTGAGGCATTAAATTAGCTCTTAGTGACATGTCAAGTTAACGTTTTGTCTTTGGAGTTAATTATAACTTTCAGATTGTATATTCCATAATTCCATACGATACTATGAAGCCTATATTACTTGTTATGAAGATAATATCATCCGATGCATAGTCAAAGTATAAAGGTCTGTTGGAGCCTCCCTACCATCGTTTCTCGCGCTAGGTGACGTCATCTAGCTCCTCCAATCACAGCTTTGCTCTCATCGGCTCGTCGCCGGCACGTAACAACATCATATTATGTCGTCGTCAATAACATTAAATAAACGAAATAAACGACCAATCAGCTTGCACTCGAATTTTAAAGAGAGTAGAAGGGAGGATCCAACAGACCTTTATACTTTAACTATGATCCGATGTATGTTCATTTTATTATTTTCCCCCGTTTTAGGCGCCTTCTGCGATTCCCATTTCAATTTCTGGATGTCAATCGTGAGCCTCAAGATGCGGGCCGCTCTGGTAACCACAATTTACAGGAAGACGTTGACAGTAAATGGATCTGTATTAAATTCAGCATTCAACATTGGCGAAATTGTGAATTTCATGTCTACCGATACGGATCGTATAGTAAATTTGTGCCCTAGTTTCCACGCGTTATGGAGTATCCCGTTTCAGGCAAGAAAAAGCGGTTTTCATCCATTTGTTCAGCCATTAACTTAAATTATATTTCAGCTTGGAGTCACTTTGTATTTATTATATACGCAAGTGGGATTGGCGTTCTTGGCTGGAGTTGCTTTTAGTATTGCTTTGATTCCTATTAATAAGTTAATAGCCAGTAAAATACTCAAACTCAGTACCAAATTGATGGAACAGAAAGACTCCAGAGTTAAAATCATGACGGAAGTTCTGAGAGGAATCAAAGCTATAAAACTGTACGTTTGGGAAGAACATTTCATACGTATCATCACAAGTATGTATTAGAGTAAAATCGTACAGGTTATTTTATGAAAATCGTTAGTTTTCCGGAAGTGTCTTATGTTTGGAATGGGTGAGATGTTCCTCAAATCGACTACCGATAGACCAATGTCAATGTCACATCTTTACAGCGTATTAAATGAATCCTCGACGATTCCCAATACCTTCTATACGAGGGCAGGGTGAAAAGTCCCTGAAAAACTAAACAGATGGCGCCACAATCGAAAATCTCATGTACCATCTTTAACTAGAATGATATGTCATTCAGTTCTGTTATGACACCCTTCCAAAGCAAGCCACCTTGAAATTTCGCGTCTTGATTAATCATTATTCCTCACGTGGAAAAAACATAACACAAGCCAAAGCATCGCGTGTTAAACATTATGGGGACTCTTCACCATCGATTGGAACGATTCACAAGTGGCTTGTGGTAGTATGACCACAAAGGACGCCGAACGTTCTGGTCGTCCAATTGAGGTTACAATGCCCAAAATCGTCGATAAAATCCATGGTATGATATTGGACGATCGGCGAGTTAATGTGCACTACATTGCTGAGGCTATGGGCATCTCAACCGAACGAGTACGAAACATTTTGCCCAAATTTTTGAATATGAGAAAGCTATCTGCCGGATGGGTGCCGCATTTGCTCTCCTTTGACAACAAGCGCGACAGTGTGACAACTTCAACGAAGTGTTTGGCTATGTTCAAGCGCGATAAGGAGAACTTTTTGGGCCGCTTCGTAATCGTGGGCGAAACTTGAATCCATCTTAACACACCAGAGATCAAAGAACAGTCAAAACAGTGGACTTGTCCGGGCGAATCGAAGCCGTAGAGACCGTAGTGGGTTTATCAGTCAACAAAGTCATGGTGACAGTTTTTTGGGATGCACACGGTATCGTCTATATCGATCACCTTGAGGCAAAACGATCACAGACGTTTGTTATGTCGCTGTTGGATCGATTCGATGCCGATTTGTAGCGAAAGCGGCCGCATTTGGCAAAGAAAAAAGTGCTCATCCACCAGGACAACGCACCGACGTCGCAATGGCAAAATGGCGGCTACGAATTGGTTCGTCATCTACCATATTCTCCAGATTTGGCCCCCTGCGATTTTTATCTATTTTCAAACTGAAAAGATCCAACGATGAAATCATTGCTGAAACAAACGCCTATTTTGAAGGATTGCCGAAATCGTATTATTTGGAACTAATCGAAAAATTAGAACAACATTGGACTAGGTGTATTATTTTTCAAACTCGTCAATTACATTATCAGAATACGTTTGATGGTCTTCTTCATTTCTCGAATAGGATCTTCTTCAAGAAATAATTTTTAAGCAATACCCTTCCTACACCCATAATTATATCATTTTGAGTAAGATTGGAGGTTCCTTCGAGTACTTTAGAATTAGTTAAAAGCTTTTTTTATGTTCCGTCATATTTTGACAGTAACGGCTTGAGTAAGTCTACATAATTTCCCTTATTGGCAGATTCTTCAATCAAGTAGTTTTTTGAAGTGGTTGAATTTCTTCAATCTGTGTTTCCCTAGCTTCAATATGGAAAACATTGCACTGGCCACCAAATTTTTCCAGTCGTAGATGACATAAAATGTGTTTTTAATGGAACAACAACAAATTTCTTTTGGTTCTGTTTTGTATGAATCACACACTTAACTGTTCTGTCATAAATTCAGCCGCTGAGAACCTTCTGGTTCTGGTCATTGTTCTGGTAAAGAAAGCATTTGCATTTGACGTTCACCCTAGGTTTCTATGTCCAACTCGCATCTTCAAGGTTTTGTGTGGTTGCTTGCTAAGACGCTGAATCTGCACCAGTTTTTGGACTGAACGGTCATGCGGAATAATAATTGCTGTTTGGTATTCATTACTTATTAGTCATTATATATTTCAGAAATTCGAGAGCAGGAATTGAAATATCTGAAAGGTAGAAAATATTTGGATGCACTTTGTGTTTACTTCTGGGCCACTACTCCTGTATTGATTTCAATCCTAACTTTTGGAACGTACGTATTAATGGGCAACAAATTGACCGCAGCAACTGTGTTCACAGTAATGGCTCTCTTGAATATGCTTATTGCTCCATTAAATGCATTCCCATGGGTGCTGAATGGAATGACCGAAGCTTGGGTATCAGTAAAGAGAATTCAAAAGCTTCTAGATGTAAGAACTCTAGCGATTAGTATTGGATTATAACCCTAATGTGTTTTATTTCTAGTTGCCAGATTTAGATATAGGTTTGTATTATAATGAATATTTATTGGAAGATAGAAGTCACTGTGATATCTTTATATCAAATGCTAGTTTTAATTGGGGTAGAATTTTGAGTGCTGAAGAAAAGAAGTTATTGCACGTTCGTAAAGGGAAAAAATCCTCTAAAGGCAAGGGGAAACTTCATCGAGGTCACGTTCTGAGGAGAGTTAGTACAGAAGAAGAAATTATTGAAACTGAAATATTTAATTTGAGAGATTTAGATTTGACAGTCAAGAAGGTAAGATATTAAGGAATAATAACCTATGGATGTTCAATGGATTTGTTTATATTGTAGGGAGAATTTATTGGTATAATCGGGACAGTGGGTTGTGGAAAATCATCTATTTTGTCCGCTATTTTGGCCGAATTGAATATGGATCACGGGGAAATCGCAACAAGTCAAGTAGAACAAGGTAGGACATCTCATTAAAATTATTCTCCTTTGTCTAGTATGTATAGGTGTAATATTATCATATAGGTATTAATATAACTATAATAATTATTGGAATACGATTGTATTGTCCATCCAAGGATATGTCGAAAACATCACGAGGCATTTCGTAGCAATGTTTATATGGTTCTTTCTGATTTTTTGGAATTTTGAGAAAAGCACATTAGAAACAATGGGAAAATTGATTTTCGTCAATTTCTCATCAATGCTCAAGAAATTGTGATAGTAAAAATGAGAATAAAACCCAATTTACTATTCAATAACAATATATTGAGTTTCACCACAAAGTGGCATCCTCAGGGAAATTTGTTAACCACTGACTACTAAGATATAATTCCTTACATACTATGGTATAGATTATACGTAAATTCCTGGGAAATAGGTTATATTAACACATATGTCACCTATATTTTCGTCTTTACGTATGTTTCGGTCTCATAACCATCATCAAGAGATTTAGAAGAAACAATTTAATTAGAATTGAAATAAGTAACATCTTAACATATAGAAATAATGAACAAAAAGCTGAAATAGGCGTGACAACAAAATCGTTTCAACTATCACGCGAAGAAGAAAAAGTTCTTAGATAAACTGTGGATACACTAACATCATAAATAAGAAATAATCACCTTTATCCACTAAAAATACTGTTAAAAGTACTGTCGGCTAACAAGTAGCTATCATCAGAGTAACCTAAATCAGAAATCTGTTTAAATAATGCAAACAAGGAGTTACCCTCAGGTGGAGATTAATCAGAATTTAATAAATTGCTTCTTCGTTTATACCTAGACCTAGATATTTGTCCGTACGTGGTTTCAAAACTGATAAAATTTCTGGAAAAATGGTGTGACCTGTATTTATCGATGTCAAATTCGTAATCAGCGACAAAAAACTCTACGATGATGTGTCGCACGGTCAGTTCAATGGAGTTATAATGGGATTTTCTTTCATTTTTCCGAAATTTTCAAACAACATTTTTTTTGGCATCACTTTGTAATTTTGGCAATTTAAAATTGACATCAAAAACGTAAAACAACACGACACTCGACAAACTCCATTCAAAGGAAAGGAGAACTCATGATAACATTTTCCGCGTTTTTCCGGAAAATAATATTTTTGAACATTTTAAATATCAAATTCATAATCAGCGACTAAAAAACCGCTATGGTGACTCATCACACGATAATTTCAATGACGTAGAGAGATTTTCTTTTCAGATTTTCCAGTTTTCCAAATTCCCAAATTTTTCTGGTTTTTTTTCTACTTTGGATCGAAATACGCGACTGTTAAAACGATAATAACGTGAATTGAATGGATTTTCCGGGATAAAACATTCTAGAACAGATTTTTGAGGTTTAATTTTAATTTTTTGGTAAATTAAAAATTATCTTGAGACGGGGGTTGAGAATAGGGTTAATTTAGCCCATAGGGGTGAATGGGGGTCATTGAAGTGTCGCTCAGTAGTCAGGAAGGACCTTCATAGTCCATAGTACATAGAACATAATGGAAAAAGAATTTTTCCGATTCGACTTCCTGCAAAATAGTTAGTTATTCGGCCTATTTCCCCACCTTGTTGACTGGACTAAATCGATTTTGTACATCCCGGATTTGTCGAAATAGGAAACTTTATCATAGGTGTGGCTTAATTTTTCGCTTGTTCTTACAACTATAAAATTGCAAATTTAGTAAACAAATTATGGAATTTATTAATTACTGAAGGATGATAAGTGAAATTTTTGATCTGAAGGAAAAGGATCTTATTTGGTTAGTTGGTTGCTTTCCAATTTCCTTTTTTGTTTAGAAATCAAATTATTGATCAAAGATTTGTCATAACCATTGTCCAACGCTATTTTCTGAAGCTCCTCAATTTCGTCATAATAATTTTGCTGGCTCAAAGAGACGTTGAATGATCTATGAACGTGACTATTAAATGGAGCTATATTATAATTAAATGGTGTAGCTGAATGGTTATTCTGATGATGGCTACTTGGTAGCCGAAAGGTCCTCAGTTCTTTAACAGTATTTTAAGTGGATAAGGGTGATTATTTATAATGTTTTAGTGTATCCACAGTGTGAACTCTTTTATAGTTTATCATCAACATATCTATACCAAACTTTTGGTAACTGATTTAATTTTGATTTTAAGGAGGTTTCGAATTCGCTTAGAAAAGTATTGGCAAAATAGGAGAGAGTGGAGAGAGTACCCATTACACATCCGCTTGTTGGTTTACAGTATTTTTTGTTGAAAGTGAAATAATTTTGATCCATACATAAAGACGCGAGGATCACGTATTCTGTGTTGCTTCTATGGAGGATACAAATATTTGAGACTTGAAGCTTGAAGATTTTTATTGATTGCGGTATTTGTAAATAGTGCCTTCTGAACGTACATTTACAATTAAGACTATTCCTTATAAATCATCATATATAAGGGTTCTGATGAACTAGTTAATTCAACTTATCGCTGTTCCAATTTTTGCGAATTTATTACAGGTTTCGGTTTCGTTACCCAACAACCCTGGTTGCAGAGAGGAACAATCCGAGATAACATCTTGTTCGGTAAAGCTTACGACGATTCGAGGTACAAATCAGTGTTATTTGGCTGCGGATTAGTTGAGGACATCTATCAGTTTGCATCTGCCGACCTGACAGGTGTTGGTGAGGGCGGCACGACGTTATCAGGCGGACAGAAAGCCAGGATTGCTTTAGCCCGTGCAGTTTACCAGGATAAAGCCGTTTATCTCTTAGATGACGTACTTTCCGCCGTTGACGTTCATGTTGCTAAACACATCTTTCAGCATTGCATTATGGGATTGCTAAAGGATAAAACTAGGATTTTGTGCACTCATCTTGTCCAATATTTAATCTATGCGGACAGAATTATTTCTATGGAGAACGGTTCAATCAGACAACAAGGTGAGTTTCTCTATAACATTGAATGAAATGATTATTAGAATTTTTACGGTACATTCAATAAAATTTATTCCCAACGTAGTCAATGAATATATAGTGTGAACATTTGTGTGGGAAACTTCTAATTGTCTGCGTTAGGTAAGGCTTAAGCAAAAAACGCCTAGTCATGTCGAATTTTAAATTTAGTTTTACTTTTATTTTAGATAACCATCGCTGAGATGATGTAATCCATTTTTAATAAATATAAACCGGAATTTTTTGACAATTTTGAACAGATATAGGGATCCTGAAAACGGTAACGTTTATCACCATTACCTAAAATAAGTAAGACAGTTTTCAGGAAAACACGTTCATTTTTCAATAACAGGAACAAAAGTATCAGTTATTTGGACGAAAAATAATTCAAAAGAGGTGCTCAAATTAAAATCCCCCACTTCTTGTCAGTAAGCCAACTTTTGCTTGAATTCCCAACACTTTTCCAAGGGTATCAGGTTCAATATCATCTTTCTTTCAATTCGCCAATATTATTTTGTCGATTTTTGACATCAAATGCAAGGTGAAAAGTCCCTGAAAAATAAAACAGATGGCGCCACAATCGATAATTCCATGTGACATTTGTGATATACCATATTTAACTAGAACGCATTAAAATTTTCAGACTGATGTGTCATTCAGTTCTATTTTGAGCCTCATAGAAAACCTTGAAAAACTTTGTAACCAATGAAAAAAGCGAATGTCGCGTTTCGATTAAACATTATTTCTTGGGTGGAAAATACATCACGCAAGCCAAAGCATCGCTTGTTAAACATTATGGGGACTCTTCACCATCGATCGGAACGATTCACAAGTGGTTTATTGATTTTCGTTGTGGTAGTATGACCACAAAGAATGCCGTCTAATTGAGGTTAAAACGCCAGAAAAACTTCAGAGGAGTGGACGAAACATGGACCCAACACAATACACCAGAGACCAAAGAACAGTTGAAACAGTAGACTCGTCCGTGCGAATCGAAGCCGAAAAAGGCCAAAGTGGGTTTATCGGCTAACAAAGTCATGGCGTTTTTGGGGGTGCACATGAAATCGTCCATATCAATTATCTTGAAAAGAGCAATCAGCGGCGTATATTATGCAGCGCTGTTGGATCGATTCGACACCATTGGAAGCGAATGCAGCCGCATTTGTCGAAGGAAAAAGAGCTCTTCCACCAGGACAACGCACCGGCACATAGGTCGCGCTACGAATTGGTTCGTGATCCACCATTCTTTCCAGATTTGGCCCCCTGCGATTGTTATCTATCCCCAAACTTGTAGAATTGGCACGACGGAAAGAGATTTGGCTTTGAGGTCATCGCTAAAACAGACGCCTATGTAGAAGAATTGCCGAAATCGTATTGTTTGGAAGGGATCGAAAATTTTGAAAATTGTTGGACGAAGTATATCGGGCTACAATAAGGAGATTATGTTGAGAAATAAAATAAGTTTTGAGCAAATAAATCATTCTTTTTTAATTTTTCAGGGCCTTTTCACCTTGCCCTTGTATTAAGCAGTAACATAGAAAACATTCATAATCAAAAAGAAAAAGGTCTCATCTAATGAATTAAATATTAAAATGAAGATTATCTCAGGTACACGATGGCAAATGAGTGAAACGGATGTTAATGAAATTTACCACGGCAAGTACAAATGGGGTACATTTTAAAGTCAGCAACAAAGTAATGAATTTATGTTGAACTTCAGTTGGGTAGGTAGGAACGCTAAATTAGCTTATACGTTGTAAATATTGCCTTCATTTATTTAAACAAGTGATGAATGAAGAGATATTTATTTATGAAGTTGCGTATTTTGTATTTTGAAAACTTTCAACGAATAGATGTATTTTCGTCATAATAATTTAAGCTAATACCTATGAATATTTTATAACTTATAGGAAAACCTGCAGAAGTTTTAACCAATATAGACGACAATCTACCGGTTGATTTAGAATTGGGAGAAAGTGTGCAATCAAGTTCAACCATAAGCTCCCTGCTCAGCAGCATACATAAAGACAACGAAAAAAGTGATAACGATAGCCTTCTACAGGATGAATTAAGCGACAAAGGTGCCGTCGAATTCAGCGTGTTCACCTCATATTTAAAAGCTGTAGGATCCGTCCTAACCATTATGGTACTAGTTGCAATAGTTATGATGCAACTTTCGAGAAATTTGTCCGATTGGTGGTTGTCTCGATGGGTAACAGACTCCAAATTGGGCCCCGATAACGACACAATAAGTGATTCTTATGGGTATGAGAATACGCATGAGCTTATGGCGTCGTTTCATGATGAAAATCCTGAGATAAGCTACTACTTGAAGATTTATGTGGAATTCGCTGTATTCAATAGCATTTTTACTCTGCTCAGAGCTTATTTGTTCGCTTATGGTGGGATACAAGCTGCTTCCAAACTCCATAAATTGCTTCTCAAATCTATTATGAAGGTACATTGTTATTATTATTTATATAGAGTATATTAAGAAAATGGCTCAAAAGCGTATTTCTTCCAAGGTTATGAAATGCATTGAATTGAAAATTCTAATTATAAACAGGCTAAATAGGACTCGTCAAAAGTGAAGCTTCTTTCACAGCGTCCTAGATATAAATACAAAGTATCTGCTTTCACCAGTGTTTGCGTATTCTATAAAGCAGTGCCTACTACCGATATTGGGTAAAACTCGTAAAATTTTACAATGAACAACGCGAAAATTTGAAGTGTTTACCACTCATTTCTATTGTGGTTTGCAAACAAATTTTTCACACTGATGCGTCTCATCATTTTTGGGCACCCTAACATCTTTTTGGAAGTCAATAATGGACAATTAACAACTTAAGAATATCACCAGCATTATGTACTGAACAATTATATTTAAACAACCATATTAATTATTGAATATATACAGGATGGCCGCCAAACGTTTATGATCGGTTTCTTCTGATAAGCATATGTCCTAACTTCCTTCGTTTTCGAGATATAGTGTGTCAAGCTTTTTAGAAAAAATCGTTTTTTTAATAATTGAATAAGAAGAAAATTATCTATTCCAGTAGCGTCCCAGAGGGTAATCTATTTTATATTAGGAAAAATCATTGTACGTCACTGTTTTTGTATGTTTATTTCGTATCTCGCTTCGTTTTTGATAAAGACTGTTCCCGGCATGTAAAAGAAAAAAAAATTGTCTAATCGATATTAGGACAAATTTTATTTTTATATATACTATGACTACACTAGAGGTTGTTGTTCGTAGAACATCGTGTGAGCCGACAGTGGAATGTAGGGAGAGGATATAGGCATTAGTATTTTTCTTGAAGGTTCGGAGGTTGAAGGCATAGGAAAAGACCTCAGTAGATAAAGAGTTTCACAACTTCTCGAGCTTGATAGTGATGGGGTGACTAGTTTGAGCTCGTCTAGTCCGCCTATCTGGAATCTCTCGTGGTGGAACAACAGACGAGATTTCTGATGAACACCGACCATGGAAATATCTATAGAAAAGGGAGAGATCTCCCACCTTTCTAGGGTGTTTTAGAGAGGTTAATGAACTCGTAAGTGTAAAAAGACCCTCTTGACCGCGACCGATCCATCTTTCTGGAAAATAGTGGTGCAGCCATCGTTGGACTGGTAGAGTGTAATGAGCAGGATATCAGTCTAACTGAGACCATCTGTTTGCTTTATTAATTATAGGCATGTTATCTTAGACTAGTTCAAAATCATTTTGTAAAAGATGAATATAAGCTGGACTATCAGTCGCGGAGGCAGAAAATATGGACCGATAAGTGAGTCGTCGCATAACACCATCCAAACGTTGCACGAAAATTTGTGTTGCTTGATTAAACATACCAGCCTGAGTGGAAGTTCCTTCATCAGTCCAAAGCACCCTCCCATTTATTATTTTCCCCAGGAACCTCGGAAAATTCTCTTCTTCGTGGTAGCAAATTCTGAACTTTCCGCAGATGATATGCGTGACGACCATCTGCTATCTAATCTCCTATCTATGGGTGAACTCAACTACTGAAGCACGTGCATTATCCATTACAGTAACCATAAACAAACACAATATCCGCGAATTCAGCTGAACTTTAAATACTTGGCATGATGATTTCGCAGATTACGCATAAATCCATTTAAATAGCATTAAAATTCGAATTATTCTATGAACACGCCGCCACAGGTTGTCAAATTTTGACACGAACAACCCTTAAATTGTTGTCGAAATTGTGCTCGGCTACCTTTGATCTGATTTTTGTTGCAATAAGATATTCCTGTTACATGCTGGAAAGCGGTTTTAAATTTTTTTCTCGAAAACGAAGCGAGAGATACGAAAAAGAAACGAGACAAAAAATCTTTGATTCTAATTGTTCAATCTAAAAAAAATACAGTGGCGTACAATGATTTGTCCTAAATCAATTAGATTGGAACGTCACTGGAATTAATAATATTATTATAATTACATTAAAAGAAGCCCCTTATTACCGCAAATAAGCATGCCAAGAGTTTTATCAAAAAATAAAAGTAATATTGCAAGCTCATCTAGTTTAGGACTTAGGGAAGATAAATCTCTTATTGGTATATTACGATATCAAAATATCTACGAAACTTGAATACAATTTTTGTTTACATCTATGAGAAATTACTTGGGACGCAACTTGCGTTGGTAGTTTTTAGAATTAATTTGAAATCTCGATAATGGAATTATGAAAAATGAATAAAATATATATTATTAATTGTTCGAAAATAATACTCTAAGCAAAACATTGACTATTGACGTTGGTATCTGCCGATTCGGTCATCCTTCAGGCTTTAGGATAGTTATAATGCCAGTTTCCTAAAATTGTGATTGATGTTTTCAGGCAAAATCAACGTTCTTCGACATTTCCCCTGTCGGCAGAATTCTGAATCGATTTTCAAGCGACACTTATACCATTGACGATTCATTACCGTTCATTCTTAATATTTTATTAGCCCAATTTTTCGGACTAATTGGTAAGTAGGACGATTCCGATATCATTATTTGAACTGAAGATAATTTCAAATGATTCCAGGAATTGTGATTGTGACAATTTATGGGTTACCTTGGATATGTATAATATTGGTACCATTGATTCCAGTGTACCATTGGTTACAATACACATACAGACTTACTTCGAGGGAGTTGAAACGAATTTCGAGTGTTTCACTATCGCCTATTTACAGCCATTTTAACGAATCTCTTCAAGGTAAGTTCCATTTACATGTTCCCCAAAACGTGTATGCTACATTTTTTAGCATAATAACATAATCCAGGTGGCCACATCGCTGTCGCGTGAAGTCATCAGTTGTAGACTTACAATTTGATCAACATATTATGAATTCTCAATACTTCTAACAACTAACATGTTCAAATACGTTAATCTATACTTCAAGCCACTGACGCTCCCTTAGTATCCCAAACTTAATACTTCATGATACACAAGCCATAGCTTTTGCCCGATCGTCGATAATAAAATAGTATGCATCCAGACTTGGGAGGAACTGCATTTAAACACGTCGTTTTCGCTTTCACTTTAGATTTCAATAGTCAAGTAAATGGTGAAACCATTGTTTCTTTCTATGGAATAAAGAAGCAGCGCCAGTCATTTTTTAACTCGATGAAATTATTTACAATCTGTCAACATTGCACAACAAGGTAAGTTGTATCCGCACAACCAATCACGTCAAAACGTCATTTTGCTTTTTAATCCTAAACCTCACACTCCTCCATGTGATAGTGGAGAGAATGGTGATAAGAACGAACACATAGAATGACTGGACAGAAAATCACCAAAAGTAGGTATGGTCCCCTCCTTCTGTAAATCAGCAAGCATTGGACATGCCCGAACATAAGATATCAAAAAGGTATAGCTTCGTACAAGAATTGAACACGAAGCTAAGTCGAAAAAGCGAAAGAAACGAAAATACCATCTCAAGACTCAGCAGAAATGCCGTTAGATGGTACACTGCTGGCTGCAAAACAACAGAAGGAATAGAAACAGGAGTACATGGGCCTGGAGCCAAATACTCTGAACGCTTAGGCAAATCCCAGAGCATTTTCCAAGCGCAAATTCACGCCATCGGAATATTTGTCTAGTTCGACATAGGAAGAGACTTCCATGAACAAGAAGTAGTCATCATGTCGGATAGTCAAGCAGCTATTCAGACGCTGAGCTTTCACCTGATGAGGTCCAAGATAGTCTTCAAACGCTTAGAGGAACCAAAAGAATCAAACAAGAACAACGTAGTTACCCTCCTAAGAGTTTCGGGACAAATCGGAGTGGAGGGTAACGGAAAAGGAAACTGAACCCTTCTGCGGAATAAGCGTCAGCATAATACTGGAGGACCTCATGAAAGAAGTAGACAATTAGAGATGCCATCACTGGATAAAACTACGAGGACCGAGGCAGACTGAAGAGAACTAACGACTGCATCAACGCAAGCAAAAATACGCTTAGAAAACTAACAGAACTGCCGGTTGAAAAGGACACCTTAAGAAGCTCCGACAAATGGAGGAAGAGGAGGGTATTTTCTGCTAAGAGCAGCACGAAACTTCTATCTTCAAACTCACAGAATACACTTACCTTGCAGAACATAAGATCATGACACCTAGGCAGGTACCAAATAGAAAAGGGAGATCTACCCAACTTGAAGCCATCCGACATCCTGAAGGTGACAATTAACCTATTAGCATTTGTCCAATTATCCAAATTTTGACTCTAGATAGCTATTCCAAGAATATGCTTTCATCATTGAGGATCCCGCCATATGAATGAGCCTTCGTTTACAATTAAGTACCGTTGGAAATGGAGGATGTGAAATTTTTTTTTTAATACTTTCATAATGTTTGAAACTATTCTGCGATGACTATATCGTTTCATTTGGGGGAAAAACCTCCACATTTAAATGAAAAGACATCAAAAAGAATCACTTCCAAAATGGCCTTCGTAATCACAGCTATTGTACGAAAATTTTGTAATTGGGAGTTTCGAATTTTGACCCTATGATCCTCAAATCACGTTATTTACATAAGGATTTTTTGGTTTTCACGAATCTACTCAGTTATACTATGAAGAAAAATTCCTCAATAATCATGAAAGAGCGTTCCCACCGTTCCTAATCTTAAGTGTTTCTGCTCTACGCGAATATTGCCGTCGTTGCATATATGATGATTTGTTTCTAGGAGTACACAACAATGCAAAGTTGTAGGTTTATAGGTTTCCATGACATGTCTCATTCTCATTTTGATTGCAGTTTTTTTTACTATTAATTGTAAATTTCCGCAGGCTTGAGCACCATCAGAGCAATGAGGGCGACACAAAGATTTAAACGAGAAAACGAGGACAACGTAGAAGCAAGTATGAAAGCTCAATTCTCGAGTCAAGCAGCAGCTTCATGGCTTGGCTTGAGACTTCAATTTATCGGAGTGGCAATGATTACTGGAGTTAGTTTTATAGCTATTATCCAACATCATTACGACGTTGCTGATCCTGGTAATAAGATTTTCTTTGTTGTAATAGTTTCATCCGTTATCTTCTTAGTAAAATAACCCCGTCAGCTTGAGATTATTCTGAAAACAGTTGTCACAAAGCTGACATCTTGTAAAATGCTTAGTTGAACATGATTTAAGAAACTATAAATTAGGGAACTCGCTGAAATTGGCAACAAGTAGTTAATGTCATAATGTGAAAGTAGTTATGAAATATGACAGTAGGATATGCCACACAAATTATATGAAATGTAAAGATTTTAACGACCGAGCTCTTCAGAATGTAATCGTAAATATCAGAATTTATAGTGTGCAATCTGGAGATAAAACAACACATATGATTTGTACGTACTTTGGATACATATCAGTGGCGGATCGTGATAATTTTATTTGGAGGGTCGGCGGCTGTAGTTTCTTCAAAGTATACGCCTTCAGTTCCTCGGTTAATGAATTTTTTTGTTTATATTTTGCCTACACGAGAGGAAAACCTGTATTGTCTTTTGAACAGCGGGTGAGTCGAGTTGAAATGTTGGGAGAGGAGAAAGGTATTGGAATTTTTCTTAAATGTTTGACAGAAAAATTGAGTCTTGTAGATAAATGTTCGCCAGGTTTCGAGCTTGACAATGAACTGGTGACCAGCCTGGGCTGGTTTGGCTTGCCTACCTGGAATCCGATGACAACCGAAGAAAAGGGAGACATCGCTTACATTACTATGATCGTGTAGAGGTCAATCAGTTCGTAAGTGACGGAGAGCTCTCTTCCAAATAGAATCGGAGAGCTAAAGACACGAAAAGTTTGTGATCTGTAAATCACGAGGAACTGCTGGGATGAAAAGTAGCTCTTAGCACGAAATATAAAAAGTTTCTGTGAAGCAGTTTTGCAATGGATCTCACAAGATCGTCCCATAAGAGGGTGTATGTGGCGGTGATACCGAGCATGGACATTGAGGACTACATAGGAATTGTTGTTTCTGACATCATCACATAAGAGATTGTGGGATCTGCCTTGCTGGAGAAAATACAAACTTGAGTTGTTGTTGCTTCATAATAGATTATCAAATCCTCATTTCATAATTCTTGCCAGATCTTCATTTATTCAATCGGTCTCCCTCTGTATTGCACCTCTGACTTCATTCGACGATATAGGGGCTCTAGAGGAGAAAGCTGTACTGTCAGCAGTAAAGCTACGGAAGGAAAGTCACTTGCAACAGACCTTTGATATGAAGCTTGATTTACAATTTGTGATAACAAAAGAATGTTTTATGTACAAAAAATTCCTCATTCAAGAAGTCACCATTATACAGTGTGTCCACGTTTAGGACTACCCACCCTTGTAACTTTTATATTTTCTTACGGATTTTGATAAATGATTTTGTTAGGTTGGTATGCAAAATATGCATTACACTAGTGGATAACTTTAGTGTTAGGCTGTAATCATGGCCAGATACGACCATTTTTATTGTCTTAAATTTCCGAAAGTATTATTACGTATTTTCTTAGAGAAAAATGGATGAGGGATTCTTCTTTAGGATAACGTAAAACTTACCTGTACCAATTTTCAGAGTTCTAAAATAAAGGGTGCCAAAGAAAAAAACTATAGGTATTATTTGGGATTTAGAAATACATAATGTAAATTCCTACTAGCATCTCTAAAGTTCAATATGAACTATCATTTAAATAATCAAGAAACATTAATTTCATATTTTATTATTATTATTGTAACGAAGCGTCGTTACTAATTAATATTATTGCCCAAGTAAGTCACCTCTACCGAAATAAAGGAATCAAACTTTGGTACACTATGTGTATAAAAACCCGACAGCAGAGTGTAGCTCCTGATAAGCGAGTCCGCGTTCCGGCGACATTCTCAATGACATGACGTGTCAACTTCAGAGTATAAAAGGAGGCCGGTCTCCCATCTGAAAATCACTTGCGAGGAGACCACCGTAGCTGAAGCAGTAAACCCGAGATACCGAAAGTAGAGTTTTTCCATTTAATCCGATAAATGGAGAGTAAGTATATTCTCGACTTTGCTAACTAATAATTTTTCCGTAAAGATTCAATTGCCGAATTTACATTTTAATAATTCTAGAAAACAGTCCAGTGTTGACGATTGTTTTTCCTGAATATATTGGGAAACGCCGTACTGTTCATAATTAATTATTATTTTCCGTCACTATTTGAATCTGAATTTACATTTCAATAATTCTAGAAAACAGTCCAGTGTTGACGATTGTTTTTCCTGAATATATTGGGAAACGCCGTACTGTTCATAATTAATTATTATTTTCCGTCACTATTTGAATCTGAATTTACATTTCAATAATTCTAGAAAACAGTCCAGTGTTGACGATTGTTTCTCCTGAATATATTGGGAAACGCCGTACTGTTCATAATTAATTATTATTTTCCGTCACTATTTGAATCTGAGTTTATTTCAATAATTCTAGAAAACAGTCAAGTGTTGACGATTGTCTTCCTGAATAGATAGGGAAGCGCCGTACTGTTCATAATTAGTTATTATTTTCCGTCACTATTTGAATCTGAGTCTATTTCAATAATTCTAGAAAACAGTCAATGATTTGAAGCATTATTAAAAGATATAAAACGTTGGCATTATATCATTATGATTACAGTTCGGGGAAAAAGCTTAGTGTGCTGTGAAAACAAAAAATGTTCCTAGTTGAAAACTGTCAGTCAATAATAATTAAGTACTTTGTAGTATTGTTATTACTGTTCCAAATAAACGAAAGGCATAAAGAATGTGTTATTCTTTACTAGAAAAAGTGGAAATAATAAGATTAGGTGACGGAACACTTTATTTTGGTGAAGCAGCTATTGAGTTTAACCAACGACATTCAGAACATAGTATCAACCATATGACCGTTCCAAATATATATGGTATTTTAGTTCTTTAATACTACTAAAAATAAAATGAGGTTTTTTTCTTTTTGAAGTTTCGATATTTTATTTATATGTTTATCAAAAATTGTTATGTTGATAAGTGTTTCCATGTGATTTAGAAAAGAATATATGACTCTTAAAAAGCGAAGTATCTTTCAAAAAGATAACCCATTCTGTATATTCCATCTCTTGTAAAGATTGTGTAAAAGTATACATTGGCCAATCTTCCCAATACCTTGATAAACGATTAAATGAGCATACATATCCAAAAAATTCATCCACTGCAATTAGTAAACATATAAAAGACACAAACCATTCATTCGACTACAACAATACAAAAATGGTGAATGTTGAGTTAAATAATGACAAACGTTTAATATTAGAAAGTATCTAAGTTAAAAGAAACAATTGTGTTAATAATAAAATTGATGCTAATCTTTCAATACTTCATAATAATCTGATTCAAACATAACCAAATTCTGATATTTTGAATTCCACTTTCTGTTGTTTAATTGAACCCAAAAAGATTATGTATTATCTGATATTTATGACAGTGACAGTAATTAGCTAAATTCAATCCATTTCAAGTGAATCAATTCATAATTAACCATACATTACTCTTTCACAGACAACCGATCCAATGTTTTCTGCAGTTTTAATTGGATTTTAAAACACAAGTCGGCTGCAGACGCATTTCATTACTCAAAGTCATCTATTCTTTTCTAAATTACATGGAAACACTTAGTAACATAACAATTTTTGATAAAGGTATAAATAAAATATCGAAACGTCAAAAAGAAAGAATCTTGTTTTATTTTTAGTAATATTAAAGATTTCATTTTCCTCTAGGTTTGATTGGTTTGGCGTTATCGTACGCTCTCGCCATCACTGGATCTTTGGCAGGCGTAATAAACGTGTTCACAGAAACGGAAAAGGAAATGATTGCCGTTGAACGAGTCAACCAATACATTGACGAAGTACCCCCAGAAAGTACGCATTTCATTAACGACCCACCCTTTGGTTGGCCAAGTCAAGGGGTCGTTACTTTCAAAAGCGTTGTCTTAAAATATAGGTAAGAAAATTGAAATACAACGGCTCTTGTACGGAATGAAACTGAAAAATTATTGTAATATATCAAATTTTCTTTCGTAGAGAACATCTGATGCCCTCGCTGAATGGCGTCACGTTCGAAACTAGGCCATCAGAAAAAATCGGTGTTGTCGGTAGAACTGGAGCCGGCAAGAGTTCGCTAATAGCGGGATTATTTCGTCTTGTCGAACTGGAGTCTGGTTCGATTTTCATTGATTCCGTTGATATTTCGCACATTCCAATTGCATCGTTAAGGTAAACGATATTTTATTTATGATTAAGTTGAAAATGTTGAGTTTGTACTCCTCGAAATTCTTTGTAATCCAATATCATTAGTTGTTTAAGTATTGTTTCGCTCAGTTATGTTACAGCAGGTAAGTTGAATCTAAGTTGATTAATTTACGTTTATATATCTTCAGATCTAGATTGTTTTGCATTCCGCAAGAGCCGTTTTTATTCAGTGGTACGCTACGTCAGAACTTGGATCCCTTGGGAGAGTTCAGAGATAATGAGATATGGTCAGCTTTGAATAAAGTCAACTTGAGTGAAACAATTAGGGCATTGGGCGGACTTGAAAACAATGTCGGACCTGGAGGAATGAACTTCTCAGTTGGTCAAAAGCAATTAATTTGTCTTGCCAGAGCTGTCTTACGTAATGCAAAGGTGAGTTCTTCGTATGTAACTCATTTATTCAAGGTATTCCAATTTCATTATCATTTATTATTCTGTATATTTAAATAATATAACATTACAATACCTATACACTATAACAGCGCTCACACTGGATACACTATAACACTAAATAAGAAACCCACTAAAACTACTGTTAAAGTACTGAGGACCTTCCGACTACCAAGCTGCCATCATCCATATAAACTGATGACTTCTTGGTAACCATCAACAGGTCGAACAGTGATGCTATTTCACTATTTTCTATGTAATCCTAACTAATTATTATTTGTACACAAAACATGCTCTCTGCAATGTCGTAGGCAGGGAAGGGGATAATAGTACAAA
Organism: Endomychus coccineus; assembly: GCA_958510875.1. Lineage (NCBI taxonomy): Eukaryota > Metazoa > Arthropoda > Insecta > Coleoptera > Endomychidae > Endomychus > Endomychus coccineus. The sequence continues at coordinate 181,994,763 of OY294068.1, read as the reverse complement.
GCTACTGAGAAATTTCGATCTATACGTATATACATATTCATAATAATTAGAAAGTGTCCGTCAACTGACTTTTTTTGCTCGCTTATTATAGATTTGGTGCTTGTTGTTGGTGTAGATAAATATAGAACAGTTAGATGAAATGCATCAGGTGTAAACATTTTAAGGTCACTTGCATATTAAAAGAGAAATAAATTCACTAATTGTACATCTTGTAAAATTAGAACACTAATATGTTCATTTCACTTTTATTTGTAACTTCCGTTACTCGAGTTTTAGCGCCATCTTCAGACGATATTCAAATACAATTAAATTCATAACTTCAACTATAAATATACTTATCGATAGCAGAGCCGTAACTAGGTGGATGGCGCCCGTGGCGAACATGTAGGTTTGCGCCCCCTAACAATAGTGAAACCTCATATAGCTAATATTATTCAGATCAAAAGTCATTTTTTTATACAAATATAAAAATTTCTGTGGTATCCAAATAACTGTTTATTATTTCCTCAAAGTATGTAACAAAAATAAAATAAATAAATAAAGATTCTTACAACTCAAATGAAAAATTGAAAAACATAAATACATATATCAACTAAGGCACTCAATCGATAATAAAATCAGTCACAAGAAATAAAGGAACCATTTCCGTAGTAGGTACTTTGGATAGGCAATTATTGAAGATTAAAGATGAACTTTTCTTGATTTAACTATGTCGAAATCATTAATCACGTCATAAAAAATCTACTGAAGCAGCTGTTTCTTCTTCAATGCTGAGTATAGCCAAATCAGATAATCTTTCCTGGCCTCAAATAATTTTTTACTAGTTTTAGTTTGCTGAAAGCTCTTTCACAAGATGCACTCGTAACAGGAATACAGAGGAATATTCTTATTGCTATGTCAATATTCGGATATATTTTCTCCAATTCATTTTCATGAATGATTTGTAGACTTTGAATATGATCTAATTTCCCAAAGTTTTCAACAAGAGTTGATGCTTGGAATTCAAAACTCTCTATTTCATCTATGAATTCAGAAGCATCTAGGTCAAACTCATACTTCCGAACTAAATTTTCAGCATATCGTTTCAAGTCTTCTATTGTAGCCAGCGATATGAATTGGCCTTTGAGAAATTCAAAATCATTACTAATTTCTTTCAGATTGGCAAATCGTGATTTGAACTGTGTTATCATGTTATCGAATATGCAACAACACAAACGCATAATCGGGAAACGTCGGATTCCGACGATCGAATGTAGTGTCACAATACAAGTTTGGGCAACAGTAGCGGCTTTAAACAATTCTCTTGTTTTTATACATTATTCATTATAAAAATACGGATTTGAAAAAAAAATTACCTACCGCCATTCTACGTATTCATTGAAACTTTACGTTCGATTTTTAGCGCCCCTGCGGGCTGCTGGCGCCCGCGGCCAAAGCCTCCTTTGCCCCACCCTAGTTACGGCCCTGATCGATAGGTAGCAAAAGGATTACTGTGGTTGGTCATTCATGAACTTGGAGGATTATTATTATAGGATTACATGGTGTAATTTTTACATTTTAATAATGGCGAATTGCTATTGACTTGTAGGGTATAGAAGCTATTTAGGACAATAATTCTTGGAATAGATACATCCCAAGGCTTTAAATAATGGTGAATAAATTGCGAATTCTCGTAAATTTAGAAATACTAAAATAATAACCTACAACTTAAAGATAAAAGTTATGTAATGCATTTATTCCACGAAGTAGCTTGTATATTCTGCTGCTGATTGCAATTTGTCATTATTAGAATGCAACAACCCACCATGTAATCCTAAAGTAATAATCATATAAGTTCATGAATGACCGATCACGGTAATCCTTTTGCCACCTACCGATAAGTATATTTATAGTTGGATATATTTCAATTGTATTTGAATACCATCTGAAAATGGCGTAATACCGTTGAAACTCGAGTAACGGAAGTTACAAATAAAAGTGATATCGACATAGTTGTATTTTGATTTCAAAATTCATATCACATAGTAAAGGGTGAAACGATAGAATTTTTTCTCACTAATAATGTTAAAGTGGAGAAACTATCTGTCAACATTCTGTTATAATTAAGAATAAGATAGATTATTCACAAGCCAGCTTAGTCTTCTATCTAATCGTATATGTAGTTATGCAGTGGGTAATTAAAATTGTAACAATTTTCAACAACCTGTTCCTATATCGATAACAAAGTTTCCATATCCGTGAAAATCGGTATACCCATTTTCTGTAAACATATTTTCATCTTTCACACTTTTCTAGTAATTGAAGTTTGAAATCACTCAATTTTCGATGGCACATACCGGGTTGTTTATTTGAACATCGTTCATTCTAAAACAATAGCTAAACTAAAAATAATCACTATAAAAATGTTATAAGAGAGCAACACTCTCTTGTGTTGCTCTAGAATCACTCCTATAATGATAGTCTCAGCGGAATTGTTATATACTTTACTTATCATTTAGAGTGATCGCTATGTATCGAAAAATATAAAATAGACTAATTATCATGCAACACCTTAAGACATGTTCATCAACCGATTCATTAATTCCATACAATATTCACAGGTGTTATGTATAGATGAAGCTACAGCCAATGTGGATCATGAAACTGATCGCCAAATCCAGTTGACACTTCGATCCGCCTTTAGGAAATGTACAGTGATCACCATTGCCCATCGAGTCGATACTGTGTTGGATAGTGATCGTGTTCTAGTGATGAGTGCAGGTGAAGTTGTTGAATTTGATTCTCCTGAAACATTATTAGCTAATCCTAGATCATATTTTCATCAGCTAATCAATCAGGAGTAGCCATATTATAATTTTATAACTCTAGATATCTTTATATATTCCTTTATACGAAAAACCCATGACTGATTGTGAATATTTAATAAATCATTTCTATAATAAATTCTTTTTTTATTACGTAACACCATTTCTTTATTATTTAAGACGTTAGGGAAAATGTAATTGAAGAGGAATATATGCGGCTCTGGAAAATGAAATCAATAAAATTATTTCAATAACCTCAGTCTACTGATTGCTTGTAAAAGCTGAAAAAAGGAATACAACGTCGTTAGAGAAAATGTAATACATGAATTATCCAAAAACTGTTGGTTATAATCGGCAGAATACTTTCGTTATGTTGCATTAACTATCGTTTTTGGTTGATTTACGTATTTGCGATATAACCCGTTGAAAGGCGAAATGTGTTCTGCCTATCAACCGTAACATATACCCACGGTCGTACATACAGGTCTGGGAACTCGAGGCTGTCGACTGTCGCGTAGTACCAAAAAGGGTGGCGCAGTAGTCGAAATTCTCTGACAACTGTCATACTTGACTTGTAAACACAAGGAATACCTGCGTTTTTAGAAACAAATTACGAAATCGTGCATTGTGCCGAAATGCAAAACGGGGTACAAAAGTGTAAAGCAAGAAACTTCTGTTTTTAAAGTCCCGAAAGATGCGGAAATGCGAAAAAAGTGGATGCTTGCGATTCCGGATAGAAATCGTTTTAACGAGGTCTTTTATGTATGCGAGTATGTATAACGAAAAAGGGGAAGTTATTTTTGAGGTGAGTAATACCGGTTGACAAGTTTAACAGTTCTAATCCTCTCTCATATCAGAATAGTAAATATTGCGTTACGAGAAAAACTATTTTACTTAATGTGATTGTTGCCGTACTTCGATCCAAGCGCTAGCTAGTGGCTGAGCAAGGGACTACGAGTTTGGCCACGCGTAACAGACCCATGTCAAACATACGAGTTCCCAGACCTGTATGTACGACCGTGCATATACCTATACTGTTGGCGAAAACTTCAAATTGGGCGACATATAATATCTGTGAATTCTCATAGAGCTGATTTTGTGTACCGTTATAGAAGGATTAGATTCTTTTTTTCCTGCCTAAACGGTCTGCCACTTCTAAAAATTTTGCAGCTTACATTCTCGAATAGCTTTCGATGAATTGACATCATGATCCATGTTTCTATTCTGCGCAATTTTCAAATTGCCAAGGAGGGGCTACTGTCCACCCTTGCCCATAGTATTCTAAATATTCCGGATTAGAGTTATTTTTGGATAATTAGGAAAGGTTATATTCTGAAATAAATTAAAAAAGAAACATTTCAAATTATATTTATTTATATTATATTAGTCTTAATTAAATTAAGAATAAATTTTGAAATATTATGTATACATTATTCGTCATCTTCATTATTATCATCATTATTACGTTTAAATACCGAGAACTGGGGGTGGAAAATGTCCAATGGCATTTTGCAACCAATTAAAATGAACAAAACTCCAGTTCCAGGCTGTTCTTAGGTGTAGGCGAAAAAATATGGATTGTTCACCAGTATGCGGAAATTGTGAGGGGAACTGTTCCAATAATTTCAGAAAAAATAATCTTCAAGAAGAAAATGATGATAAAAGAATTGAAAATGAAGCTGACAGCAATGAAGATATTTTACAACATTTTATTGTAACAATGATGATCAAATTCATGTTTAGCAGGTCCTAATTATATTGCTTATTGCTTATTAACTAATCATATCAGCAACTACTTGAAAAATGAACATCAAATTCGTGTTTAAAAGGTTCAAATTATCCGAAAATAACTCTAATCTCGAATATTTAGGAAATTTTGATTTTTCGTGTTAATTTGTTAATTAAAAAAATTGTTTATTCATTAAAAATTGTTATAAACAATGAATAAACACTGTTCATCGGGCAATTAAATTAAAAAAATACACTCTACCTGCTTAATATCAATGGAAAATAGCATTTACATTTTTTCTCACTACTCATTGTTTATTAACAAAATAAACAATTTGTTAATGACCAAAAGTGGTAAGCTTTGAGCTAGGTATCAAGACGAATCGAATGAGACCTCACATATCAAAATCGCTCCATAAGAAAAAATTTTAGTCAGTCAGGTCGATTTTTGGCTTCATTTACCATATCATCACGTCAGCTGACGTCTCTGGCGTCATTGCCAGGTATGCAATATCTAATAGTAGCTCAAGGCAGTGCACTGAATGATAAACTGTGAACAAGACAAATTTACTCTCAGATAACAATTTATTGTTTTATCGCATAGAGGTAACCTCAAACACAATAAATCAACGATAATATTTACTCTGATTGTTTATTCTGATACCTGATTCTAATTGTTCGAGAGAAAATCTTGATTGAACCATACGTTATAACTTTGTAGATACACGACTAGGTATTTCCTACTAGATACAAATGATATTAAACAACTATCCCGTTAATACAGTCTTTTTTTCCAATTTAACCAATTAAATCTATTTACAGTCCAACAGACATTGTTACCATTTGTCTAAATCAATTTATTTTCAGGATTACGTTTAGGAAAATTGGATAACATTACATAGGATATGCTGGTCTGCACAATATTAGGGTGAAACAAAACACTAATGTAATGGATACATGAATACTATCATGTGCTAACATGCGAATGACATGTTATACGTAATTGATTAACTTTAAAGACATGTGTATTTAATTTCGACAAATTAATCACCCCCAGCCTATAAATTCGGCGCGCCGTATTTTTAGAACGTCTTTAGTAAACAATCAACACGACGCTATTTTATTCAAAACATTTTTGATGTTGTGTCGACAACAGGAAAACAGGGAAACATGTTTCTGTTTTCACTCTTTCCTGTTGTATTTATAAATAACGCGTTTAATACACCTAGGATTTACGGAATTCTCGGTAAATACATGGCAGAACTGACGTTTTAAATCTTCAAAGACGTTTTAACGAGGGTTGTGACCTCCCTGTATATAATCTTATATTTATAGAATAAACTACTAAAAGATTACTTGAATCGTAAATATTCTCACCTTGTGAGAATAAATAGATATCGAATATATACTTCAAAAGGAATCTAGAACACTCTGGAAGTACGTAAATAATCTCGTAAGTCACTGCAGAAGTAGATGAAGTCATTTCCCTGTTTATCGTTATTTTATGTATTTCTTGCTATGTTTTATAGCCTGCAATAATGTACGTAGAATTCTGAAATAGGGAAATGCTTCTATTCAATGTTCATATATTTGTATCAGAAACTTAATTTAACCTTCGATAATGATTTGGAATTGTATATTCTACAAGTTTGGAATGCCTCATATACCACGACCATGCGACCGAAAAGTTTCTCGGTTTGCGAGCGTTGTATTCCTAACGTGTTAGTAGACTATACTTTCTCTAACAAGCTTTTTTTAACTAATAATAGTAGGTTTTTCAAACTTACTGTTCCGTAAAGTGTGTAAACTGTCACTTCGAACAATGGAGGTAATAAACGCGAGGGGTGGTGAATACCAATATGTAATCATAGCAACCGGAACAAAGTTCGTCATATGAACGCTGTATTCAGCCACAAGGCGTGGATTATTTAATTAATTGCTTCAAGAAAGTAGCAATGCCAATTCCGATGCAGTCTGTTAGAATGATATACGTTAATATCTAGTTCTCTCTCTTTCAATTGTTAGTCCCTCTGAAATGATTGAAGTTACTAAAAGACTTAAAGTTAGTCACATGAATGGTCCAAATCAAATTCCTGCTTTTTTCCTGAAAGAATTTATCATTATATTCGCAGCTCCACTAGCATTTATATATTCATTAGCTTTAAAATCGCATACTTTTCCGGATCTGTGGAAAGTTTCGAAATTAGTACAAGTTTTTAAAAAAGGTAATAGACATGAGGTTACTAATTATCGCCCAATTGCAACCATCAATATTTTCTGAAAAATATTTGAATATATCTCATATGATGCTACTTTCAATCATGTAAAACTGCAGATATCCCTAGAGCAGCATTGGATAATGTTTGGCAGATCAACTGTTACTAACTTAGGTTGCTACAGTCAATACTTGGCTGATGTTATTGATGAGGGTGGCCAGATTGATTGCATCTACCACGATTTTGCTTAAGCATTTGATAAAATCGATCACTCTATTTTATTGAATAAAATGTCTAGCTTTGGATTCACAAATTATATGATTGAATTTTGGAATTCGTACCCAAGTGATAGATATCAAAATGTAGAGTATAGAAGTCTTGAATCGTATTCATTTCATGCCACCTCAGGTGTACCTCAAGGGTCAGTACTTGGACCACTCGTGTTCAATTGTTTTATCAATGACATTTCTTCTTTATGCAGACGATTTGAAACTTCACTCGACAGTAAATAATTCTTTATGTTGTATCTCACTGCAACATAATTTGTATGCACTCAGTACTTGGTGTGTAATCAATGATATGGAGTTTAGTATTAGTTAGTACACTATAATGACTTTCACCAAGAAAACTACGCCTATTATTTACAATTACAAACTTGTTGACACAGCCCTTACTCGTTCCTATAGTTTCAGACACTTGGAAGTTTTGTTTGACGTGAAATTGTCATTTGCGTCTCACATTGAATCAATTGTTTCTAGTGCCTACAGAATGCTGGGCTTCATCATCAAGAATTGCCGCCTTTTTAACGATAGTGATTCAATAATAATATTATACAATTCATTTGTTCGTTCTAAGCTCGAATATGCTTCAATTGTGTGCAACCCCATTATAAAATTTATATAAACAAAATAGAGCGCGTAAATCCGCGTTTCTTAAGATATTTAACCTTTAAAGGTGATGATAATTATTCATCTTTTGGATTTTCCCACCAAGCTCAATTAGATAGATTCTCTTGCCTAGAGTTATATAAACGTAGGGAAATTCATAGTATTTTGATTCTGTATAAGGTCATTCATAACCTGATTGACTGTCCTGTGATTTTATCAAGTCTAAAGTAAATTTAGACGTTTTATATGGTCGCACTCGTTCCACACATAGTCCAGGCAACGAATCGGAAAAAAGGACATGCAGGTTGTGGGATTCGATTCGTGAGGTTATCAGGATCATTCATAACACATAAAATTTGACTGGTCACCCACTCTCTCCATGGTGAAACGGACCCGCTTTGGGTCGGTTTTAATTGGCCCAACTAGCTCAATTTAAATTAATTAATCTCAGGGCTCGTAGTGAAACGTGCCTTGTGATTCAAGACTGGTGACGAAATATCCAATAAGAGGACTTACAGTAGACCTCGAATGATTCTATAAAAATTAGTGGAATACAACTTCGGATAAACAACAAAATCAGAGAATGAAATTATGGTCATTCAAACAAGAAAATGTTACCCTCCTTGGAACTCGTAGGAACTGGAAGTCGGTCCTGTCAGGAAAGTCACTAAACCGCCTTGGAGTGAAGGGGTGAGGAACCTCAGACGTTCAAGCCCTGTAATTTCAAAGAACGAACAAGGACAAGCAGCACCGTCGGTTGGAATAACCAGGTGATTCCACAACCGATAATGTTATCTTTCCCAAATTGCGAAAACACTAATACAAAATGGATATCTTGACGAGATATCAATTTAGGCAAAAATTTAATTTAATCTGAAAGAAATAAACGATTACATTTGATTTTTAAAATTAGCAAAAAGTTAACATGTGACTGAAAGAATAATAATTAAAATTGTATCTGAAAGAATATTATTTGAAAGGTTGAAATTTGCTAGTTAGCATAAAATTCTGGTTTGCTTGAAATGAATTGTACACGTGGATTGATAATGTAAACTGTATTAACTCCCAAACGGCGTGACAGTGTCATAAATATATGTATACCTAATAAGCAGTAATTAGGTTATTTGTTCCTTGTTCACCCTTATCAATCTTTACTGCACGTTGGTCTAATAAGACCACCCTATGTATCTTGTACTAGGATAACAAAATGGCGATCTACAGAATCGCGCAACCACCATGTGTACAAATTGCGGGGTCAAGTAAAAAGGTGGAAATTAAATATTGTCTGCATCAACTGCCCACGTCTCGTTAGAGTAATTTCATACAATGACTACAACAATCCCTGTAATGATGGAAATGATATACCTGGGATCATGCTAAATGCAAATCTGATTGTGTGTCTTAGGATAAGTCGAGTAAACTTCCTCCGAAATATAATCACATTCAGGTACTGTACATCCAGACGTTTAATAACAAATTATATGTAGCCTGATGTGCATCATATTTCGGAAGCAAAAATTAAGAAAATGTATGTAAAGAATATGAAATATAAATCTCGACTTACCCTATTACACCACAATGCATTCTCTTCGACTTCCGTTATTCTACCTCCCACTTCGCGATATAGCGACATCACACATCAGGAATGCTAGTTTCCATAGTCGATGTTATTGACCGGCAGATGACTTTAAATAATTATATGACAAGTTTGCTAGCCTAAAAGAAATCTAATCTGTTCATTATCAAGTTCTATACAATCCCGTAACGCAACCCGTTACAATGGGTGCCAGAAATGGCCAAAACTTTCCGATTTTCCACCCCCCAGAATTGATGAAAAGTAAATCTGATGTCAAAATCGTGATCAGCTACCCAAAAAACCTTCTTGGTGAATTTAAAATACAGAAATAATATATATTGACAAAATAATTCATGAGGGCGCAAAAATGGCCAATTTGATCGATATTCCACCCCCATAATTGATTTCAAGTAAATCTAACGTCAAAATAGTGATCAGCGACCCAAAAAACCTCCTTGGTGCATTTTAATTTCCGGCCCCCAAGGGGTAGGGAGGGTGACCGGTGAGGTTATGTGTTATGAATGATAACTGATAACCCCACGAATCGAATCCCACAAAAATTTCTCGATTCTGACTTACATGTCTTTTATTTTTATTATAGCTGAAATCCGGGCGCATTGCTTGGATTAACAAACATTCTATCTACCACTCTGCAAAACAAACACGTTATTATTTTCCCCAATATTCCAAATGTATAGATTATACGAGATGATCGGTTTGACTGTTGACATATTATGTTGCAACTCTAATGACATTTGTAAAGCTGTGTATACTAGTTAATTTTGATTCCTACTCTGTAATTATATTATATGTACTCCTAAGCTGTCCAAGGGGTTTCTCCCGTTGATATCGTGTGATTAAATGAATAAATAATAAATAAATAAAAACTAATACGTAATACTTTTTAGGTTAAAATGATATTTCCTGAAGTCTCCAGTGTACTTGCAATTTACCAAGATCTGATAACACTAAAAAATCTCATTGTTGGAATGTTTCTCTCCATATCGAGGTTTATTCTATACTCATTCTTTTCTGAGGAAATAATTGAGCTCCTCGTTGAAACAGCCTACTTATGTTGCGAGGCGTGCATTAAAATCTTCCAGTGACCTGCTCAAGTAGAGCTCTTGAGAAGGGAGTATCCACTATCCGGGATAAGCGTGAAGAGCCTGAAGCCGAAAGCGAAAGACTTGAAACTTTTCAGACCGGGATAATAGCGAAATATGCGTTCGTGCAGTATGCAAAACCTTTTCACTTCACTCTTTGTCTTGTTTTCTACTAAACTGAGATAGACATAATTGGAAATACTTACCAGGCTGGGCCATTATATTGACATAAATTTTGGGTTATTAAAATTCGGTACAAATTAAATGATTGACATTAAAATTTTATGGATAGTACACTTTTCAGCTATATTATTTCAAATCGTCAGTATGGTAATATATGATCGGTAGAAATGATAGAAGTCAGTAAAATAAAAAATTTTCACTAGTTTATGAATAAATTTAACTATAGTTTCACTTGAATAGTAGACTTCCGCGGATAGCTAATTTTGACAATTCTTGGCTTCCGGATGGATTCTGCATCACAATAGCACACTTGATGTCGACGTTTCGCCAATCATTACAGGTAACAGGGCAGGCTTTAGGCTTGGACTGAAACTGATTCTTCTGGTATCTGTAGTGGCATTTATTATGGGAAAAACCTCACGCTACACAGTTCACTGCCTTTATTTCCGTGGTTCTGACACATGACCCTGCAGTTGTGTGATCATGTGCGTAGTGGAATTTTTGAGGATGGGTTTCCAAATGTTGGGAAGAAAATATCCTGAGTCACGGTTTAGATTATTTGGTTGTTTCAGGATTTCTATCGCTTCAAGAGTTTTTCGCTTATAGAAGTTTGGGGCTCGGGCTAAGATCTTAGTTATTTCGAAAAGAATTTCTGTTCCGTAAGTGCAGATCTACTCTGGTGTCACGAAACCTTGTACATTGCTCATGTTCTTTCATACGAGTAGCTACTATACGATCTGTTTCACCAATGTAGACTTCAACGCAAGAACAGGGAATGCTACAAACACCTTCTAAAAGGAGAGAAGGAAGGGGATCTTCGATAGGGAAACTGAGAAAGCTTTGGAAGTGTGGAAAAACGAGTTGAAATAGTATGCTTCTTAAGGATTTTGGATTTTGTTATATTTTCAATATATGGAAGATAGGGAGTGGATAAAGTAGGTAGTTGGGGGGACTTGTGGCTCAGGTTGCTTTGAAATTTCAGGCGGAGTGTATATCTTTATAGCTGTTTGAATGAGAAATTATTTGGTAATAAAACAGATGAAAGGTGTTATCATTCTGATTTTGAGGATTGGCGTTGGGATACCAAGGAGTTCATGACAGATTGCTTTTGGGCAGGCTGGTGGTGAGAAAGGCCATTGAGGTATCTATCGGTGTGAGGGGTTTTTCGATACACGGAATGTCCCAAAGTATCGTCAGTCTGTCTACTAACGAATTCATCTAGGAACAGGAGTGAACCTTTCGATTCAACTTCCATGGTGAAACTTATTGGGATGTAATAAATTTAAATGATTGAGGAAGGGAACAACGTTTTCGCGACTATGTTGCTGAATAACAAATAATAACAAAAGCTCTAAACCAACATTTCGGCATGAGAACAGAGGAGTTAATAGCATCTTCCTTGAAAGTTTCCATGAAGATATTATCTATTATCGGAGAAAGTGAGGAAGCCATGGCAGATCCCGAGGACTACTCATAAAACTTGCCATCTTAGAGAGAATATCTCAAAGTAACGTTAGTCTATCGACTAACTAATATATCTGGAAACGGGAGTGAAACTTTTCTATTCACATTTTTTAATTATATATTCATATTATTTGTATGTGTGCACTTGAGTTAAATGGGATATCTGCAGTATGTTACATTATTTATGTAAACAAAATTGGATGAACAAACAAGACTTGGTTCATTTTAAATCTTCTAAACTAAATTTTTCTTCTTTATAATATTGGTTTTTAGGAACAGTAACTCATACAAATTATTAGGTATTCTCTTATTCTGTAAATTTCAGTAGTGTTTTAAATTATTGAAGCAAACAAAATTGGATCAATTAAGACTTGGTTGATTTCAAATCTTCTAAAAAATCATAAGGATGGTTATTAGGGAAAATAGCTTCTACAAATGATTAGGTATTCTATAGATATTAGTAGTGTATTAAATTATGCGACAGCGATCAAAACTGCAATTATCCGCTATCAAAACGAATTTTTATTTGATAGTTGCAGAGTTGTATGGTTCACTATAAACACTTCCAACAATCATTGATTCTTTTAATTCTTCCATCCATTATCTGGTTTAATTCGATATATTCTGATTCATTTTGAATCCAGTTGGAAATAAATTTAATTGTCATTGTCTGAGTCAAAATTATTATTCATATTCAATTCGAGTAAAAATAAATATTGACCTTGCACACTTGTCGATAACGTCATCTAAAATAAATATTCTTGATTCTCATTGCACACAACGATATCATGTTATATTTTCCTTACAGTATTATGTCGTTGACTCAATATATTTATCATTATAAACCAAAAGACAAATATAACGCCATACTGATCAGTTAATGTTTCTCAAAAGCAGGTATCAAATCTCAAAGCAGCTATACTTTCAATAATCCATCGAACATTGTTCCATAATCAATATTGTTGATTCTGTGATGATGCTAGCGTAGCTAACGAAATGCGCATAAAATTTAAGAAATTACAGTGGAAAAGGGGGTTGTGATTCTACTATCAGTAGGTACAATGTTATAATGTTAAATTGGATTATATCAGAGATGTTGCGATCCAATGATTATAATCACGACATAGTCAACAATTTTACGCATATGGGTTGCTATTCGTGACTTTACGATTTCCGGATTGTTGAACAGTATCTACAAACTTTGTTAAACTTCTAAAATGATGCAACACATAATATAGTATAATGATTGATTATAATTAGGAAAACATGAGCTAACTAGACGAAATATTCAAACTAAAGATTACCAATTCCGTATTAGTAGTAATAATAATAATAAAGCAACCTGTACATTGACTATAATGCTACCAAAAGGAAGAGTTATCTTTTCACTGAGCCAGAAGTGATCAGAGGATCAGACAAGTGCTATCTTCCCTGATTGTACAATTAACTGTGCGATCTAATTGCAAACCTGTTGAAAAAACTACGTACTTATGTATATCTATGGTAGTGGATACGGCAAACGAAACAAACCACCGATGATTCAAATTCAATGATACAAAACGGTTGTATTGAGATTTGAATATAAGTGCGATAACTTTTTTACAAATCTGAATCTGTTCGGTCAGTCTAGCGGCAGTCAAGGCACTGAAAAGCCCGACTGTGTCCTCGAGCCTTGTCAGGGACACCAAATAGATTCTTAACAGGCTCAACTAGACCTGGATTCCGGGTCACTCAGGTTGGAAAGGGAAGGAGAGAGCGGACAAACTAGCCAGAGAAGGGGTCAGTTTGGACGGTCCTCAAGTCCCCTTGCTGGTATCCCCTACAACGGAGGAATGCAGATCTTGCGGAAACATCTGAGAGTTGAACATGCCTCAGCATGGAGAAACATTGACGGCTGGCGAACTGCTAAAGCGTTGCTTCGAAGTGAGGTAGACCTAAGGGCAAGCGAGACAATCCGCTGAGTAGGCAAAGCATCAAGATAATTTCCGAGATCTTTATAGGGCACGGAAATCGGAAGAAATTTAAACAGATAGTAGAGTGAAGTGACATTCCCTTCTATATGAGATGCGAAGGAAACAGAGTGGAGTCGTCAACCCATTTTCTTTGTGAATGTCCTGCGCTCATTTGAACCAGTTTTACCTGACTAGGTCCGGGGATCATCACGGCCGATAACGTAAAGTATCTAGGCGTAAAGCAGATCTTAGGATTCTGTCGAGCAACAAATATTCCCCGAAAAACGTATCAGGGGTCTTTGGCTAAGTGCAATGAACTTTTTTTATCAACCCTCTGTCATCTCAACCGATACCAAAACTTTGGTTTTGGTCGTTATTGCTCGGAGAATGATTATAACTGTTTGAAAATCTAAAATATTATAATACAAAAAATATCCTCCAAAACTGAATTGTGACATAATAAGTACGAAAGTAACTGATTAAGATGGAGTGGACGTAGCATCATCTCTTATATGGTTTATATGGCACCAGGTATGTCCTTGTGTAGCGGCCAAATGGTAGAAGCAATTCACTTTTGATGAAACAAATCAATGTCTTACCTTAAGCCGTTTTTGAGCTATGGCGCAGAGTGGTTCGTTGGAATACTCGACTCTATTCGCTTTGTTTTGCTCACTGTTCGGGGCGCTAACTGTCTGGCCGATTGTAGAGAAAAGATTCAAGCACGCACAACTAGACAGAGTGCGACTAGCGTTCTTGATCGACGACACAATGAGCGCAGCGAACGAAGTATTTCCTCCTTTCGGCTAATATGACACGTTGTTGGTTTCTATATAGCGGTCAAATGGTGACTTCGATTTAATGTAGCTGAAGACGTTTTCGAGTTACATATTTGAAACGCTCATTCATACCTTTGGCAGTGTTAAAGAATCGAGCTCGCGCAAATAGACAGATTGCTACTCACGCTCTTTATGGCAGTGAACGTAGCCAACGAAGTTTTCCCCTTTTCGTCCTACCCACTCCGTCTTGACCTCTTGGGCTTATGCGCAGCGTACTGACCGACCTCTTAGTATTTCATAAGATTATAGCTTCCTCGTCAAACGTTTCCCTAACGACAAACAACTTTGAAATATATAGGAATCGGATTGAAATAATTCTTATGTTTTTGTAACTCTATAGAATCGTTTACTTTGTAGAAGGGTGGTGAGAATAACTCTTATTTGAGACTGTCAAACAATACCGGGTAACTGATGAACAACAGAAAATACGTGAAACAAAGGTGGAATAAACAACTGAGATTAGACACACAGTATAAGTCATTATACGAAACAAAGGAAGTGAATTAGGTGGCATATAAGCACGTAAGAAAAGCTGCGAATGTAATACTAATGGCTTTTTGAAGCTGAGGGTGATAGTGAAATTGAAGCCTTAAGAATAGTTCGGTTTGGCTAATGATTTCTGCAATTAAAAACCGCTTTAGCATAGAGCTAAGAATGAATTATTCCAATACATATTTTAGTACGCAATATAAGAGATTTAAATACAGGGAAGGATAAATTCAACTATACGAGGAATAATTTGTACTGAGTAAGTTCAATGTTATTTTACGCATTCTAAATGAACTTTGATATGGTTTATCAATTACATTCTACATGACAGTAATACTGATTATATATCTATTTTTGTTTATGAGAAATTGATTTATGAAGTGTTAATAATGAATAATTGGAAATATTTGATTCGTATTTACTATGTAGTAGAATTAAATATATAATGAATATGTATGAAAACTTACTCAATCGTCAGAGGAAAATTCTTGAATATTCTGATGGATTCATCGCAATCAGCTCTTATAGGTGTAAACAAATTTAGTTCAGTCTATGAAGCCAAAAAACAGTGAAAAAGTATAAATTTGTCTACAATAAACAGTTTTTATTAAATTCGGTATACTTAAGATTCCAGGATAGTAGGTGTTTCTAATCAGAATTCCCCACTCAAACATTTGACGAATTATTGAGTAAGCTGTTCAAACCTATGAGAAAGTGGTCAAACAAGAAAAAATTTCGGGTCCATAGTGCAACTTTTTCACCCTCATTATTTTTTCGGTAAAATGCACCCCTTCCGAGTCATAGTCTTTTTAGAGCGAAACGAGTGACTATTTGCACAAATCGTGTTTTAAAATAATTAGACACTATTTGTTATCGAAAAATACACATTTTTTGCTTTTATTATAACTTCTCTCCAATAACAAATATTTTTCGACTTTTTTTGAATAAATGTCAAGTTATGTTCGAAGGGAGTACGTCAGGAAGGGTGAATCCTGAACCTTGCTTGGAAAATTAAGCGTCTCGCTTAATGCCAAATGAACATACTTCTTTAAATATATAAAAAACATATGTTTTCCGAGTAATTGACACTTGTCCGCGCTGCCTGTAGTAGTACCTCTCTAAATGCTCGCATCGTCAAACGTATTCTATGGAAGAATTTATCAAAGGAATTCAATCATCATCTGTATAAGGGAATTACGCAGGTCCCTATAGACTCAATTCACACAATACTCAAAAAAATAATACATGTATGTAAAAACATATTATATGTATGTATGTTAACAATAAACCTATTTTACTAATGCCATAAATAATTCAAATCGATTTTCCTTCATATTTCTTGTAAATTAATTGTTAAGCAAAATATGTAAAACGAAAGTATTAATTTTTTTACAAGCAATCTCCAATCATTTTAAAATATTTTTATGGCGCATCCTCTCTACCTCTGTGTATTGTAACTCTAAGGGCATGTACTCTTTCAAAAAAACTACACGATTAAAAAGCCTTTCTTTTGAGGGCAATAATCAATATATAAATAGTTTTATAATTTTGACATAGTTTGAGGGATGTCGTAAATTTTCAAACAGAACCATCTGAAGATAAGTTCTTAATATTAGTAAAAACAAATGCGGTACAACTAAGGACTCAGTTTACGTCTGGCAATCCCGCTTAAACAGTAAGTCTTTATATATGTCCTAAAGAATGAATGAAACTTTGGCTTTTTTTTGCGTAGAGGAGGAGAAATCTTGCAAAGACGCCTCGGGTGCCCGTGCCCCCGAATGTGCCGGATTCCTACCGACTAAACCCCTCCCCCCTCTCCGTGAGGTTGGTTCTCCATCCTAAGGGGAGCCCCACAGCACTACGGTCATTATAGTCCTATTGTGTCCTCACTTGTTTCTACCTCCTCAGCAGTCCGGTGTATTCTATGAATTTCAGTAGCCTGATATAGGGGATACTTATGATTTCCTCGGGTGTAGTCTTATCGTCTCCGAGGTATGTCCGACGACCAACGGTGTATGCTAGAGGCGTTTGTTGCATGGGGCGTGTCCTGTCAGGAATGCAACAAGATTCCGTATTTTTTGTCCGCTGAACGTCAGCAGATTTTTCACTCGTTGTTGCTGGAGATCTTCCATCAGTCGCTGCGACATACGGGGCGGTTCTCTCCAGTAGGCACAGTGCTCTATCTCGAGCCATTTTTGGATTACAGATTTCGCTGTGGCATGAGAAATGCCCCGCTTTAGCGAGTGCGACGGCAGTTTCAGTCCCTTCTTGTTTGGTTCCTTCAGACTTCCACACTTCATTACTAGTGCTAGTGATGCTCTTATGATTTTCTGACACGGGATAAAACAAGTAAAGACTTCTTGACAAATGAATGTGATAATATGTTGATTTGAAATTTTTTACTTTTGCTTTACTGTCGGTGTTACAGCATTGTACCGTAAAACGAACGGGTTGCGACATAGCCTTTGGCTTGTGACGTCATCTTCAAGTTCAGACTGTGTCCTATAGAACTTATAGAAGGTATTGTGGACCGAGTCGACGGATTAAGTGGAAACCGTGCAAACCACTACACTACCAAAGGCAATAGAGCGATATGTGATAATTTTAATAAATATTGATGAAAAGAAAGTAAATAGTATAATACTTGCTTTCCATATCAACAAAGTTAGGTTAGGTTAGGTTAGAAACAAGGGAGGTAATATAAACAGTCATTATTGGTTATAATGAGTGTTAAGATTGGCGATATTACAATATTTGCTTTCCATATCAACAAACTTATGTTAGGTTAGGTTAGAAACAAAGGAGGTACAATAATTAGTCATTATTGGTTATTGTGCAAATACTTGCGTACATAAGGATGGTTGTCCTAGTGAGCAGGTTTAACATGCTAACTATATGACCTGACAAGTGACCACCAGGTACATACCTGACGCTCAGTTTACGTAGGCCTTAAAAACACCCGGGACTGAATTTACTCACATACTACATAGAAAGGCAATTAATATATGCCGGACTCAATTTACATCGACCCATTTGTATTATGCTTTGTTCTTCAATAAATGTAGAAGTGAACTTTCACAATGTAAATTTGCATCAGATTATGTATGTTATTTGTAATGGAAACATTGCTTTTATTAGGGTACTCACTGTCATGATTTATTCACCTCGTAATGAATGTTTTTAACGAGCAATACTAATTACATTGATCCACCATAAAAATTGTAAATTGCTCCATACCGGTTTATCTACTTTTGCCATATTTTAATTAAGCAGCCGGGAAAGAGCAAAGGCAAAACCAAATTTGGCATTCACGAAACCAACAAAAGAAGAGAGTAATGGGCTATTCTGACATCGGCAGTTGTCGCTTTATAGGTGCATTGTAAGCAGGCGTAGAGCGGGAGTCTGGATGCATGTTCAATTCCATGTGCCTGTTCATACACCGTCGTCCGTAAACAATACAGTTGCGCCCTTTTAATACGCCGGTCGGACGTACAGCTTCGCCGTCTGCGATAGCAGAGAACCAGCGTGGTCTGTGAAGCGGGCTTTTCAACCTGCACATGTTGGGCATGTGTTGCAGTAGGATTAATTTATAGTTGTTCTAGACTAATTGATCTCGTTTGGATGCTGCCGTGATTTGCTTTTCGTTTATTTCGTTGTGTGCGTGTGAAATTTGTGAAGTTTACGTTGTGTTTTGTTTGTGTTGAACTTTGACAGGATTTCTGCATTTCTAAGGTAAATTACGTTTCATCAACAATTCATTTGCGGTTGATGTTCCAATCATTCAACATTGACGAATGAAAATTATTTTATTATTTTTCGCAATGGATATTGAAGAATTCTTCAGGCAATGTTTATTTGATGGAATTAGGTTGAAGAAAAAATCCGTAATCTTAGAAATATGATTATTTTTCGCATACAATGTTATCAACAGTGGAGTACTCGAGGAAAGTTTATTTGACAGAATTTTTATGAAGAGAAAAAACCATAATGTTCGAAATATGATGCTAGGCATTTCCTTGAATTGTGATGTATCTATTATGTGTTATGTTATTCTTCTACTTGAAGAACTAATCGTACAATATTTCAAATCCGCAATATATGACAAGCTCGTGGTACTTAATATATTGTCGTCGTTATTACTCAGATAAGATATATGTCAGAAAAGATGAATTTCCAGTATATACAAAAATCTTCATAGGCTCTGAGCGCTTTCAGTATTTCAGACATGCCTGTCAATAATGAATTTTAGTTAGTCAGCATTTATCTGTATGATATGAACATATTGATCTGCAAGCTAGAAGAAACTGATTTTCCATGAGATAATAGTGGGTCCAATTATGCAATTTTAATGCATATTCTATAATTTTAGAATTAACAAAATTGTGACGTTTCTTAGTGACTATATTTTTAAAAATATGAATTTCGTTAACACTGTTGCATTTAATATAGATTTCAGTTTGTACCTTAAGAAGTGCGTCTACAAAAATAAATAAAGAAAGATGCGGTTGGTACACGGATGCAAAATGGGAATGAAACGATTCACAAGCATTGGTTGTTTTATTCAATGCAGCTGAGGCATCCTCGGAGGCATATATGTGGTGAAAATTTCGAATTATCTGTCAAATAATTTCCGAGAAGGAAATCAGAAAATTTATCAAGTGTTTCATCTACTGGCTTAACTTCGTAGAGCTCAAAAAAATTAAAATCGTTAACGTCCTTTAGTTCCAAAAGTAAAAGACCAAAACAATAATGGAGCCACTTTCCAATCTCAGAAATTTTGTCTTGTAATTCTTTTGATAAACCTAGATTTTGAATTTTTCTGTACCATGCTTGAGTTAAGTGGAATCGACATCCAGTAATTTTAGCATTTGGATAAATTTCTAACAATGCATTATGAATAGATATCTCAAAATCTACTACTATTTCTTCTGGTACAAATTTGATTTTTATATAATCACAATACTCTTTAATTTTTGATATGCAAAACCTATATGTTGTTTCACTTTTGTTTTTTGATAAACAAAAAACTAATGGTATATAATGGCCGTTAGAAAAACCATGTATCGTAAATATTTGTGTGAAGGAAGAAAAAAAATAATTTTTGATTCACATGAAAAAATTAAATTACTCTTACAGCTAAATATCACTAAATTTTCGGGTGAATCATTAACAATTAGGAAGTCTTCATTTCTGTTGGTTTTTGGTTGAAGTTCATTCAAAGGTTCATGAACCTCCGATAGTGATTTTGGCAAAGCTGGCAACAAATTTCGACGTGCAGTGTAAATGTTTCATCCAGCACATTGTAAATCACTCATTGTCAAATTGTTTAAAAACAGATCATTTTTAGCTAGCTCCTTCTAATCATTTTGGAAGGTTTTTTTGTTGTATCACTTCTGGCTTTTCTCTTCAAACAATGACTTAAAACTTGTCTTTGCAACACATTTGTTACTTCTGGTTCATGATTATGATTTACACTCAGGTTTGTTATAACTCGACTTTTTGATTCGCCTAAAGTATGAAAATTTGCTTTACATTTATCTTTGATGCACCTGCATTTAGTTTCTCCGGAAGCTAATTTTCTGTTAAATTACTATGATTTATTTTCGCCATTTTTACACTTTTTCACAATTATAAGTATCTAGATCATCAACTTTACACTAGGAATGACTATGTACTTATGAAAACTGATATACCTACAAAACAAACTATAGATAGTTAGGTACCTGTTACAGGGGTTAGGTGCCTACAACAACTTTATGCCGAGCTTGTAGTTGTAAAAATATTATTTAAAATGCATTAGGATTAAAAGATTAGGATATGCCGAGTTTGATGCCGCCCTTGGCTTTATATGGTAAAATATAAGACACAGGTAACAGGTGGGGAAATACATTGGTAGAGTAGTATAATTGAAATTGGATAATGAGGTAGAGTTAATATTGTCATAAAGAAATTTTGATGCGGAGGTATACTAGGAAGGCACAAGAGGATCATGGGAAATTTTACGTTATCATGACATCGAACAGGATGCTGTAGAACACATCTAATTGATCATTCAAAATTTTATTGTCATTATTTTTAATACTTTTGCCTATATACAGAATAATAATGGTAAAAAATCAGCGGGAGTTGAACATATTTTGAATATAGGTCACATCATTTCTCAAGAAAGTTTATCATTTTTAAGATACAGACAAATATCTAGGTAATTTAGAAGGGATGGAAATGTATAAGCGAAAAAGCAATCTATTAAATTCCGATTGATCTCCAGCTGAAGGTAATACATTGTTCACATTATTATCCCCAAATAGTATTTAAACAGGCACATTTTGATTTATAATTTAGTCAACCCTGATGATGGGTACTTGGTAGCCGAAAGGTCCCCAGTACTTTAATATTATTTTTAGTGGATAATGGCGATTATTTCTTATCAATAGTGTTATAATATATCCACAGTGTGAACACTTTTATAGTTTATTCATGTCATTTAATGTGACCAAAGTGCTAAAAATGCCCATGAAAAATTGTAGTAAGTCCTCTTTGTCAAATGTAGTAATACGTGGGTACCAACGTAGGTTATGATAACCTAAGTATTACCGTGTGTTTACTCTAATATTTTAATAACTTTTGTAGAGATTTTTCTGTCTCGGATATGTTATGAATAAAAGCAATAATCGAGTAAAAGAAAATGAGAACGACGGTTTTGAAGAATACCAAACTAAAAATTGAAATTAATGAGATATTTGTTCACTGAATCAATCAGAAGATTTCAGGACTTTCCACCTGTGTATCTGACTTCATCGGCAACAGTATTTAGTGAGTGAGGATGTCATTAATTTTTTATGTTAACGTATCCAAAGTGTGAATTCTTGTGTTAGTAATATAACGAATTTACATGGATAAAGAGGGATGTATGGCTTGTATGAAATTCATGTAAAAATTAAAACTACTATTAGTAAAAACAAGTTTCTATGGAAGCGCGGTTAACGATTCTTGAAGTATTTTAGAAAATTATGAATTCAGCTTTAATCGAAATGATTATATTGTCATTAACTATTTTTCCTACATACACACACCGCTGCCAACAATGCCATAAATACTCCTACTGCTTTTGCTTTATTTAGTTGGAAACCAATTAAACATCATAATTTGCTTTGTAAACACATAAAAGCAAGTCAGGATTACAAAAAGATGAAACAAAACCCTCGAATACTACTCCTGCCTTGTATTTGCATGTTTATTACATTAGTTTTTCACAATTACTCCACGAATTACATACATTAAATATTCGGAGTTTCAACAAACAAATAGGAACTATTCAAGAAAAATAGCATTTGTCGTTCAATAACTAGGGCAACTATACATTGGACTCGATATTCTATTGAATGTTTATATTGTTTACACTTCGACCTAAAAACGGTGAATTCAATACCTTTATTCAAAACAAAGATGACGACTAAGCAATACTAGCACGTTTTCTCACAGAACTTATTACAACTAATAATATTGAGAATTTGAATGGTGCTGTCCGTTACTTTGCGACATTCCATTTTTACAGATAAAAACAAGAAATTTTACTTTGTTATAGCACTTTATTTAAAAGAACGTTGATTGCAATTCCGAACTTTACAGCTCATTATCAACATGAACTTTTCTATAGCGGTCTAGTGATTGATTGTATACTTAATTCGACTAGAGAAAAGTAGATACAAGTTTTCTTCGAAACGGATACAAAAAAATACAAGCCCCTGAAGGATGTACAAACAATGAATTGAATGGCGATTATTCAAGCTACCAAGCATAATAAAATATCATCTCATGAACTTCCCTTCAATCACAAACAAACTTTCCTAAAAGATTTAGTAATCCCCGTTAATTTAGCTGTATAATGATATATTTCTATGTGAATATATCATTTGCTGCTTCGGGAGCACAGTTTGATTATTATTGAAACTTGACACCATGCTTTCAAAAATCCTGTTGTGTTATGTTGTCTTTGGATAAGTATAATATAGATGAAGGAATGGTGAATAAAATATTTTGAGGGAACCCTTCGGTGAAAAAATTTCCTTCGAAATATCTCTTTTTCGGGGAGAACACTTCTGAAAATGGGGAATATAATTAAAAAAAATATGTCCTTCTTCTCTATTATGTCACATGATCTTTTCGATTGAATGGAATCGAAAACTTATATATTCTTGTTCTGATTATTAATCAATGGTTGAACTTTCATTACATGAATAATTATATAAAAACAGTATAACAAAATTCTTTTGATATCTTCCTGAACAAGATTCAACAATTACCTCAATTTTTGAAGATATCTCCATTTTTCTAAATTTCATGAGGGGTACCTCACTGTTTTAAGAAATCTCCACTATTCAATCTTCGATTCTAATGAAACATCGTTATAACACGTTTTCGAACACGAGTAATTCGATTCTAACATTACTTATAACATCTGATAATGATTAACCACGTTACAGTGCACAGAGTACCCGAATTCGGCTCTTAAAATGCACATTAACCATAATAAAATCATGTTTTGAAGGGTTTATGAGAAAAACATTATAACAAAATCCTTTTGATATCTTCCAGAATGAGATTCAAAAATGACCTCTATTTTTTAAGATATCTCCATTTTTCAAAATTTCATAATGGGTAAGAATGAAATAATTTCGATTCTAGTCGATTCTATCGATTCTACGTTATCACACGTTCTCGATGACTAGAAATTCGATTCTAACATTACTTATAACTTCAGATAATGATTACAGTCCAATCAATTCTTTCATTAAGGTCTAGCCGGACAAATTGTTTGCTGAGAAATTAGCACATTTTAAAGCATACTCAATTTTCTAGACCCATGTAGGACAAGTTACAAGTGAAGAGTGGATTTATTCAATAAAAAGTTAGTTTGTTTGGTTTAAAGTTGAGATGTATTTATAATCTGACAATAATTTGATATAAACGCAATAATTCCTCGCTCTTCGGCTGATATTATCTGACATCTGGGATTGTATCGTGTATGTTTTTATATAATAAATTATTATAATTGTCATGTTTACTATCAGAATTTCGATAGGGTATGAAGAAAGAGATATTTCATTATGTAAAAGCGGCCGCTTTAAAAGTTCCGATATTTTAATCTATACACAAATATATAAATTGAGATTTATTGATGCAATTACTGACGCGGCCTTATGTATGAACTATTATAATCAATCTGTTAGTATGAAAGTCCTCCAGGGATCAGTTGACTTTTCTAATTACCTAGTATGTTCTTACCACGGTCGTACATACAGGTCTGGAAACTCTATGGTTGACATGAGTCTCTTACGCGCCGCCAAACTCGTAGTCCCTCGCTCAGCCACTAGCTAGCGCTTGGATCATGAAGTGGTAAAACGATTTCTTCCCAGAATCGCAAGCAGCGTTACTAAGTATTCTGATTTGAGAGAGGAATAGAACTGTTACTCTTGTCAAAATGTATTACTCACCTTAAAAATAACTTCCCCTTTTTCGCACACATAAAAGACCTCGTTGAAACACATTCTTTCCGGAGTATGTACTTATTATCTAAGGCTTTTTTTGGTAGTAATTTAAAAAGGAAATGTATGAAAATAATCGATCGCATATAAACATTTTTGTAATTAAATTAGGATTATAATCAAAATACGTGTATACTAGTTTAGTATGTTGTCTTTCATTATGTTTACAATATATTCATTATACACTAAAACCTCCGGTACTATGTACACTCGACGGGTCCGGAAACCTCGGCTATGTTGACACTGCCAATTTTTCTCGTAACGCAATATTTACTATTCTGATTTGAGAGAGGAATATAACTGTTACTCTTGTCAAACTCACCTTAAAAATAACTTCATAAAAGACCTCGTTAAAACGATTTCTATCCGGAATCGCAAGTATCCACTTTTTTAGCATTTCTGCATCTTTCGGCACTTTAAAAACAGAAGTTTCTTGCACAATTTCGTAATTTGTTTCTAAAAACGCAGGTTCACTACTACGACCGTGGTGTTTACAAGTCAACTGACAGTTGTCACAGAATACTCTTCATAGAGATCAAGATGATACTCTTATGTGACGCCCTTTATGATACTCTTACGTGACGTCTTTTGGTACTACGCGACAGTCGACGCTTAGCGGACTCACTTCTCACATAGGAAACAGCCCCGAGTTTCCAGATCTGTGTGTACGACCGTAGTTCTTACTATTGAGAAAGATTCACTTGAACTGACAAAGCAAAGCTTAATAACTTTGACATTATGAAAATTATTGACGTTATAAGACGTCTTGACAAATTACAAAAGACATCAATATCTGCTCTATCTGACCACAAAGGTGTCAATTTAAGAGTTAATGTACAAAAACAATCTGGAGCAGACATCCAATCCCCTCTGGATCCAGTTAACAATGGGTACGAATCTGTTCTAATAAAATAATCGATGGAAGAAGCCGTTACTTTATGGTAATTTATCATTATGATGAAATGGAAGAACAATTACTTTGTTTTTATACCTACCACTTTTAATAATGACATAAACACGTTACTAAAGTTTCAACCATTATAAAAAAATACAAAATTATCAAGTAGACAATAAGCATTCCAAGTATAAGGAACTAAAGTACAATATGGCTAATGAGACTACAATTGGGAGTAAGATATCAGTGAAAATTTGGAAACAGGAAGATACGGGGAAAGTACAGTGTAATCATCATCAGCGACCTTTATATCCTCTCTCGAACAGTTGACAAGCATTAAGAAATAATTTCAAATTCATCGATATCCAGGGCGTCATATACCGCGGGGATGGTTCAAGGGGACTTCAGGGAATTTTTTGGACATCATATTCGTGATCAGCGACACCAAAAACTCTGAGGAACCAATTCGAGTCAGTCACCTGAAAAAGTGCACTCAGAAAAATGCATTTTTTTGGCTGTAGAAATGCAATAAATTTTTTCTGCGAAAAGCAAGTGCTGCACAAAATGTCTGAATTACTTTCCGACTCGAATGCAGAAAATCGCATCTCAGTCCATCCAACTGCGCCAGTGATGGGAAGCTTGGACCTATTTTAGTGCTTTATTTCGTCGACCACT
This sequence comes from Endomychus coccineus, assembly GCA_958510875.1. Lineage (NCBI taxonomy): Eukaryota > Metazoa > Arthropoda > Insecta > Coleoptera > Endomychidae > Endomychus > Endomychus coccineus. The sequence goes on along the minus strand of OY294068.1, from coordinate 181,968,410 downwards.
AATAATGTTGATGCTTTTAGAATAGTTGGACGACTTAATATCACGTAGATGGTTGCCTACAAAGTAATAAGTAATTTCCATCTTCTGTATCCTTGAAGTAACTATATACTTCATAGTTGCTTTTAATACAAAACGAAGAGATCCCCATATATTGCAAGGCACTCTGAAGTTATCCTTTGATAAAATCCATGTTAAGTTCATATTTTCTCTGCGAATTATTGAGACCTCGCTTACATTGCGAGAGTTGTTTACAAATGAGTGTCTATGCAGCATATCATTATTTCGATATTATTCTGTATAGGAATATGGAATGAACATTTGTTTAATATACAAGCTTCAATGACTCCATCTGATAGGAAGGTGCCTAATAATCACTTGATACTATAATGATACACTTGATAAATTAATATGTTAATCTAGAATAACTTAAGTACTGCAATATGCTTCATTAAATAATTATCCTGCCATTAAGTAGAATGTCCTTGTTGTATCTTATCAATATTGTGGATCTATCGTAGGTGTTCATTATCAGATTTTCTCGATTAACTATAAATTCCTATGAATGAATTCAGTGAATATATAATCCGAGATATAATCAAATCCAAAGTAACAGTCAATAACATGAACATTTCTTTTCATCATCACATAATCTAATTAATTCATTTGGTTTTATTTTACAGCTTGAGTTTTACGAAGCTGTATTATATTCGAGAGTCTTGTGTTAAACTGCTTTCAAGTCAAACTCAATCTCAAAGGCTGTCTTGGGTCAAATTCGGGCCAAATGAACATCGTCTTAGTTTATGTGGGCTACAGAAAAACTAGAACTCAAATTTTCATAGAAACGTACGTTTATTTGAAAAGTAATATAAAATAGTTATTTATACAACAAGTGCAAAAAGTAAGTGTTTATTACACGAGATGCATACAATATTTTTTCTACGTTCATGCACCAGTCTTGAAAACGATTATATCTTATTTCATATTGTTTTTTTGATTCACTAGGTAATAAGTTTAATGACGCTGTATTTGCTTGCTATTTCACTAACTACTAGTGGGGTCCCAACAAATTCTTTTTCATCACTATCATCTATTTTCCCAATAATATTACTCATTTTAAAACTTTAAATTCTGTAATTTTCAGCATCAATTTTTCACTGACATTCCTAAACTACAGTTGCATTATCCAAATCATAGTAGCCGTTAGCGCGTATGTTAGGGTATGTGCGGAGTGCACGCGAGAAAACGATATCGCGAGTCAGCTGCTCGCTTGCGAAAAACTCGCTCTGGCAAGTTCAGTTAACGTAAACGCGAGGTGTGGTCATAATATAGACAGTTTGCTCTATACGGATAGATGGATCAGTTTTGATTATGGAGTTATCACAGGAAGACATTGTGTGTTTAACTCTAGCTGCTAAAAGTAAATCAAACATATTTATGAGTGCAATAAAAATTTTATTGCAATAGTGCAATAAAATTTTTTATTGCAATAGTGCAATAAAATTTTTTATTGCAATAGTGCAATAAAGAACCCGTTTTTTCTCTAAATATAGCTCAATCAAGTTTTGTTTCGTGAACGTAGACTAAAGAATTAAGACAACAGTAAGATCGTTTTTTTCCTGACATCTGGTATCTTTTCTCCGCTAACAACTTACAAGTTACCTACATCGGTGCTAGCTGCGATTACTTTCAAAACTGATTCAAGATGAATGTCATCGATTCTGGATATACAACAGTTATTTGCTTTCGACTTTTCATTTCATGGGTAAATAAAAATAACCGCTCTCATCAATAAGTACTTCCGAACATGAAAATAATTTCGTATGCCACTTTTCGAGTGTTTTCAAACCTGGGTGGCGAATATTTGTAAAAAGCATTGGATATCCATTCCATTCGCATATCTCAGCTACTGATTTCCTATACATCGAGGAAATCTAAGACAACAAAGAAAACTTCTGCAACCCTTATTTCAAATTCAGATCTTGGGTTTAAAATTTTGCCAGCCTATTCTTGATACAATATTGTTTCATGTAAACTTTATTTGTTCATGTTGCATTTAGGAAACTGAGGTAAATCTTCATTCCATAATTGCTTTTCTCAAAGAACTAACTTACATTTGAATGCTTTGACTTGGTCACACACATTGGTAATGATCTGATCTTTTCCTTGCAGTTTTAAATTTAAATCGGATAAGTATTTTGTTATATGAACCACGAAGGATAAATTGTGCAACCATTCTAAATCAGAGCCGAGATTTCCTTGGAAATATCTATAGAAAAAGGTGAGATCGTCCATCTTACTACGATGTTTTTTTGTATTGTATTATATTGAGGATATTTGCACACTGCGACCTAACATATCTATTGTATCCTCTTCTGTTGCTATGCCGTTCAGGATATCTCAGTTGCTACAGCTCCAATCCTGTAGCTTCAAGGAAGTCGAGGATGTTGGATGGCTACACGTTAGGTGGATCTCCATTTTCTATTTGATACGTTCCGAGGTATGGCGCCCTTGGGTTTTGCAAGGTAGTGTATTCTGCGAGAATGTGGATAGAAGTTTGATCCTTTTCTTCGTAGAACTTGCACTCTTATTCTTCTATTAATCCGAGCCTTTTGGTGTCCTCTCAACCGACAGTGCCCTGTTAGGATTCCCGTATAGTCCAGGGCTGGGATTTTATTGCCTACTTCTTTCTGACTTCTTCCAGTATTGTGCTGGTGCTTATCCCAAAAATGTTGTTTCGGCCTCTTTTCTTGCGAGTTCGTTAGCCTCTACTCCGGTGTGTCCCGGAATCATGAGAGGGTAACTGCATCGCTCACTCCTGTTAGTTTCAGATCACAGATAGTAGTGTAATGAGCTTATACTTATTAGGAAGGGCCTTCTTTGGAAGGTTGAACTCTAGTTGTCTTACAGTTGGAAGCAAATTGTGTGGTATACTCTATTAAGCTATCTTTCAAGGATATCTCACGCATGCTCAACAGGGTTAAGATCTGGTTATCGTGGTGGCAGTTGTAATGATTGTATACCGTGATCTTCTGAATCTTGTGTGACAATTGCATTATCAACTGCTGCATGAAAACTTATCACAAAGCGGTTCGCGATGTCATCAACATACTCAACTGGGGTCATGGTTCTCCACAAAGGTACATTTAAGATCGGCCACCATAAATAATTCCAGCCCATGGTATAATATCAATAATAAGTTAGAAGGTTTGGAGATAACTGATAACTTGGTCATTTCACAACGGCAATCTGTAGAGTTACGTGAATTGCGTATATACACAAATGTTTCAATAGTAAGTATATGGATAACAGACTATTGGACCAGAGCGTGTCACGCTTCATCAATAACGTATTACCTGAATTATTATAATTTTGTTATTGCTGCTCTTGAAATTTTTATAAGTGTGTCCACTTTAAATGCAATTCAAGAAGCATTATCTTCATTTCAATTCGGTGTAATTATTAGGAGAACTAAGTGCAAATTAATGTAATGTATAATTTGCATGCCGCATATTCTGATTGATCGAAGATTATAACATGACAACTTGATTTCGTTGCATGCTATAAAAAGGTGCAGTTAATAACGCTAAAACTTTTTATACGTTCTGATATGCGACGAAATTCGAGTTAGTACGAAAAATCGACTAAAACAAATACTATGCTGTAAATCAGGTGTTTCCTATCGATCTTCTATTTCTACTGGAGGCACTGAAATATCACGAAATATAGGCTAGAAATTGGACAGGACATATTGGAAGCGTTTGTCTAACGATGAAGCACAATATTCAACTTATTTTCTCAAAAATGGCACAGACTACGGGTTTTATGGCAGAAATTTATTATTCAACTTACAATTTATCATGCTACCGCAGCATGATCCTGATAAGAACTATTTTTTCGTAATAATACAGCTCTTGATGGCTTAAGGTTTCTTTGCCTAGTTGATCACAATTCCGTGTAATAACAGAATTAGATTCTCCGAATTATGATGATAACTTAGATAAATTAACATAGGATTATCAAGTTGAATAAACGTAAAACATTGAACCACAGGTGGTATTCCAATAAACATTCCAGCATGTTGAACAATTGCGATTGGATGCGCCGCCATTTATCAACTATTCACGCACATTCACCTTAAGTTCAATCGTTTTGAATTGAGGAGTATGACTATTACTATGGTTGGAAATTACTCTGACAGCACTCATTCAAGGACAGTATCTCGGTTCTTATATATTTCAATAGAACTGACTGAGAAATGTTCTGGGTAAGTATAAACAAGTATGAGGTTTCTTTGCCTAATTGGCCACAATTCTGTGTTAATACATTAAGAGAGATAAATTGAATTATCTGAATTATGAAGGTAACTTAGATTATCCAGATGAATAAACGTAAAATATTGAACCATAGGTGGGATTCGAACTCACATTTCTGGATGTCTAGTCCAGTGTGTTATCAAAGTTTAGTGTTATTCGCTCTTCAAGTCTTTGTAGACTTGTGGCCAGTGCGTAACCGTTGGCTTTATATACGAGCGGGGAGCACTGTCAAAACTGCGGGATTAGTGGTAAACAATGTATAAACCTCTTTTATGAACTTGTCGGCGCTGGGCAATTAATAGACGAGTGTCTTTAAAAATGTCCAGGTCTCCATTATTATATACAGGCTGTCCCACGACGATTTGACAGTCCAATTTCTCGAAAACTGTTAATATGACATGTATGAAATTTGGCAGATATAAACAGTCGAAACTGATGCTTATATTTATTATAAAATGACTTCCGTTTTTCCTGTCATTTCGGGTCACGTGACCCCAACATAATTATTTTAAATGGGACAACCGGTATAATATTACAATTTTGGATATGTCATTCAAAAACAAATTCAACGATACAACACTTGTCATCATTGTATTGTGCAGTAATGATGATAAGGGCCATTTATTTTTACTAAATTTATTAAAGCAATACTTTGCACTCAAAAATTTAGGTGGTTATGAAACAAATAACTATTGTAGCAACGACATAGGTTGTCATTCAGTATTGTTAGGTGAAGTTTATTCAAGAACTGTCATTAATTATTAGTAATAATCGTGTGAAGACACTGTAATAATAAGTATATAATGCCTTCAATTTTTACTTACGATGAATATGTTGACATGGTGCTCATTTAAGGAGAATGTGGAAAAAACAAAACTCATGCTCAAGGCTTGTACAGAAATCGTTTTCCTCATAGAATAACTCCAAGCAAAAATACTTGCCTATGTCGAACGAAAGCTAAGAACTGGTTCTTTTCCAAGCGGTAAAAATCAAGTTCCGCGTCAAAAGACCGCTCAGACAGATGACAATGTGATAAATATTTTGGCTTATCTTCAGGTAAATCCACACACCTCAATACGATTTCTTGAACAAGAATTACAGATAAGTAGAAGTTCAATACAAAGAGTATTAAAAATCACAAATACCATCCTTATAAAATACATTTAACACAAGGTTAAGTCCCTGCAGATCCTGAAAGGAGATTAAATTTTATAGCTGAAATGTTAGTACAAAGTAATGATGACCCTTCTTTTTTAGAAAAATTTTATGGAGTGATGAAAGTAGATTTGATAACAATGGTATTGTTAATCGCCATAATTGTCATTATTGGTCGCAGGAGAATCCAAAGTGGATGCGCGAAACCAATTTTCAAACAATATGGGGAATCAATGTTTGGTGCGGTTTATTTAACGGTCGGTTGATTGGTCCCTATTTTTATGAAGGAACATTAACGGGGCAAGGATACTTAGATTTTCTTCAAAACACTCTACCAGAATTACTTGAAGATATTCCCTTACATGAAAGGCAAACAATGTGGTGGCAGCAAGATGAAGCATCTCCTCACTTTTTTGGGCCAGTTAGAGAATATCTTGATAACACATTTCCTGAAAAATGGATTGGTCGAAATGGTGCGATTCTGTGGCCACCCCGTTCTCCGGATATTACACCCTTAGATTTCTTTTTCTGGGGTTTCTTAAAAGGTCGAGTCTATGTCACACCCCCGACTGATTTAGACGATTTAAAGGATAAAATAAGACAGGCATGTCGGACCGTAACACCCGAAATGATTGCAGCAGCACTTACAAGAAATCTTTTAACAAGGTTTGAACATTGTGTCAATGTACATGGTCATCAATTTGAACATTTTCTTTAATTTTTTTTATTAGTTGTACTTTTTAATTCCCTATGTTACTTTTTTAATAAAATAATTTATTTTTGGTAGCTACTATTTGAATCTATACAGATGTTCATTTAATTTCCCCTATTATCATTACTGCGCAATACAATGATGATAAATGTGGTATCGTTGAATTTGTTTTTGAATGACATATCCAAAATTGTAATATTATACCGGTTGTCCCATTTAAAAAAATTATGTTGGGGTCACGTGACCCGAAATGACAGGAAAAACGGAAGTCATTTTATAATAAATATAAGCATCAGTTTCGACTGTTTATTTCTGCCAAATTTCATGTATGTCATATCAACAGTTTTCGAGAAATTGGACTGTCAAAACGTCGTGGGACACCCTGTACATATAATAAGTTGCCCATTGAGATGAGCGTACAACCTTCAAAAATAACATTGAGAGAAAATTTAAAAAAAATCTCAATCAAAAAGGCTTATTTACACGTTGGACAAAATCTTCAAGACAACGATATGATATTTTCAACTGTAGAAAACTTGTCTCTTAATGGACTCTGAAATTTACTGTTATTGTTATAGTTTTCATTGTATCGTTTCGATAATACATACTCATTTGAATAAGTCATTTTGGTGTTCAAGTTGTTTTACACATGCATTGATATTGATATATTATGTTTTGCACATTTTAAATGTCTTAACTCTTGTATGATTTTTCATGGTCTTCTACTCCGTGCCAAGAGCTACTTCACATCCCAGCAGCTCCTCATAATATACGAGGGCAAGATGAAGAGTCCCTGAAGAATAAATAAAATGGCGCCACAAAATTCCATAAGACATTTGATATATATCATCTTTAACCAGGACGCATTAAAATTTATAGATTCATATGCCATTCAGTTCTGTTTTGACACATATCGAAAACAAGCAGCCTTGAAGATTTTCGTAAACATGGAAAAAAGTGAATTTCGCGTCTTGATTAAACATTATTTCTTGCGTGGAGAAAAAATTACACAAACCAGAGCATCACTTGTTGAACATTATGGGGACTCTTCACCATCGATTGGAATTGTTCACAAATGTTTTACTGATTTTCGTTGTGGTAGTATAACAACAAAGGACGCCGAACGTGCTGATCATCCAATTATGGTTACAACGCCAGAAATCCTCCATAAAATTCATGATATGATATTGGACGATCGGAGAGTTAATTGAAGTGCACAAGATTTCTATAGGCATCTCAACCGAACGGGGCGGAACATTTTGCACAAATTTTTGAATATGAGAAAGAAATGGGTTTCATCATCATCATCACAAGAGGGGAGGGGTTTAGCCCCCTGATGCACTTAGGCCACTTAGTTGGGTCCATTGTGCGCGCCATGGACAGATGCCTATTCTATTCTAACAAGTTTGTGACCCGCCAGAAACACAGAATATTGCCAACCCTGGCTTCCATAAATTCTCCTGGGAGCAGTTTTGATTCTCCGAAGTGACGGTGCCTGAGGGATGTAAAGGCAGAGCATTCCGACAGGATGTGAGAGGCAGTTTCTTCCGCCTCTCTGCATTTCCTACATATTGGATCATCTGTGGTGCCCATAGTGTGTAGGTGTTTGTTAAGACGACAGTGACCGGTTAGGATTCCAGTCTTCTCTCTGATGTCCCTTCTGTTCAGAGAAGAGAGTTTCTTTGAGAGTCTAGACACAGGCTCTTTGATGAAGAGCTTGGCATGCCTCATGCATGGTGATTCTCGCCACAGTTCAAATCACTCCTTGTTGGTGTCAGTCACATTGTTGACGACAAGCGCGACCATGAAACAACTTCAAAGGAGTGTTTGGCGACGTTTTGTAATAGTGGACAAAACATGGATTCATCAAAACACACCAGAGCAAAAAAACAGTCGAAGCAGTGAACTTGTCCTGGCGAATCGAAGCCGAAAAAGGCCAAGGTGAGTTTATCAGCCAACAAAGTCGATTATTTTTCTGTACAACTAAACACAATTCGAAAGCACGCTTCCCATAAGCCTTATTCTCAAACGAAACGAAGTGAAACGATGATAGTAAATTGTTGGAAACAGGTCTGAAGCTTCAATGTTTTTTTCAAGTGATATATTTCCAGATGAACATATTATCCGAATAAATTAACTTTTAAAAGTATTTCCCAGTCAATCACCGTTCAACCAGTTGCAATGTCTGTTTATTTTTCTGGATTCCGACAAGACATATTAGTAACGTGTCACGAAAGTATATTTTTAAACTGAGTTGACAAGTTGTTACCTTTCGGGTATTCCGTGTTTTGTCTCTGATTGATCACCGCTTCATCCGGAAGTATGGTTTTAATTTTTCAACTGCTAATTTTAAAGATTCCTTGAACTAGGAGCGATAATTCGATTCATTTTTCTACACATTTCGAAATCTACGAAGATGAATGTGATGTTAAAGTAGGCATTATTATTTATGAAAACAAACGGTCAAAATACCCGCTTATCAAAATATTCATATCGATGCACGATTTCCAAAACATAATTACGATAATCTGAATAACGCTATTTTAGTTGGATGAAAATTGTTTTGTTTGTAGAGTCGTGAATATTGATTACACACTATTTTGCTCGAAGGTAATGAAATTCGAAATGTTTGTGATTTGATTGTTTATTGGAACATAACTATTTACACTAACTAAAAATACTAGAGTGAAACTGATGAATCTTCAAATTATAAATTAATGATTGATGTATGAAAATTGAGATACAATTGATTGATAAGCTTGTTGATGTTGATACATTGAAAAACTCTGATATACTGTCTTACTTCACTATTTCATTACTTGAACTTTAGGTGGTGGAAACATTATGCGGAATCCACCAATAGGATCTTAATAATAAATATTACGTATGGGTGATGAATGCCATAGTAACATCTTGAGTACATCTGAATTGAAATTACTATAATTATACTAAGGGTTGTTGACTGAGTTTTTCTGATTATGGTAGGTAAAGAGATATACCAACATAAAGTAATAAACCAAATAACAATCCTCCAATAACCATTAAGACCCAGGTCAACAACACTGTGAATATTAGGTATTAGGCAAATATCGTAAACATCTATTCTGAAATATAAACTCTTGGTTATTCATTTATTATACCTCATACCTAACTAAATTTTAATATTGAAGGATTTATTCTATTAGTCTATTCATGTCTCAACAAAAATAATATTTCAAATAGAATCCATTTTTGGGGCCATACAAGTTGAAAGAATATCTTCCATGTTAATTATCTCTGATCATGCGGACGGGTAGGTCAAATAACTAAAGCTACTCGAGCTCTGTTGTCGACGTTTCGACTTTCATAAAGTCATCCTCAAGGTTTTTTGTCGTGATAACATGTAAATCAGTGAGGGCATTTACATATATATCTGAATTCACTATTCAGAAATTAATATTTGTCTATTACGTGATAGACCTAAATATTCTTTGTTTCCGAATAAATTGCACCTGAAAGCAGTGGCGGCTCCTCGAAGTGGCTAAGGAGGCTCAGCCTCCTCACCAATTTATCTTATTGATCATTCTTCATTTTATTTCCTGTTTCTCTAACAATTTTTAAAATTTTACAATTAATTCCCCGTTCTCAGTAGTTATTTTTAATCTGGCAACAGTGCTCTGAGGCTAGATTCTGTATATATCTCAAATCCTAAACTGTAAACACGTGTTGCTCAACACAGTTGCCGTTTTTCCGACCAGTCAAATTGCTAAATACCATAAAAAATAGCTGAAATGGCATAATGGCAATACTCTCAGTAGGCTAGCCTGCCGCCCACCTTTAAGTTCAGTACAGTCGGTGAGGTACGGAATACGACACCAAACGAACTGAAGTTTTAAATAACATAGTAGGAAACAGAATTCCCTGCATTGCTCCAACTCGATGGAATTTTACATCACGTGCAGTGTTTACCATCCATAAAAATAGAGACAAATTAATTGAAACATTTGATTTTATATTAAACAGTGATGACTTTTCAACAGATCAGGTTGCATTAAATGCTTGCTGTTGGTTTAAAATCTTATTCAGAAAATGAAGAATTTTTTTTTCTTCAGTTGAAGCACTAATAATAATCCAAAATTGAAAAAAACTACTCAGATTCTTACAGAAAATAACAAAACAGTTTTATCACTGTGGACGCTTATGACAAAACACAATGTTTGCCATCAGCCGCTATATTGCTTTCGTTTTGACAGATCGCTGAATTGCCTTATATCAGGTGAGGAGGTGGTCATAGAATTAATGAAGCATGTGTGACAGATTGTTGTGTTTGTCGTCATACAGAATATGTATACTAGGTAGGAAGGTGGTCTAATAATTTATTAAAGCAGATGAGTTGATTTCATTTAATAGGGAATTAGCACATTATTCACAACGTTTATAAAAATATAACTTCTGAAAACTCTAGTTTACAATAAAATTTGTTTTACTATTCCTGTAACTTGAATGTTATCGCCTGAAAAATTCATTCCCATATAACATAATTGTACTATGGGTAATGTTTGTCATAAAACGATTGAGCATTCGGCAAATAATGGAACTTAATTAAAAATTCCATGTGGCAAATGTGCCTAGTTTCCTTATGTAAATTACAAACTTAAGCGGCCATTAACGAGTCATTTATTTACGAAATTGCACAAATCGTAACTTGTTCAACGTGCTTTTAATTCTCTATTTATTCTCAGTTTAAGTTAACTCGACCATAAATGTACAATATCCTACTTTAAGATAAAAATCGTAAACTTCTCATGAAACGGAACAGAAGCAACTACATGATGATGTATTTTCTCTTGTGATTTTATCTATTCAAGTCATGTCTGGCTTCAGAACGAATTTATGGAAATCTTCTGGATCAGATCGAAACAAAATTTTGAATCAGTTAATATGTCATTCGTAAAATGTACTTCAAAGTGAAGGAAGTGGAAGCAGCAATATGGGAAAAAATAATATCCTCTGTCTTTAGGTTGATGAAGATAAATAAATTCTGAAGAAATGGCCTCCACGCAACATTATAACGCAGAGGTATTCCACGTTCGAAGAAATGAAATCGAATAACATTTGATTGTTGCTAAAGTTCCTCAAATTATGAGTACAGAAGAAACCATTTGATGGATACTTGGATATCTTGAATAGTAGACAGGTTTCAGTTCAAGCCTCAAGCCTGCCTTGTCACCTGTAATGGTTGGCGAAACGTCAGCATAAAGTCGTGCTATTATGACGCGGAATGCATCTCAAAGCCCAGAATTTTCAATGGATACTTGGATGTGATTTCTTGGTTAATGATGCCATCTCCATCTCACTGCAAACATAAAAAACACATTCACAGTAAATCTGTGGAATATACTGATATCTCTATGTATATTCAAAAACTATTATTGTCAATTAAATAAGAATATAGAATTATGAGCGATCCAAAACCACACAAAAACATCTAAAACATCTTCTGAAACCATGAATACTTTCGCAATGAGCTTAGAGCCTCAAAAGCCATGGTTACTCCAAGAAAAACTTTCTTTGGGACTTTGTTCAGATATTTGAGGTAAAACATATTACTTCAGAAGTTGGAGAATAAAACTCAAATTTTACACAAAACTTTTAACATTTAATTTAAAAATGCTGACAAATTGTTTCACCACACTGTGGCATTATCAAAGCGAGGAGTTATCAACTAAAGCTAAATCTAAAAGTATGTCCTTAAATATCAGGGATCAGAATGTGGTGCAAATTGAGGGATGGGGGTGGATAATGGTGGGAGTGTGTTTACAAAATTGTTAACAAGCGGTGAATTATATGTGTCGATTTGATCATTTAATATTACATTATTATTGTTTTTTGCGTGTTTCAAAATTTCTATGGATTCTAATATATTAAGTTTATGTCCTTTTTCCTGAATATGTAGAATATCAGGATTAAGGGTGAAATTGTGGTTATGTTCTAACAGGTGATTTGCGTAATTAGAGTCTTCTTTTTTGAGCCTGTAACTTCGCAAATGTTCATTGAACCTTACGCTGAAACTGCGTCCAGTTTGTCCTATGTACAAAGCACTACAGTCATCACATCTCAGTCTGTAAACTCCAGATTTCTTTAAGTTATCTTTTTTAGATTTCGAGTTATTAATATACGAGCATAGGTTATTTGTTGTTTTAAAGGCGACGTTTTTATTCTGTTTTTTAAGGAATTGAGATATTTTTAGTGAATGTTTACCTAAATATGTTAGACATGTGAAATTTGATTTTGTGTTATTATTAATTTGCGGATAAATTATGCTTAAGGCTTTTTTATTGAGTTTATTTTGGAGTATTTTATTAATTATCTTGACATTATAATCGTTATTTTTGGCAATATCTACGATTCTGTTTAATTCTAAATGGAAATTATCTTTACTTAATGGGACATTAATTAATCTATGTATCATACAATTATATGCTGCTAGCTTATGTGATTGTGGATGTAAAGAAGTGTTGTGTATTGTGGTATCTGTGTGGGTGGGCTTGTGATAAATAGCGAAAGAAAAGTAATTATTTGTGTGTGAAATTGTCAGATCTAAAAAGTTTAAGGACTTGTTGTTTTCCATCTCTAATGTGAATTCTATATTTGGGTGTAAGTTGTTGATATAGGTGAGAAAAGAATTTATTTGACGGTTACTGCCTGTATAGCAAGCGATTACGTCGTCAACATAGCGATACCAATATACAAACATGTGCTGAAAATTGGAATTTAAAATCTTAGTTTCCAAGTAATTCATAAATATTTCTGCTAGCAACGGAGATAATGGCGAACCCATGGGGAGTCCGGTGTTTTGTTTGTAATATTTATCGTTAATTGTGAAATAATTTTGGTCTATGCAAAGTGAGATTAAACTTAATATTTCCTGTGTTATTGCCGGTAAAGTATTATTGCGGATTAAAAGATCTTCAATTAGAGTGATGGTCAATTGTGTGGGAATACTTGGAAAAAGGTTCTTGACATCAAAAGATACAAGTTTGATATTTGTCTTTAGTTCTACATCTTTTATTTTTTCTATTAACTGGAAAGAGTTTTTTATACTGTATTTAGGTTTAAAGTTTGTATATGTTGATATTATGTTGACTAACTTTTTCGCTATTTTTTGACAGGGTGCATTGATATATGAACAGACGGGTCTTATGGGAGTATCGTCTTTGTGAATTTTTAATAAACCATAAAGAGAAGGTGGTTGAGGATTCATGTTCATTAAACGAGGCTTCTCATATTCAGTCAAAATATATTGGATATTTTTGAGAGAATTTTTAATATTTGCCTGGAATTTCATTGTAGGGTCTGATTTTAGTTCTATAAATTTTGTTGGATCTAAAAATTGATCAATTTTTTCTAAATATGTAGGTTTATCTATTGCAATTATTGTATTACCTTTGTCGGCTTTAGTGAACACGATATTATTTTTAATTGTCTTTTCATTAAGTATTTTAGCAATTTTAATTTCTGGATTTACGAATTTGCTAGAAGTTAATTTAGTAGAATTTATCAATACATCGCTTGCATTATATTTAATTTTTTTTTTTCTGACTGTTTGAGTGCAACTTCTGTTTCAACAGTAAGGTTTTCAAAGTGTTTATTATTGGGTTTAAATGGGATATTATATTTAAAGCCTTTGTTAAGTAAATTGATTTCTGACACACTGAAAGTTACTTCTGATAAGTTTACAAATTTACTGTGATAATTGAATTTTTGCTCATCTGCTAGAGAAGTGTTCGGTTTTTTATTATTATTTGTGAAATTAGCTTCTTTGTTACACAGATACCACAATACACAACACTTCTTTACATCCACAATCACATAAGCTAGCAGCATATAATTGTATGATACATAGATTAATTAATGTCCCATTAAGTAAAGATAATTTCCATTTAGAATTAAACAGAATCGTAGATATTGCCAAAAATAACGGTTATAATGTCAAGATCATTAATAAAATACTCCAAAATAAACTCAATAAAAAAGCCTTAAGCATAATTTATCCGCAAATTAATAATAACACAAAATCAAATTTCACATGTCTAACATATTTAGGTAAACATTCACTAAAAATATCTCAATTCCTTAAAAAACAGAATAAAAACGTCGCCTTTAAAACAACAAATAACCTATGCTCGTATATTAATAACTCGAAATCTAAAAAAGATAACTTAAAGAAATCTGGAGTTTACAGACTGAGATGTGATGACTGTAGTGCTTTGTACATAGGACAAACTGGACGCAGTTTCAGCGTAAGGTTCAATGAACATTTGAGAAGTTACAGGCTCAAAAAAGAAGACTCTAATTACGCAAATCACCTGTTAGAACATAACCACAATTTCACCCTTAATCCTGATATTCTACATATTCAGGAAAAAGGACATAAACTTAATATATTAGAATCCATAGAAATTTTGAAACACGCAAAAAACAATAATAATGTAATATTAAATGATCAAATCGACACATATAATTCACCGCTTGTTAACAATTTTGTAAACACACTCCCACCATTATCCACCCCCATCCCTCAATTTGCACCACATTCTGATCCCTGATATTTAAGGACATACTTTTAGATTTAGCTTTAGTTGATAACTCCTCGCTTTGATAATGCCACAGTGTGGTGAAACAATTTGTCAGCATTTTTAAATTAAATGTTAAAAGATTTGTGTAAAATTTGAGTTTTATTCTCCAACTTCTGAAGTATTATGAATTTACACTACGTAAACGCCGAAACCATAGATATAAAACATATTATATCTTCGAACCCTAATCTCCTTATGGCACCTCAATATATATGCATAAGTGCTAGAACGGGATTTTCCAGTTCCGAATCCTGTTTGTAGGTTTTCAAAAGCTAATAAAATACAACATTCTTTACTCTGATTAAAAATGACAAAACGTAATAATTTCTCACTTTAAGTTCTTTTTGCAGGTTCACGTCTGGGAAAAACATAAGATAGAGGGGGGAGAGAGATATTATTTCTTTGTTACCACAATGTCACCATTGAAGATACTGTAGAAGTACTGAGGACCATTCAGCTACCAAGTAGCCATCATCAGTTCTCAATACTTCAACAATATTTTTGGTGATTAAGGGTGATTGTTTCTTATTTATAGTACATATTATCAGTCAATTAAAATAAGTTCCGTCACCTGATACAGTTTTTTCACCTCATATCCTTAAACATTTGGATCAGCTTACATGAATACATATGTTAGTGATAGGATTCAGTTGTTAATTCTTATTGCAACGCAACACTCTCTGTTTCGACTTCCAAAGGTTATTTATGTCATTTTTGAGTTAATGTATCTGACTCAATAGAAGATGAGTGTTAGTTAATTTAACTGTTTAGTCGCTACCCAAAATGTTTAACTCCGTTAATTGACGAGATGACCATTATTTTGTGGAAAGGAAATATCTAGATCATTATATTCTAGAGTCCATATTTCCCTCGGAATATAGTCTGGTAGAAATCATTACGTACTAGTTAGGTCCCGATTAGATGCAGTTTCCGATTACTTTCCAGGGTCTTGCAGAAAGATACCAAGGCAAACGATATTTCCCCATAAATAAACATGTAATTTACTGTACCTAAACCAGCGTCGTGTATTCATTATTGCACGAGGATTCTTTTGTATGCCTTTCATATGAAAATTTCCCCATTTTTATGAGAGCAGAGATTTCAGCACAAAGCTTTGATTGTAAGTAGCACGGACATCTCTAACAACTCATAACACAAAGTGTGTTGTCAATAAACAGATCCGGCATTTGAATATTTTGAAGAGCTCTAAGTATATCCTCCGTAAAATTGAAGCGACGTGAAGTTACAAGACAAGAAAGGCGCGGAAATGATATTATGTGCAACCTTATTGATTTGGATGACTCCATAAATATCTACAAGGTTAATTCATTAGGAAAATCTTCACCAGAAAGAATAGTGATTATATGTGTATTTCATTTCGTATGAAAAACGGTATAACTCACAGTACTCGGACGAATTATAGGTCCATTGACCTTTTTCTCATACTAAACATCAAATAAATATATTGTCTAATGAATAAATTTTCAAATGTGACTATGGATATATCAAGGGCCAAGGCAAAATAATAGAGGTATTCTGCTTTGAAATAATGTAAATGCAGATCTATGAAAGTTGCATCGTGGGTATTATATAATAAGATGGAGTAATTTCTTGTCTCGTTGATAATGATATTGTAACTATTTTCAATCATCCACATTTTCCAGTATTTAACGCATCATTGTGCTCATTTTGCCCCATATGGTGGGGTAAAATGATTCATGTAGAGAAAATTCCAGATTTGCCTTTAGGTTTTTCTTTCATAAGTGCGAACCATCATCGTCCCTAAAAAGAAATGAAAATAAAATGTTTCTATTTAAAAAACCAATAAGTAAGGGCAGAATGATCCAGAATCATTTCACAACTGAGCACGAATGGCCACCTTAAAAAAATGTCACATGCATTAAACACATCTAAATAAATTAAAGTCGCAAGATAATCTGGAAGTTATGGCATGCATTCTTTTTTCGATAGGTATATGCAGAATAACATTAGTAAGGCTCCTACCATAAATTCGAAGGTTTTAACATAGTGGTCACCATATACAGAGCACATCGACAAACACGTATTACGACATAAACGCCTATTCATGCAAACGAACAGTCAAATTGCGTCTAATGGTAGTTCGCACTAAAGGTATCCAGGATCTGTATACTCCTCGGGATCATTTTGCCCCGATCTCCCCTGTAGAAAGGGAGAGATCGCCCAACTTTCGACCATCTTCTAGAGAAGTCGATGAATTGTAGCTTTTCTAGAAATTTCCAAAAGTTCTTCATGTACATGATGTATGTTTCAGGGAAAAATACTATGATGTATTTGTAGCATCTATAATATACTATTGAAAAACTGATACCAATGACTGCCTTTCTGAAAATTGAGAAAGCTGTTTAAAATTAACCATACCCTCCACACCTCCTGACATAGTTCTGATATTGTCACATTATACACTGTGTTTCAAAAGAGGAAGCAGACTTTCAAATTATCAATCCTCCCCAATCCTGTTGACCTAGTTTTGATTTTGTCAGATACAGTATAGAGTATTCACTATGTTCTGGAATAAGAAAACCGTTTCAAATTGTCAGTTCACCCCAAGTATACTGAAGTACTGACTAAGCTCTGAAAGTATCCGATAGATGACACACAGTACACACTATGTTCTGAAAGAAGACGAAAACTGTCTCGATTTATCAGTTTTTCCCAAATCTATTGACTTAGTTTTAATATTATCCGGTAGATAATACTACTAATACGCATATTTGGTAGAATAACAATAATAATAATAATCATTGGCTTTATATATGTAGTTGAAACTTCTTGATAATTAATAGTTTTGTTACAAGAACTATTCCCTAAATACATGTCATATTAGTCGAGGAATTATAGCCAAAATGATCGAATTTTTTACTGGCAACCTGTACCGAGATGCGGTTTTCGCCATTTGCTTCAGAAATACAATAGAAAAAAATGTGCCATATTTGTTTTACCAGGAAAAGCTTGGTTGCACTTGTGCATGCAAAAAATGCATTTAAATAATGCGATTTGCGGAACTGTATTGTTGCTCACCAAATATTAACAAAAATTGGCCAAAATTTGTTACTCAGGGGTTTTTGGGGTCGCTGATTACGAATTTGATGTTTACGAAACGCCACGCTGCATTCTGGGGCCGATTTCGGGCTTGGGGGGTATTTGCAGTATAAAGCGCAAATCCTCAAATTTTCTCAATCATTCGGTATTTTATGGCAATTTTGGGATTTTTAAACACAAACTAAATGATATTCGTTAACTCAAGTGCCCGGAGCAAAGTGGGGCAATGGGGGGCACTTGGGACTATTATCGAATTTCAAACATCAAACCTAAAAACCTTGTTCTCTGGGAGTTTTTGTGGTCGTTCAACACGAATTCAAGGTGCATTCTAAGCTCAGACGCTCCTGGGGCAGAGTGTCCTCTGAGGCAACGGGGGCATCTGGGGCAGTTAATCAATTTCAACTGCCGAACATCAAATTTTATCAATAAAAAATCGTTAACAATGAAAAAATCTTCAAACTCGCATTATTAGATGTATGTTTCTTACTTTCTCCGCTAGGTGCACATGTACCGTAGGAATACTTTCTCGCAATAAAACTTTCCAATGAATAACTCATAAACTACATCGACAATTTTCATTTTCGAAAAACAATTGATCACAAAAACTGGAAATATAGTGAGAGAATATCTCCTGACTCAGCTGAAGTGTATTCAAGTTTTTCTTGTGAAATACGTTTAGCTAAGAGGAAGTTGGGTGCATAACCCTGCCTCTGAGTTTCACCGTTTCTTCACAACCGTTCCTGTATACTTATAGGAATTTGGGTGCATAACCGTTGCCTGAATATTTGAAATCAGTTGTCAACCGATCTTGAGTTATCTGTTTAGGTTTGCAATTTATTATTTTTGCCCCCGTTGCCCCAGAGGACACTCTGCCCCAGGAGCGTCTGAGCTGAGAATGCACCTTGAATTCGTGTTGACCGACCACAAAAACCCCCAGAGAACACGGTTTTTAGGTTTGATGTTTGAAATTCGATAATAGTCCCAAGTGCCCTCCATTGCCTGACATTGCCCTACTTTGCCCCGGGCACTTGAGTTAACGAACATCATTTAGTTTGTGTTTAAAAATCCCAAAATTGCCATAAAATACCGAATGATTGAGAAAATTTGAGGATTTGCGTTTTATACTGCAAATACCCCCCCAAGCCCGAAATCGGCCCCAGAATGCAGCGTGGCGTTTTGTAAACATCAAATTCGTAATCAGCGACCACAAAAACCCCTGAGTAACAAATTTTGGCCAATTTTGGTTAATATTTGGTGAGCAACAATACAGTTCCGCAAATCGCATTATTTACATGCATTTTTTGCATGCACAAGTGCAACCAAGCGTTTCCCGGTAAAACAAATATGGCACATTTTTTTCTATTGTGTTTCTGAAGCAAATGACGGCTATATTTCCTCGACTATATGTCAAATTTTGCGTTTGTGCTTTGCTGCATATAAATGAATAATTATTGCACCGTATGAATCATAAAACATCATGCTATAATAAAACACTTTTCACTCCGTTTTTTATCACTTATATTATAGATACACTAACGGGATTATAGTTTCGACATTTAGCATTCCATCTTCAAAACGATACTTGTATGAATAAGCATGAAACTTGTTACTTGTATTTTATCTTGACTATACATATCTTGACATATTTCATGCTTATTCGTACATTAGTATCGTTTTGAATATTTGTAGTCACGTTGGTGACAAAAAATAAAGTAAGAAGTGTTTTATTATATATATGATAAATTATTACAAAGTAACTGCTTCCACCATTGATTTTTTCAATACTTTGCTATGCATATTCTAAAACAAAACATCAATTTTAATTACAACGTAAGGCCAACTTCATATTGTCAATTAATCATTCTAAGAAATCTAATTACCATTACAAACATTATAGTTATTTTATCTTTATAATCGTTTGTTGTCTTCGATTATCGACTGTAATATCCACGTTACTCTCAATGAAATTAAAACCTAGTAGTTGATTAACAGTTGACTGATTGTTTGATTTGCAAATCAGACAAAAACCCAACTGGATATGGCCTAGTATTGATTACTTGGTATTTTGATTGACTTAATATAACTATTA
This sequence comes from Endomychus coccineus, assembly GCA_958510875.1. Taxonomy (NCBI): domain Eukaryota; kingdom Metazoa; phylum Arthropoda; class Insecta; order Coleoptera; family Endomychidae; genus Endomychus; species Endomychus coccineus. The sequence continues at coordinate 181,948,442 of OY294068.1, read as the reverse complement.
ATTTAATCGTTTTCGTTCGATGTTCCGAAAATTTATCGTCAAGGTTACTTGGAATATTTGATGTATGACTATTAAGGAACAAATTTAGCCAATCTAGGCATGTCTTCTCCTTTTCGATAATAATATCTGAAGTCAGTCCGGACCTGGTACTTGGAGTGGCTGTTCCATGAAAGGGTTCCATACACAGCACTCCCTCATACAGTCACTCATCTCTGAATGAACTTCAATAGAGATCTTATCAATAATACGCTGAGACTCTGCGGGCGGCACTTTCTGGTCCCGAGTTAGTTTAAACTTGGATTCAAATTGAAAAACATCGTCTATCCGTCTGGTATTCTATTGAAGTTCTTCTAGGCACACCGACTTTTTATTAATGCGATTGGTTCCCATTAGCTGACATAAGTTTGGTTCCGTGATGATAAACATGAGAAGATGCCACTCAAATGTATAATTACGGTATCGACTTAAATTTCTTTTTAGTTTCACTCAACTGCGCGAACAATAATGAAATAATAATAATAATAGTAATATGTACGCTGTGATACAGACTATAACTTACATCAGCACTTCTAGGATAAATAATTCTGTTCAAATGCTTGAGAATTTTGTTGTTTCCTTGTAAATAGACACTACATGTTAACAACTAATCATGAACGCTCTAAGATTTTGTTCCAGCTCGAGAAAATCTGTTCATTAATTTTGGTATGTTTTCATTTAATTGCTCTGTAAGCAGCTGTTCAAAACTTGTAATAGCCAAATATCTGTCATAATGAAATTCCACTTGTTTGATATGAAGAACATTCCCTCCTTCTTGAATAATTCTGTATCCAACGGTTAATTCACAAGCACAGGCTTGAGGTAGAATCTACTGAGAATAATTGCATGTAAGATATCGCAAAAAAATTAAAACCGTTTCAAAAACCAGGATCCAAACCTTGCATAGCGAAATTTATAGGACTTGACTCGCAAGTATATGCATTATTGGGACACTGCGGTCTTCTCTACAGCTAGAATGGAGGAAATATTTCCATATAGCAATGCAAAGGAGTAAGTAAAAAATACTATGCTTAACATAGGCACAGAAAAACTTCCGTGGAAGGATAACGACTCCTTGAGAATGGAGCTACCACTAAGGTACTACATGAGCAAGCTGGTGGTTTTTGCACAGAACTTCCAAACTTACTTTGGGAATAAAGAAGAGCGGAGACAGGATAAAGTTCACCCTTGGAAATAAGCGGAAGCAGAAATAACCTAAGAATCATTACAGGATTCATGATGGGGCACTGCAACTACAAGAGACTACTCCTGGGATCAGCTACGACTCTCTTCAGGTTAACTTCCTTTCCGTGAGTCTCGGGGCTAATAACCACTGGTTAAGGAAGGCGGGGTTTTTCTAACCCACAAATCTAATCTGACTGCGGAGCTCCAGTCCTCCGAAAAACTACCATAGAGAAAATTACAACATGTCTGTCTTTTCGAAGGATCTAAACGTCACCGGTGCCCTATACAAGAATACCGAGAGGAGGATACAATAAGGCCTTTCACAATGTAATAGGAACAACGTCCCTTACATCAATCTTAACCTTAATTTTATGGAAAATGCAAACTAGATTAGTGTCGTTTCGAAAACTATCATAATACCTCAGGTAGTTTGTAGTTTTCCATTTTAATGAGATCGTAAGAGAATATTAAATATGAATGCAATACTACGTTATTTGATAATCTTTAATGAGAAATAGGACCTAACAATTATCAAAACAATCTTATCCTGAGCAAATACAACCTCTACAACGATCGAGTGTAAGAAGACTGCGAAATTTTTCGGTAATAACAGCTGTTCATACCCGACCTGATGGTGTATGTAACATCCGAGGTAAAATAATACAGTTGTCTTCAGTTTGTGCAGGATGAATTTATTGAATAAGAACAAATACAAACGAGTACTTCAAAAATATGATGTAACTTTAAGTAAACTTGTATGAAAGTTCAACTGTCTGCAAACAAAACGATTATTCTCATCCTGTTTTGAAAGACCGTATTGATTTGATACAGGGTGATTCATTAGGTCTACATGAAAATTTTTGTCTGACTGTCAGAAGCCACAAGCTTTTGGAGAATTGTAACATTGTTAGCAATGATGAAACAGGAAAATATCACTTGTTATGATATCTCTGCACCCCAAAATTTAGATTTTACTGCCATTACCTGTCATACTATGCCTAGAAATGGCCCAAACATATTGTAGTCTTCTTAGTCTACAAAATGTATGGTATAAGAGGAGTGACGCTGAGAGTCTTCGAAAGTTATTTACAAATAGATCGCAATATATCTCGACCACAGATAAATCAGGAGACACTATACATTCCGAAGAAGTTATTGTCAAGAGAGGGGTACCACAAGGTTCCATTTTGAGTGACATTCTCCTCATAAATAATCTACAAATCATCTACCAGATACATTATATCACTCTCATGTTCAATTTGCAGATGACTCATCTGCATTAATCTCAGAAATCCAAAATTCTGAATTTACAGCCAAAATTCTTACTTGCTGTGGTACTGAGTAGCTTGTAAAGTTCTTAAGAGTTCAGGCCCCCTCCTGTGCCTTGTCAAAAGTCACGAATTGACCGGAGTGGGGAATTCATCGTTAGGCAGCACAAAAAACTGCGATAAACTTGGTCTCGAATTTCACATCAGTCGACGAGGCCAACTAGAGGGCGACCTCGAGTGTCAACCTGTTGAATGCCGCGGAGCAAGATCTTATGCTCAGGCGGCTTGTTGACAAGCCGATATACGAAGTTTTCTGCAGAAATATTGAAACTCTCGGCGTGTCAACCAGGCTTACCTTCGGCTATCAAAGGTCATCCAGTATTACATCCGAGACCGAGGGATGTACCGCAGTTTGCCAAGATCGCGCGATCAACACCTTGGTCTATCGTCGCAACATAATGAGTGTGCAGGTTCCTGATGTCAGCTGCAGGACCTGTCGAAAGGCGCCTGAAACGTTTTTCCACCTGCTGTTGGCATATCCGGCAAAAGCGGCATCGGCGTATACCCATCACCATAATGTGGCTCTACGGGTGCTGTATTACCTTACATGCCAGGAGATATTGAGTCCGTTGTCGGAAACGAAAAATGCCAGATCTACTGGAATTACCCATTTCCGACCATCAGGTTCATACAAGCAAATATGCCTGACATTGTCCTCCTCGTTAAACAAACGAGGACTATGTATGTCATCAAATTCCCTGCTTCGGCAAAGAAGAACATAATCTTAAGAGAAGGAAAAATGGACAAAGTTTCAAAATCTCTTCAAGAACTTGGAGCAGATCTTGATTTGGTTTTTCTGGCTCGATTGCTGCGATGTCTTCGGAGCGCGTCCCACCAGGTATTAATTCAAAAAATGTATATATATGTATATGTATGTGAGTTCACCTAGTACTAGTATTTTATTTGTTCGTATTTATTGCTCATACATATTTTGTTACTTGATCAATATCATGTTCACACAATTGACGAGTTCTACACCTGTATAGGCTATAGGTACTGTATTACACAAATAACAAGTAGACAAATTCATCTATTTATCGTAGAAATTCGTTGTTTCAGATCTCTTAGTAGATTATGCTAACTTAGGTGCCACAGGGACTTCAGGTTCTCGAGAAATTGAGTGAATTACTATCAGATTCTTTTTACACTGCAATTCACTAGGAGAACCAACTAAAGGGATCGTAGGATCGCACTTGAGAATAGCACTGATGATCTTAAATATTTAGACAGTGAAAAAAATCAACCTCGATAAAAAGCGATAATTGAAACAGAGATTACAATTACCGATTGGTACTTAACGATTATTAATATCAATACCCAAATATTTGTTCTCAGGTGATAATATCATTCAACACCACATAATGTACTTCTTTCTAGTGTGTGCTGAGGGTGCGGCATATTTTTATCAGTTAGAGTTGTAGTTTATTACAAACTTCCTCTAATAAAGTAATTCCGGTTCTATTTCCGTTCTTGTGTCGGATACCATCCGTCCATTGTACCTGAGTTTCTTTCATCAGAATAGAGAAGAAGCTGAAATATCTTCCAATAACGAGCTTCTGTCCAAAGCTATTGACTCTGGACAAGTTTTACACACTGCAATAAAACAGTTCCAAGTTATATTGACCTAGGCATTATTTTACATACGTAGTGATTTAAAGCTATTTATACATTACGTAAAACAAACATAACTAAAATTTGACTTTTACGGCTCTCCGAGTACAGTTTATTGTCTGCTCGAGTAGCACGAAGCGGGATAATATTAAATAAAAGACTTCATACCGGAAACGGGTTCTGGTTATTTAATGAGCCACTGAAATTGAGTTATTTGCCCGACTGCATGGCGTTATTATTACTCAGTTAGTTCCCACATCAGCGAATTCGTAGTATCTCAGATTCAAATCTAATAATTGCAACGTCCGGCGTCTTCAACATCTTGGCAGTATCATAATATATCAATGATTCTTGACCAGGTATGCATACTAATGCATGTTCTTGGGAAATAGTTCAAATTTACACTTACGTCTATTATATTTTCGTCTTTATCTATGTTTCGGTCTCAAGATCATCACCATTTGGAAAACTGAAGCTCAAAATTTCTTGAGCTAATTGTACTAAGCACTAAGTGTCTTCATCGCAATAATTGTATGAATTTTCGGGAAATATGTCACACTAACTCATATGCTTATTATTTTCGTCTTTACGTACGTTTCGGTCTTACGACCATCTTCAGAAGAAGTATCAATATCTAAAACGGGATCTTTTATAATTATATTAGCACAAATAGTTCTTATCGCACCAATTTCAATTAAAAATGCCCACGTCGCCGAAACGATCAGTAACACGAGTAATCGAAATTGTAACACACCAATGCTTCAAGTATATGAATATATACATATAAAGAATCCACTGCTTAGCAATTTTTTTATAAAGTACGAACTCATGTCAAGCAGTATTTACATACGACTAAAACCAAAAAAGTATAACTCTCCAATATCCACTGTCGAACCAGATGTTTGATTCCTTGAATAGTAGACTTCAACAGAACTTATTTATAAATTCAGATTGATCTGTGTGGTTTTTAATCTCTGCCCAACGTTTTTTGATGCTACTCAATGCCAAAACGACTGGTATATTTGTAAATAAAGAAACAACATCAAAGGAAATTGATGGATGATCACCGGGTACGAATTGGTCTTCCATAAGTTCACTAAAATTCCATGAGTCCTTCACATAGAATTATTTTTTTTTTCTATTATATTGTTGATAGTTTTTGATAAAAATGTTGATAAATTGTAGGCAGGCGCTCCAATATTACTCACATTGGGTCTTAAAGGTATATCACAAGACGTCCTGTGGATCCCCATGTGGGTAACATCCCCAGTCTTTTCCCGCCAAGTTTCTGGAGGCTGTTAGGGCTTGTCCTACTTTCTGAATGTGGGATATCCAACATAGTTCAAAACGTTCCAGTTTATCAATTCTCGGTGAGAAACAATAAACTTCATGTTATTTGAAATATTTGATGCTAACTTCTGATAAATTTTCTTTTCTAATGCATCATTACTACATTCACTTCGATGAAATATCACATATCACTTTAAACTGTAAACTATCATGGATTTTCTATAGGAATTCAAGTAATTATCTGAGATTTAATGCATTCTACCATGTACCAATTAAAATAAACTGTTACGATTCGTTATATGTGAACTTATCAACGATTCGAAAAATACAACAAAATAGCTTCTCATCCAGTCACGGCTCAAATTCATTTATTATTTCTACAAACTCGTAAACCTAGGTACATAAACCATCTTCGTGTGCGGGCCTCTTCGTTGTTGTAAAGCCATTTGTCTACCAACTTACAATCACATCTTCTGCGAATTTATGATACCTCACAATGTGAGATTAGTTATGGTAGAATTATTATTTTAATTATTTTCATGGGTGTCGTCGCTGTACTATTTGTCAATTAAATTTTATTAGTTATTGCAAACAATGGAAATTATGTCGATCTGAAACATTAATTTGGGGTGGGTAGGGTCTGTCATCAAGTTTTATTAGTCACGTGCTGTTCACGTGAGGTGAACAAAAGAAGACGCACAACTTGAATTTGAACCAGTATAGCCGTGTGAGATCTTATTGGTAACAGGAGCTGCAACTAAGTAATAATGTATGTCTATTTACCTATTTTTAACACAACAGATATTCTGATTAAATGAAACAACAATTACTTTGTACTCATGTATCTGTTTGATAATGACACTTCGGTTTAAACTATAATAATGATTTCAAGTTATTATTAAGAGTGGTATTAAAACAATTGTAATTGTTCTCTCATTTAATCATAATTACTTTGAATTTATACCACAATGAACAGTTCAAGATAGGATTTAAAGTAAAATAGGACTAATAACATTACAAGAATAAGGGATCATCGGAAATTCCAAAACAAATAGATCCCGGAGAAATAGAGTGTGAATTAAGAAACACTTTGCGCATTAGGATTATTATAAATATTGTAAAAATTATTATGAGAGTGCTTTGAAAAACAAAGGAAAAGGTCACTTATAGGTCTAACTCATCATTTAGGATATTGTTATAGAAGTTTTTGACACCTTTATAAATAGCCAAAGTTCAGGTTCACCAAGTTGAACAATGATGTAGCTGTTTCGATCTTCTCATGGACTCGTCGGTGAGACGAGGGAGACGTGAAGTCACTAGTTCCAACACCATCTGCCGGGAAGCAAATTTCCCACTGAGGATGCAATTCACATGCTACGCATTGAAGTTCTCGCGATTCAAAGAATTGACGAGGGAACAGTTGGAAATACTGCCTCAGGTAACGGTCCCCAAACAATGCATAACATAGTTTTAAATACTGGTTATTTATTTACATTTTTACTTGTTATTCCATAGATAGTTCCGTTTCGCTGTCGCTATCTAAGATTTTTCTAAAGTTATCACAAGACAGACTGAATTTTTCCAACTGTCTGGGATATTATCGTTGACACATTCTGTTATTGTTTCTACAACGGTACCACTCAAAGTCGGAGAAATATTTTCTGACCTAACTTTTGCTTTTCATTGATGCCACATGCTCTATTGGATTAAAAATAAAATAATAGGGTGGTAGTCGTAGCACTGTATGTCCTATCACATCTGCTAATGCAATACAAACATAAACTTTATCAATACAAGATGCCTTTGAAACTTGTAAAACATCAGTTTTTGTATGAGATTCTTCAAAATATATATCATTCGCCGCCATGTAGTTTTGAATTTCCAGTTTCGTATTATTTGGGCTTGGAGTCTTGTAGTTGGCGAATATGACAGCTTGTCCATTACTATCACGCTATTCGGAGGGACGTTTCGTGGGAGTTCTTACATTGTATCTTCATGGTAGTGCACACAGGAGGAGTCTTTAATATTCTTTGCATAAAATCACAAGGCATTTAGAACCCAACCGTTTTCCCACCTTGCATGTAAAACGATTATCCGTTTTTCTTTATTTGACGGAGCCTTTATTCTACACTTACCGGAAGAATCGGCCCATCCTTTGGATTGTGTTTCATGCGTGTCAAACCATGTCTCATGAAGGTAATTGATTTTCAGAATCATATTTTCTTATCAAAGTTATATACTCATAGCGACATTTTTGCAATCGGTGAGATTCCATAAGCACTTGCCGTTTGTCAATTGTACGATACTTGAAGCCCATCTTAGACAGGATTCACCAAAACCTAATGAGGCTACGGATTATTTGGGTGTCATCAATAATGAGCATGTAATGTAAGCAAGCGTTGCTCATGTTGTACATGGTGTAGATTTTTCGTCTTATCACTCTTTGTCGCCTTCGTCGAAGCATTTTGTAATACCGGCATCTTTACGCTGCCTTCTTGGTTTGATGGAACTTGACAAGATTTTATTCCCTGTAGTCAAAGGTATCTTAGTCAAAGCACATGTTAAATCTAAATACGCCTCTTTAGTAAAGAACTATATACAGGTTGTACAATTTCCCTAGCTTCGAGAGATAATTGCTTTTTCTTCACCGGAACACTAGAAAAATGTTCCGCCACAGACGTCACACAAAGAGTGAATAGTTTTACGATAAAACCATACTTTTACCTGCTATGTCTTTATGCCTATATACAATGTCATCAATAATGAGCATGTAATGTAAGCAAGCGTTGCTCATGTTGTACATGGTGTAGATTTTTCGTCTTATCACTCTTTGTCGCCTTCGTCGAAGCATTTTGTAATACCGGCATCTTTACGCTTCCTTCTTGGTTTGATGGAACTTGACAAGATTTTATTCCCTGTAGTCAAAGGTATCTTAGTCAAAGCACATGTTAAATCTAAATACGCCTCTTTAGTAAAGAACTATATACAGGTTGTACAATTTCCCTAGCTTCGAGAGATAATTGCTTTTTCTTCACCGGAACACTAGAAAAATGTTCCGCCACAGACGTCACACAAAGAGTGAATAGTTTTACGATAAAACCATACTTTTACCTGCTATGTCTTTATGCCTATATACAATTATTCAGTTCAGCCCTCTCAAATAATATCAAAATAATCGAGGGTATTTGAGGCCAGTAGTTTACAACCGTCATTATGTCCAACCATTTTTCGTTAAATTAACTTTTCTTTTAAACGTTTGATCTTATGTATTGTGTTCAGAGTTCTGACGAAATGCACGTTAAAGATACAGTTTCAATTATCACTAACTGATTGGTTTTTAATAAATGCAGTAGGACTTTTTTTTTAGACAGCAAAATTCATTAGAAAATGTTGGGGTAATAATAAGAAAGAAAAGGGATCATCCAATTCAACATAATTAATCATGTTGTGAATGAGACTATAACTATTTGTATATTGTATAACATGTGTAGGTTGTTAGTTCAACGCTTCGGTCTTATTAAATATGAACATTTGATAATATACGAATACTAATTTATAACCTAATTACCACAGTTTTACTAATTAGTATGCTACCATCTAGTTAACATAAAACAAAAGATCGTTAATTATTTAGTAACTACCAACATAAGTTATTACATCCCAGCAAGCTTTTAAATTGCTGCTGGTTGCTGAGACAGTCTCTAAAAGCAAGGACGCAAATAACGTTCAGATTAGAGGTATGTCTTTAATCTTTTTAAGTTTAGATTTAAACCATATATGGGAACTTGTTCTGGTCGAATGACAAGGCTTATTTATAGGTTCTTTTGGATTGCCATTCGTGCTCCGTTTTTCGGTCAGTCCTAGAATGACCAGTATGCAAACCGATATTTTACTGAAATAGTTCCGAAGCTTCTTTGGAATTTATTAATGATTCGCCGACTGCAGAAAGCAGACGTTGGTTTTATATTCACTTTTGAATAGCTAACATAACAGTGAACTCTTGAAGTTGACATCTCGGATGGTTTCAAAACAAATAGACCTGGTGCATTTCCGGACACATTTATTAACTATAAAAATTTCGATTTGACATAGCTGTTTTACTTTTAGGGTTATATATCGAATTAGAAAGTTTGTTTTGTGGTGTGAATGCAATGACAAATGTTTTTTAGCGAACTTGAAACATCAAAATCGACATTGAGTCAGTTTCCAAAAATTTGGCATAGATATGTCTATGAGATTTTCGCGATTATAATTAAAGATTTTAATGTATATAGCGTTTTGAACACGCTTAATAGAAAATTTAATTGACTCAAATTCACTGTAGAAATAGAAACAGATAACTTGCATAGTTTCTTTGAAATTAACATTATCAAAGATTGTCGTCACATGGAATTCAACATAAACAGAAAATCCACTCATACAAATAGCGGATTCAGTAACACCAATTAATTATAAAATATGTCCATTTTATAATCTTGTTCATAGATTATTAAATGTCTTTTTGAGCCAGCAAAATTATAAGGACGAAAAAATTCTAGAATATGGATATGACAACGAAGTTGAGAAACTTCAGCAAATAGTGCTGGACAATCTTTATGATAAATCTCAGATGGATAACTTCATTTTTTATTATATATAAATTCTCGGGAAATAGGTCACACTAACACATATGCTTATTATTTTCGTCTTTACGTACGTTTCGATCTCACGACCATAATCAACAGACGTATTATGTCTAAAACTAACACAGTATACAAATTAAATTGTTTAGATTACGATGAGACTTATACACGAATATCTAAACAAACAAATCTGTAAATCATAGAACAGACATTCAATCATTAAGTCAGATTTCTGAATCGATCTAGACTATTTTTCACATGATGATGTGGAGATGATCTGTCGTATCGATTTCAAATCTTTCAGATAGCTTCAAGGTGGTGAAAATAGTTACCGTGTTGTTTTTGGGCGCGGTAATCACGTTTCGAATGGTATTTATGACATCAATTTCCATTTTTCCAAAAGGTATTATGGTGTTCCATTGAATCGTGTTCTTCTGGTTATAATTAAATATCGGAAGTATAAATTTAACTAGCAAAATTGTTCGAAATTCTTATTTTAATGTGCAAGTGACGACATCGATATCGATCTATTTAGTCTTAGTGTCTTTGTTCTGTGACAGGAGTTCTAAACTCCTTGATTCTTTGATATATTCTGATAGTTCATGTGACAGCGAGTGTCAGTATAAGACAAGATTATTTTATAAAAGTTAACCTGACAGCAGGTGTCTGTATGAAACATAGAGTTGTGGAATAAGTTATGTAGACTATTTGGATAGAATTTCAATGTAACATCTAGTGCTGGCAACCAAAACCGATTTTTCGGTTAACCACGAATTTAACCCAAGCCGAAAACCGGTTATTCGGTTTTCGAATAACCGTAGTTTTGACAGACCAAAAACAGATTATTCGGTCAACCGATTTTAGCCAAAACCGATTTTATTAGAAACTCATAAATCGGTTTTACTTTTTTCCCGTTTTTTGCTGGTTCGTATTATTTATTTCTACGAAAACTGAATACTGAGATTGACAGAAAGTGACTGGAGTCGCCAATTAAAACTCCATAACTTAAAGAGAAAATTAACATATTTATTTTCATTTAAAGAACAAAAATAAACTCAAACTAAAATGTAATACAAAACAAACTTAAAATAAAACTTAAACTCAACAACAACCTAACAATAACATTAGAACGTTTTTTTAGCATTCACTTTATTTTTTAAGCTTAAGATTATTGTTGAGGAAAGCCTGCATGTTTACTTCTTTAAGCTGAAAACTATGTTTCCTGCATCAGATGGTGTTGAAGTGACTGGTACGGTAAGATATTTACGGGCTAATTGACTCATAAGAGGACATCTAGGCTTGTTTCTTTTCCACCAATCTGGTAGCGATGAGTGTTTGACGATTTGATTCTCCTTGGAATATATTTCCATTTCTCTTTCTACAGGATCTTGTAATATTTGTAACTTGCTAGCTTAGTTCGATTAGTCGAAATAGATTAACCGAATAATCGGCTTTCGATTTATCAACCACGGTTACCGTTAACCAGTTTTCGGTTTGAGTAAAAATGCGACTAACCGAAAACCGGTTAACCGGTTTTGAAATCGAATATTCGATTAATCGATTTCAACCGAAACCGGTTTTATTAGAAACCTATTAACCGGTTTTGATCTTTACCTGTTTTTGCCAGCACTAAACATAACGTCTTTCATTAGTGGTTTCAAAATTATTTGCAATTTATTGTCTGTAGGCACAGACTCCTCTCACAACATTCCACCGCTGATTCACACGATATTCTTCGAACATTATAAGGTTCCCTTTCGTGTTGTCAAACTATAGAAAAAAAAATCATTCAAATTTGACTGTCCAAAAGCTATTTTGGTAACAAACGTGAGGGAAGTCATGTAATCAATTGATTCCAGTTTGTTTGTAGTTCATACAAGAAGTTATAAATGATAACGAAAAGTTCCCACAACACCCACATCGTAGAATAAATATTCATATAAGCCAATTTCCAGATTTTGAGCAATTTAAAAGGAAAATTGTTCAATCGAAAAGTGTATATTGTATGTGTCCAACCTAAATGTAACACGTTGTATGTATTGTAACGTAGTTTGGATAATTAGTATCAAAAGTTTCAAAACTCCGACGTGAGTTACTTAGTTACTTTAGAAAAAACGCTACTTTTCCTACTCCGTTTAATTACTCTCTCCGAAAGAAAACTTCGCTCTAACAACAGACTTTTATCGTCAGATTACGTACGTAATAAGTATTCTAAAATCTATCAGAAGTTTCATTATAATACTGAAACAGAATACCCTAATGTATTATATCGTAACAATTTGTCCATTAAGCCCTAAAATTACTCATGTTTAGGGTGTGCTCTTCTTGAAAGAGATTACATACTCTTTGTGCTACGAGGGTTCCTGTAAGCCTTCCTCGGGCACTTTTCAATAATAAACACTATTTATATTCTAATGACAATTACATTGTGAAATTTCACTTTTGAATACATACATTCGAACTTGGTGAGATAATCATACTTATTCAACAAAATGTGTCACTTTCCTGTCGAATCAAATTAATAATGAAATTTGAGGAGCCAACTTACAAAGCGGTATAAAGAGCATATGACTATGATGAAAAGGGAGTCATCTTTTGTTGTTTTATTATTACACAGAGTTTTACACAAAGAATGGTCCGTGTTCCAAAATATTGACGCTCTAACGAAGCAGTATCACAGATGTCTGTCAATTAGAGTACTGAAATGTGTATTATGGTATGTAGTGAAAATTGTAGAAGCCAACATTTAATTACGATGAAGTGTATGTGTACTTTCCTTTTTTATTTATTACAAATCTGATCAAGATGGCAACTTAGATGAAGTAATAGTAGATGAACTCCTCGCGTTCGGGCTCAGGATATCCGGTCTCCACTTCCGGTCTAGCTGTCGATGTGCATCCGGTGCATGAGCTCGTCCTTATCAGTTTTGAAAGGATGTAGGTGATAAGGATTTTATTTTATTTGTAAAGAGTATACAGGGTGTGTTCAAAAAGTGTGTCACATGTACAGAGTCACGTGACTAACACATGGCAGCATGGCGGCCCTAAGGTCCAACTGTCATGGCGACCATAAGGTCCAGCTGTCATGGCGACCATAAGGACCAGCTGTCATGGCGGCCATAAGGACCAGCTGTCATGGCGATCATAAGGACCAGCTGTCATGGCGACCATAAGGTCCAGCTGTCATGGCGACCATAAGGACCAGCTGTCATGGCGGCCATAAGGACCAGCTGTCATGGCGATCATAAGGACCAGCTGTCATGGCGACCATAAGGACCAGCTGTCATGGCGACCATAAGGACCAGCTGTCATGGCGACCATAAGGACCAGCTGTCATGGCGACCATAAGGACCAGCTGTCATGGCGAGCATAAGAACCAGCTGTCATGACAGACCTAAGGTACAGATTGCTTCGTAGAGATGTCACCACCAAGTGACAGCTGTCATGACAGACCTAAGGTATAGACTGCTTCCTGGAGGGGGCTCCGCCACCTCTGGGAAGCAGTCTATACCTTCGGTCCAAAAGGTACAGGCTGCTTCATGAAGATGTCACCATGACAGATGCCATCGAAGGTACAGACTGTTTCGTAGAGGTGGCGCTACCAGTTCGACTCACCCGACTCATGCGTCTCATGCAACTTTAGCAAAATGAAAGATCTACACTCGGGAATCATCGGTTGCAACGTTTCGTGCGGCTCGTGCGACTCATCAGACTCGTTCTAGTTTGCATTGAGGGTCTTAATTATCGACGAAACAGTTTAGTTCAAGATGAAGTCGGTGGTGGTTGACATTCAGAGCTTCCAAATCTCTCACCATACAATGATAGTTAAGGAACTGGCTTTGTTGGATTGCGAAAAGAAGCTAGAAAAATATTTTCTATTCAAGCCACCCACACCGCTAAGTGAACTCTCAGAAAATCAAATGAAGCAAGTGATGTTTTGCGAAAAGTATCATGGGATTCCATACAACTCTGGATATCAGGACTATATTCGGATGGAGGAAATTTTCAAGGAAAATATTGATCCAAATAGCATCATATACGTTAGTGGTGTGGGCAAAGCCAAATTCATAGTGAAGATTCTCAAAAAATTGGGGTTAGATCGTCAGGTGAAAGTGTTGAATTTGAAAGGCAGCTGCCCACAATTTGTTCGAGAAAACTGTAGATATATCTGCCTTCATCACTCTACCACCAATAATTCTATGTGCTGCAGTGTAAACAGCTGGAAATTGTTTGAATATGTTACAAAGGAAGATGCCCATCTGGATATATTACGAGGGTTTCAAAAAATGGGTATGGGTGACACTCCACCGAACTAACCAGTATTGATATGTCTTCGGAAGAATACGCACGTAAACTGCTTGAATTCCATATGAAATTAGTAGCACTGAATAAAGACATAAAATTTTACGAAGATAAAAAGTTAACTATAAATCAACTAGGCAATTTGAGTATAAGTGGAGGAGATGGGTGTGCTGAAATCAAATTTCATAATCCTAACAGCAATATTGAATGGAGTCCTATATACAAACGTACCACTTCAAGTGAATCGAATTTATATATGTCCCAACAAGGATACCTTCGCAGAGAAGGAATGTAATCGAACTGAATGGCAGCCTATGGACCATCAACTAGTTAATGAAAATCACCTAGAGGTATTCTCATACGTTATTCCTAAAAGGATGTTAGCAAATTTCAACTATAAACTCAAGTTATTATTCCATGATGGTAGTGAGGGGGACGTGGTGAATTGGCATCAAACTATAGTCCCAACACCTGTGACGGCAGCAGCAATCAATTGTCAAAGCAATGTATCTGAAGCCCAACCAACACCACCCCAGCCACCACCACCACAGAAAGAAAATGAAATCTATGCTATGCAATGTTTCAATCTTAGTGCATTATCAGTTTTACTACTGAAAATCCTCATTAAAAATGTAAAGAAACATATTAATAATAAATAATGAAAGTATCGCTATTGTTTGATTTTGAATAGGAGATAGGGAAATCAGTCAGATACATACATTTAACTTTTAACTTTTATTTTTTGAAATATATGCAATTTTTAAAAATAACATATAAGCACTTAAATCTAAAAATTATTTCCTAAAAACTCCACGAAAAAGGCCATACCCCGAGCTGTGCGCATTTCAACCATCTGCGAAAACAAAGAAAAATAACTTTAGTTGATAAATAATAATAATAATAATAATAATAATAATAATAATAATAATAATAATAATAATAATAATAATAATAATAATAATGTGTGTGTGTGTGTGTGTGTGTATGTGTGTGTGTGTGTGTGTGTGTGTGTGTGTGTGTGTGTGTGTGTTTGTGTGTGTGTGTGTGTGTGTGTGTGTGTGTGTGTGTGTGTGTGTGTATGTGTTTGATTCACTCACTTTTTCTTTCAACCGATTCAAATCGTGAGGTAGCCCCACCACCAAGGAACATTCTCCATCTAGGGGTGAAACCAAATACCTACACCCCTCCAAAACCCGCAGTTGTGACATCTGTAATTATGAATAAAAACAAGGGTACTCATTAAATAATAAAAAACATCAGCATAAGGTAAACATACTTCAAACATCAGCTCCGCCAAGTAGTGGCGGAAAGCATGGATGCAAAATCCCTCGTAAATCTGCTGTGGAGGAGGTGTCGGTGAAGGTGCAGGTCTTGGGGTAACCAAATCATCGATTGAGCTATCGGGAAAGTACAATTAGAATTGAAATAATTCTAGAGTTAATACGAATACATACAAAATGCCTGGGGAGCTCGCTAAAGACGGTGGGGTATCATAGGGAAGTTGGGTAGGTAGTTCGTTTAATCTGTAATTATTAAAATTAGTAGCAAATATTTCGCAAGTAGAAAAATCACATACACTATATCATCCATATCCAGCGGAGGAGGCAGCGACTCTGCTGATGGAATCTCTGGACATCTGTTGGAAATGAGAGTAATTTAGTAATCAAAAATTATATAAATTGGGGAAAAAACATACGTCAAGTCTATTATTTCTCGAGGCTCGTCCAATTCTGGGAATAAATCTTCCGCATCATCAGCTGCCGCCAATTGATCGAGATGTATCAATTCTCTCCTAATTTCCTCCTCAGAATAATCACTAAAAACAAATTAATGCACTTATGATATATAGTGAGATTGAAATGAAATAGAACAACTTACTTATCAATCATCCACAGACGCACTTGCGTTTTTGTAAATATATCCAACCTGTTGGTCAGCTCTTGAATATAATCATAAAATTTTCCCATTTTTCACTATGTCACACAACACTTACAAGAATACTATTTTTTCCCTATGAAGTACCTAGAGTTTTATACACACACAATATTTAATTCAAAGTCCTACGAATTAAATTAGTTCCCAGGAAAAATGATAAAGTTGTTATCGGTTGAGGAAAAAATGTATGCGGATAAATATTTCAAGGAAGTTTCTGCAATCACGCGATTTCAAATAGAATTTAACATCCTGCTTGTGGTTGAAGATCTTACCAATATGAATATAACAGTCGACCGAGACTTCCTGATTGTGGTTACAGTTAACTTATTATCATGATATAACAGGCGACGAGACATCCTGCATAGCGTGTGAACATAGCAGGAAAGTGATAAGAAGTTCCTATAAAACTCGATGTGCGCATACCTCATACCATTATCAAATCATTATTCTACTAGCTTTTGAACTAACTAGACGTGTTTTTGTGAGTGCTAAATCAAGGTGAGTTTATTTATTGACTTGAATATTATATTCATATGTAGAGTTAATTTCTATGTA
Organism: Endomychus coccineus; assembly: GCA_958510875.1. NCBI lineage: Eukaryota > Metazoa > Arthropoda > Insecta > Coleoptera > Endomychidae > Endomychus > Endomychus coccineus. The sequence continues at coordinate 181,931,579 of OY294068.1, read as the reverse complement.
CTGAATATTTATTTTGCTTTTATTGAAACTGTGCAAGCTAAACTTTAACTTTTTGAAAGTATTTATTGATCTTCTTTTATACAATTTGATTGGATAAATATTAATAATAATTTGAGGGTATTTATTGATCTTCTTTTATACAATTTGATTGAGTAAATATTAATAATAATAATAATAATTTGGGGGTATTTATTAATTTTCTTTTATTCAATTTGGTGGGGTAAATTCAGCACACAAAAATAATTCTTCACACTTCTAACTTCCATCGATTTGTTTTAGATTTTTAAAAAATAAAGTAAAGTAAAAAAAATGGATTTCTCCAAATTGAACCGTATCTCTCTCTTGCAGAGGGCAACACATACGAAAATTGCTGAGCTAGAATTGAATGTGCCCCATTTGATTTTCAATTTAAAAATTGTGAACACAAAATTTGGGGAGGCTGTATTAGCAGAATTGGAAGGAGAGCGATCGGTTTTCCTGCCCAAGAGAGTAACACCAGCGCTTCTCCCCCTTATCGAGGACATTAATAAAGGACGCAACACAGCCCTAATATATCGGGGGGAAGAAGCCATCGGGACAGGAAAATCCTGCTCAAAAATTGAATTCTGCGAATTGTCCTCCCCAAGGAGTTGAGAGCGTTCCAGCACCACCAGAGAACAACCCTCCTGTGTACTACTTTTATAAATTCCATAAGGTAGGCTGCTTGTTTATTATAAAATATGGTTTCAATCGCTAAGATGAGTGGGGAGATCGTTAATATTATCAACGAGGCTCAAAAGGATTTGTTAAAATCAAAATTATCCCCTCAGGAAATAAGCAAGTGGATAGGTTTCTGTACTAAGTACATTAGAACCTTTTCTAAGCATATAACAAAGGATACTTTGAACTTATCGTGTAAGAATCAATTGCAATGTAATATCGGCCATTTAAAAAGATTCAAAATTTTATTAGAGATCCGAAATAAACCCCCTACAACTAATAAGAACCGTAGTGAGCGAATTCGTTGGGAGGATGGTAAATGTGCATTTTCCCAACGAATTCGAACTGGCTTTATAACAAACATTTCTCATTTAGACCCATTAAATTTTTTATATGATGCCTTTCATCTGTTTCACCCTAGAATCACCAAAATTTTACACACTTACAATTTCATCAAGGTAAACACTACTTTTTGTGGGGAATATATGCGACTTAATGCGATCGACGAGCTTATCCAAACAGAATATAAATATTTCCACACAAAATCCGCCCCAATAGATTCTTTTACAAATTTATTGGAGTGGTTCAAGGAGCATGTTATCGATAAACTCCAAGTAAAGCTGGATGATTTTTTGGAACGAGACTCGGGGTGGAGTCTAAGGGAGGTTATCAGTTTGGGCATAAATATTAATAAACATGAAGTCATCAATTCTGGGTCCTCTTATATAGTTCTCCCAAAAGAGATACTTCGAAAGCAGGCTATTATTAATGTTAAAAATTATGATGAATATTGTTTTGCCTGGGCAGTAACAGCAGGACTACACCCTGCAGCTAGGAATTCAGATCGTATTTCTTCATATCCACATTTTAGTAATGTTTTAAATTTACAAAATCTAACTTTTCCCCTCCCTATATCTCAAATTCCCACTTTCGAGAAGAATAACGATATTTCAATTCATGTGTTTGTTTTGGAATTATGTGGAGGTAATGAGCAGGGTGAGGGAGAGAAATTGAAGGTTCTCCCTGCATATTTAACCAAAAATAAATTAGATAGACATTTCAATTTACTATTAATCCAAGATAAATATTATCGGGATGTAGAACCTGCGAAATCCCCAAATTTCATTGACCCCACAGTTAAATTTCACTATTGCCTAATCAAAAATTTATCTAGACTTGTAAATTCTCAAATTACCACACGTCAAAAAACTTATTTGTGTGATAGATGTTTAAATAATTTTTGGAGTGAGAATAAGTATAAAAATCATGTTGAGGATTGTGGTAAAATGAACATGTGTAAAATAACATTCCCTCAGGATGATTATTTAAAATTTAAGAATCACTCAAACAAACTACCCATACCATTTATTATTTATTTTGACTTTGAGGCTCTCCTATTACCTATTCAGAACTGCCCTCAATCTAATGTAAGTTCATATACGAACAAAACTCAACTACACGAGGCGTATAGTGTTGGATATTATTTAAAATGTCAATTCAACAATTCTCTATCACGATTTGATAGCTATAGAGGATCAGACCCCGCCAAATGGTTGACAGATCAGTTAGATAAAATTGGAGAATTTATCGATCTAAAACTTAAATCTATTGTACCTATAGACTTGAATGGTATTAGTTTACTTGATATAATGAAGGAAACGAAATGCCATATTTGCGAGAGACAGTTCAAAGAGGGGGATGTTCGGGTTAAGGATCACTGTCATTTTACAGGTAAATATCGAGGTCTTGCCCACCAAGATTGCAACCTAAATTATAAATATCGATTCGTAGTACCTGTTGTGGCTCATAACCTCAGCGGGTACGATATGTTTTTGCTGATTCGAGATATTGCCAAAACGTCCAAGCAGAATATTCAAGTACTCCCCATCAATAAAGAGAAGTATATAAGTTTCACTAGAAGCACCAAAAATTCAGTGGTTAAATTCCGTTTCATAGATTCATGTAGGTTTTTAGATTCAAGTTTAGATAAATTAGTTTCTTATTTGAATGTGAGTGACTTGAGTATTCTGAAAAGCGAGTTTGCGCACTTATCCGATGAAAAATTTAAATTATTAACTCGTAAGGGAGTATTTCCCTATGAGCACTTAGATGATTGGGGTAAATTGAACGAGGAAAATCTCCCTCCAATAGAGAAATTTTTTAATAAATTACGTGACGAATCGATAAGTGAGGATGATTATAGGCATGCTCAAACAATTTGGACTAGTTTTAATTGCAGAAATTTAGGCGATTATTCTGATTTATATTTGAAAACAGATGTTTTATTATTGGCGGATGTATTTGAGAATTTCCGCAGCAAATGTATAGATCTTTTTGCTTTAGATCCGGCCCACTATTTCACGGTTCCCTCCTTCACGTGGGACTGTATGTTGAAATATACAAATGTGTCTTTACAATATTTGAAAGACATCGATATGGTCTTATTTGTGGAGAAGGGAATTCGTGGAGGTGTGAGCCAATGCAGTAATCGATTTGCAAAGGCCAATAATAAATACATGAATAATCACGACCCCGAAAAAGAGACAAGTTATCTCATGTATTTCGATGTTTGCAATCTATATGGGTGGGCTATGATTCAATATTTACCCTATGATGGGTTCGAGTGAGTTGAAAACCTCGATGATGTAGACGTCAGAAACGTCTCAGACGAAAGTCCAATTGGTTACATATTGGAAGTCGATTTAGAATACCCGCCTGAACTACATGATCTACACAAAGATCTCCCTCTTTGCCCGACACATACAGCACCACCCAACAGCAAATTACCTAAATTATTAACAACTCTCCACAATAAAACTAAATATATCATTCACTATCGAAATTTAAAACAATGTTTGGTGCTGGGGATGGTGTTGAAAAAAGTCCATAGGATTTTGAAATTTAAGCAAGCCCCGTGGCTTAAAGCGTACATAGATCTTAACACTAGATTGAGGGCAGCTTCTAAGAATGCGTTTGAAATAGCTCTCTTCAAGTTGCTGATCAACGCAATTTTCGGTAAATCTATGGAAAATGTACGAAAGCATAGACTAGTTAGATTAGTTAATAAATGGTATGGACCCTATGGGGCTCGCTATTATATTTCACAACCTAATTTCAATAGCAGTAAGATATTTGAGGAGAATTTGGTAGCTATAGAACAGAATAAATTAGAAGTCCTATTTAACAAACCCATTTATGTGGGGATGTCCATTTTGGACATTTCCAAAACCTGTGTTTATAATTTTCATTATGGCTTCATGTTAAAATTATATAAAGACCCAGGATTGATGCGATTATGTTACACTGATACTGACAGTTTGATTTACCACATTATAACGAACGATGACATTTATGAGACAATTATAAATAAGAATATTGAAAAATTTGACACTAGTGATTATGCCCTAGACAACCTCTTTAAGATTCCCCTGGTTAATAAGAAGGTAGTAGGCTTAATGAAGGACGAGAATAAAGGCCTCCTCATGGATAAGTTCGTCGGTTTGCGGGCAAAAATGTACAGCTTCACTGTCCAAAATCATGACGCTAGTGACGTCACAAAGAAAGCCAAAGGGGTGCGCGAGTATGTCTTACGAAATACGATAACGTTCGAAGACTATGTTAGATGTTTGGAAGAGAACATCGAAATGTATCGCGTGCAGAGATCTATCCGCTCTTTCGACTTAAAGCTTTACACCATAGATCAAAATAAAATCTGTTTGAGCCCCTTTGATAATAAAAGGGTAATATTGGGGGACAAAACAAGCACTCTACCTTATGGCCATTATTCTTTAGGTTAGAATTAAATTTTTTTCAATTATAAAAGATACATGTATTTTGGCTTCAAATTATAGGTTAAGTTATTATTATTATTATTATTATTATTATTATTATTATTATTATTATTATATTATATTATATTATATTATATCAAGTATTTTTTATATATGTGTACTTTTTTTATCTAAAATAAATATTTTATGTGGAAGTTTAGATGTTTTAATAAAACCAAAAATAATAGCATCAATTCTTTTATTGTTCTAAATCATACAGAACTTTATTCTTATAGAAAAATAACATTTCTCTAAGTGTATTGCTTAATAAACAGTCGAGCGAAATACCGATGAAACAATACAAGAGGGCCATTTCATCGGGCTGCTGCTGCTGCTGCTGCTGTAGGTCTCTCATACTTTTAATCATATCAATAACATTATGATAGTATGTGGAAAATCCAAAATGTTCGAGAAAAGACACTCGATGCAATAGCACTCCATCGTTGATTCGAATAATTTCTCGAACATCTTCCTCACACAACCACACATGGATATTATGCTTTGTAACTTGAAGTAATTTAACATTATTGAAGTACACAAGTTGGACTATTTGACAGTATTCATCAGATAATATGGGTGTAGCATCGAAATCTGATCGTAAACTTGCGAAGAACTCGATGATTTTCACTCGAAGAATATCGATTAAATCGATCCATTCTAGCAGGCTAAAGCTGAGTTTGCAATTTTGAACGTATTGAACGAGTGAGATTGTAGGTGAGAAGGTCCGTACAGGACTCAATCCACATTTGATTTCATAACTTGCCCCCACCAACGGGTACGTTGTATTCATCAATAGGAATGGTTCATCTTTTGCTTTCATCTCGAACTCTTCTAAAATATGATCCAACTCAGAACAGTTGCTGCTGCTGCTATCTTCATCAACACTAGCCTGGGACAACATCTTATTAAAACTGTTCTGGATTGTTCGATTCACCAGAACCTAACCCTCGCTCACAAAATATTTACTTGCACATGCGCAGGTCATTAGCAGCATATTTCTTTGATTTGATTGGAAGTTTGGATGAGAACATCGAAGCATAAAACTTGAAGTGTGGGGGGAGGAGAAAATTTGTGGTGTTGGTTGCGTAGTCCATCGACTATGTATGAGTCAAAGAAGAAAGTTTTATTAGAAGTTCCTCTACGAATCCCTCGTAGATCCATTATTTCACAGCGGTAAGGCAGAAGCGCGATCCGATAAAAATCGACATCAATTTCATGTAACACTTTGAAACAATCAAGTATATAGGACCTAGGTTTTGGGGTTATACCAGGAATTTGATGTAATATAAATTTCTTCCATCTATTTTCGTATATAAAGTAGCCTTCAACATTCATATCAATTATCTTCCAATCGTTTTCGGGTGGGTTGAAATCTCCCCCAAAATAGAAAATATCCACATAACCACATTCCTTCACAGCCCCAATAACGAACGTTACAAATTCTCCGGCTATTATCCAATTTTTAGATGGTAATTGTAATTCTTCAAGGGTTTCCATCAAATTTGGAGGACATGCTACACGTATAAATTGTTTTGCATCGTACACGGTGGTAAGTACATTATGAACAAAACTGTTGTATAATTGCAAAGACATTTTCACGCAGACTGATTCGATTATTTGACTTCCACTGGGTTGAACCACCAGTCAAATATTTTATTAGGAAGACATGCGCAGCAGCAGTACATTATACAACATCAGAATTTTCAATCCAACTTTTCTCTTTTATACCATACCATTTTACATACATTTTATCACCCTTTTTCCGAAGCACCTTCTCAATCAAATAAACATCGGGCTGTTTGGTTTTCTGTAATTCTTCCTCGTAGAAACAGCCGCTGATTGGTGCGTTGCTCATATCTTCTAGTAGATATGTGACTGGGTTGGTAATTTTAACTTTGATGATTTTAAATAATTCCGCACTCCAATTGGGCGTAAATCCCTTCTCAAAAATATGTTTAGCTTTACTTATTCGCACAATATCCCCTACGTGGTATTTGTGAGGTAGGGCCAACTTAATGTGCGAGTAAGATTGCTTCAATATGCGACTTTCATTCTGTTTCGTAACCTTAAACGGAGCCATTTTTATAGTTCTATGTTTACGATGATTATATTTTTCGGTGACTTCAGGGAGTGTATCCACCCATTTGTATTTCCCACTCAGACTGAATTGCTTGTAGATCGCTTCTTTCAACGTTCGAATGACGCGTTCAGCAATGGCGGCTTTCTTCACAGAATACGTATTATAATGGTTGATTTTATGTTTTTTCATTAGCTCGTCAAAGTGTCTGTTGAAGAATTCTTCTCCTTGATCGCTTTGCAGGTTCCTAGGCGTACGATGTGACCCTTCTAGCAATATAGAACTGACCGCTTTCCGAACCTCTTCGGCTGATTTCGTTTTCAGCGGGCGTGTCCACAGAAATTTCGAGAAGCAATCGATCACCACCAAAATGTATTTAAATCCACGATTTTCGCGCGCATAATTACCCATCTCGGCAAGATCCATTTGCCACAAGTCATCCAAGCCTTTTATGATTGTTCTGCGACGTTTAAAATTCTTTCGAACAGGCTTATGAAGCTCATCAACCACCTGCGCTTTACCCTTCATCATTTTTTGAGGTCGATCGGTGTTGTCGGAGCTAATAACTTTTGTGGTGGTGGGGAGGTGGTAGTAGCTCTTTTATAAGGATGATATGTAGGTATCTGTAGAAATGTGGATAGTTTTTTTTCTACGCCAGCCAGTCTGGTACCTATGTCTATTTGTTCAATTTTCGATATTTCGCTTCTAATGTCCTGTATACTTTGGTTTACGGTGGTATAATTCGATCTAGATGTCTGCTCAATACTACTAAGCGTTTTATACTCCAATTCTATGGTTATAAGTTTACTATTGATGGTCTGTATACTATCGAATAGGTCGTTATATTTCGAACTGTTTTCTTGATCGTTACTAACAAGTGTTTTATAGTCTTCACGTATTTTCTTCAATAATTTTTCAAGATTTACCTCATTTGCTTTATTAGTTTTGAACGATGCTATCATACCATCTACAAGTTTTTCAATTTTAATTCTATTTTGTGTTGTAGAAGCAATCAGAGAGTCTGTGAATTTTTTATTTTCGATGTGAAGATACCCACCCTCATTATGTATACTCTGTTTTATAGCTGTAGAGTTGACATCACTTTGATTTTTGTATGACTGTATTTCGGTATAAAGGATCTTCAAATCTTCGCGAAGTGTATCTATTAATCGTGTTAAACTTGGAATTGCGGAATTCGTGATGTTATTGACGTTCATATGAATGGCTGCATACTTTACCAAAACTTCACTTAAATTCGTATTCACTCTAGTGATAGTGTTATCTACATATGCTTTGTTTGCAACATCATTATCCGAGATAGGTATTTTCACATTACAAATTTTCAAATTTTCCATATCCACATCACCTTCGGGCGTATGCCTTAAAATGTTCATAAACATCGATCTGCGTTTAAAAACGTCGACGATGCTATCACCCGACAACGCTGATCGTCTACCGAACTTATCAAGACTCATTATATAAATGGTGTTGGGTTGAAGTATCCAGTACTAATATATGATGTTTGCCTCTCTTAGTTCATTTATTATAGCAACAATTTCATTATCGTGCGAAGTATTTCCAGCTTGTTGTGATGCCATCAGTAGTTTTAGTCGGTCCACCAGCTCGTTTGGATCATCCCAAAAAATATATTCCATAGGCTTCTTGTTATATGTTAAATGTAAACCGCTACCGCTTGCTGCTGCTGTAGAAGTCGCCTCCGACGACGATACAGAGGCTGGTCTAAACATAGGTTTAATTATGGACATGTACTTTATCGCACTGGTACCCTTCAAACGACCATTAACATTTTTATGTGCATTTGTTAACCTCAAAATTTCTTTGTATGCTGCTCGATCGTTATTCGTGAATTTTGTGGGTGTTTTGTAGAATATAAGATCGTACAATCCAGGTGTTCCCTTTGCGCTATATCCTACAGTTTCGATATTCTCCCCGAATATTATCTTTTTAACACCTAGAATCCAACCGGCAGAGCTCGCATCATAAACAGGTCCATATACTTTATCGATTTTCTTGTTGTTTTCCCAATGCTCTTGAACGTATTTACGAACTTGTGGGGGGTAATGTGCGAGTGAAGGTTCAATCTCAGTCATAGCATCATCGAACGCGTCATCCTCCTCTCCCCCCTCTTCTTCTTCTTCTTCGTAATCGTTATCTTTAGGTTCTAATTTTATTTCTTTTTTCATTAACTGCGCAGTAGGATGTTTAATTTTTTTAACGATCGCTTTCAATGGTGTTGCGATAGGTTTGAACAGTTGTTCTATTGATTCGTCTTCTTCAGATTTACCTAGCTTCAAGGCCAAATATTTCTTCCTTATAGACTTACTCAATTCGAAGATTTTTCGCTTACGTGCTAACTGATCGGCGTCCATCTTGTATTTGGACTAAAATTAACAATTCACGTTTTTATATATACGTCGAAACCTTTGCGGTATCTACCATCGTTCAAGTCGAAATCCTTTGCAATGACCAAAGTTCCGAAATTATCCGTCCAGCACATGGCGCACATCTTCTTGAACTGATTGAAATCGACGTCGGGCGATACGTGCTCATCAAATACATGCTTCAAATTGATCTCGTCCTGCTTAAAAAGAACGATCAAATTACAATTGTCGCGAATCAATTGTTTCGGTATTTTCGAGTACGTTTGACACAGATATGCCGCATCGATATTCTTATGTCTACACATGGAATAGTATTCCCGAATTTTTTGTTGGCCCTCGCACGCGATGTCATCAAAAAGGAATATGGAATTAGCTTTAGCCTCGTTCGGACTTATTATTTCCTCGTTGTCCTTATAGGGAAAATAGCCGACACCTTTAACTCGATCTAAAACTTCCTGCAACAGTTGATACTTGGGCTGATACAACGACTTTGAGTATACGTAGACGTTTTTGAACTTTGCCCCATTTGGATTAAATAATAGCGATAACATCACGTTCGTTTTACCACACCCACTAGGTCCACAAATTATAGCGCGAAAAGAGTCGGGTAACAATTTACCATGTTTACCTATGCGATTAGTAGTCGCCGACCCAAGGTCTAAATTTTCGATGGGCAGTGTCTGCTCTTGTTGAACGGTCTTCATATTGTGAGGTAGTTTGAATCTGATGATTGCTTTTATAAATAGAAACGTTTGGAGATCGCGAGCTCAGTATCAATGTTGATCTATCAGGGTGAAGGTCTGTTGAATTCGCTCATAAACAGTCTCCCGTTCGAAGTACATATTCCATCGTATCAATTCTGTGGACCTGGTACTAAGCTACAGAAGCGACTTGCGCGTGGCGATAAAGGTGTTAATCCGTTGGATTCGGCCTGTCGCGAACACGACATAGCTTATTCTCAGCACAAATCTCTAGAAGATCGTCATAAGGCCGATAAAATATTAGAGGACGCAGCTTGGCAGCGTGTTAAATCTAAGGACGCTAAGGCAGGCGAAAGACTAGCTAGTCTATTGGTTACTGGGGGGATGAAAGTTAAACGTAAACTAGGAATGGGTCTTAAGAAACGTGCTGGTCGTCGTGGAGGATGTTGCTTTCGGAAAGATATAGTGGGACATATTTCTAAGTCTATGGAACCGTCTGCATCGTTGCGAAAGTCTGCTATGAATGCATTGAAAGCTGCACGAATAGCTATTAAGCGAGTCGGAGGTAAGAAGCGTGTTAAAGTACCACGCATAATACCCCTACCGAAATCTGGAGGATTCCTCCCGTTATTACTACCTATTTTGGGGGCGCTGGGGGCCTTAGGGTCTGTGGCTGGTGGTGCAAGTGCCATCGCTAATACAGTAGTCAATGCTAGAAACGCTAAAAAGAAGCTTGAAGAGGATCAGCGTCATCATGCCGCTATGGAATCGTTAGGTAAAGGATTATACTTGCGGAAGAATGCGAAAGGTGGATTTGGGTTGTTTTTGAAGAAACAACAAAAAAACTTCCAATAGAGCTGCCCAATAGACCGTTGTATGATGTGGATTTGGTGCGTTTCGCGAAAAAAATGAAAATACCTCATTTTCGTGGTGTCTTTATGCGAGACAATTTACCTAGGAAACGTCCTTGGAGGCAAGAATGTGCCATTTTGAATTTGGATTCGATCAAAAACAGCGGTACTCATTGGGTGGCCTTTAGAAAAATAAATAACCAAGTGGAATACTTTGACTCTTTTGGAAATTTAAAACCACCCAAGGAACTAGTTCGATATTTGGGTGGTGGGGTTAGAATTTTCTATAATAACGATGCTTATCAAAAGTATGATCAGGTGATTTGTGGACATTTATGTTTGAAATTCCTCAGTTCTACGTAAACATCTAGAGTGAGCAGTCATGTCTGAATCCTACGATAAATTTATCGGAAAGATTATGCAACAACTTTCTGTTGATATTCAAAGACCTGGAATGCATACAATCATCCGATACGTATATGATAATCTAATAAAAGCAATGGAAAAACCTTCGAGCGAACTAAGCAAAAGAGACTTATTATTTCTCCCGATGGAATACATTCTAAAACATTTGGATTTGGTGTCTCTCAATCAGAATGAAGTTCCTAAATATATGTTGAACACCCTTTACCGTCATATGAGGTGTACGGAACATATCGATGAAGATTGTGATTGTCTGCCACCTCCTCGCAAACTATGTTCGCAATGTTTATCTGAACAGATATCGAAGGTCATGGAGACCGAGGGAATAACGCATCATGAGAAGCAGGTGTTGATTGAAGAAGTGTGCAGAGACGATCCATACTTTATGCGATCATACTTATTCCATATATTAATGTGCAAATATAAATAGAAATGTTACAATAAATTCGTATCAGTATCATGTCGCAGTTATTCACGCTAACAAGCACCAACCATATATTCTCGTTCACACCGCAGAATTCGATCGAGTTGAAGCTTGATAAGCGATACTATTTGGCTTTGTTAGGATTCACTTCTTATAACTCTATACCGAATATCGAGAACGAGAAATTTTACTATTTGGGGGACGATGGAAAGACTTTGAAAACAATCGAAATACCTTCGGGTAACTACGAACTATCCGACATTGAAGAATTAATTCGGAAAAGATTGAACGTGAAAGAAGATGTCTTCTCGCTGAAGCCCAATAACAATACATTAAAGTGTGAGATATTCTATAAGAACCACGACATTTCGTTTGTTAAGGAAGATAGCCTAGGCAAAATATTGGGGTTTTCGCGTAAAGTCTTGAAAAAGGGCGTGGTCCACATGTCCGATTTACCAGTCAACATTATAAAAGTAAGCAACATCCGATTCGAATCAAACATTACCGTGGGAGCCTTCTACCGAGATAGACCTGCGCATACGATCTACGACTTCCCCATCACAGACGATCCTGGCTATAGAATTGTGGAACGTCCAAAGAATCCTCTATATTTACCAGTGTCAGATATCGGTGAAATTACCAACATCACCGTACTCGCCCTAGATCAACATTCGAACCCGATAAATTTTCGAGGTGAAGAAAGTGTTTTACATCTACATTTACAAGAAGTCTGAAAACAGAATATGGGATTAGTTGTTGCTGTGGGTAATAAAAGAACCTCACACGCTTCATATCCATCAGTCTTCAACAAAACACCGAAAGTGCGAGAGCTAACCCTCACCAAAGCCAACCGATTAGTTCTACAATCTTTAGGGTTTCGCCTTAAATAAAAATGCCTAATAAGCGAAAGTTTGGTGGTGTAGATGTTGATGGTGGAGATAACAATGTTATCTCATCAATTTTCGATTTATACCAGCAGCCGAAATTCGATGAGTCGATTCGGAAAGCCGAGTATAGATCGATTACACCGTTCGTTAAAGCCTTCAATAACAGCGACATCGTGGAGTTTGGAATAAATCAAGTGGACGCGTTTTTTTCCATGAAGGATACTCTATTGGTGATCAAGGGAAAAATCGAAGTGAAGGGTGGAGGTAATGTTATATTGTTACCGAATTATGGGGCCTTCCTTTTCGACTCTTGCTCGTACGTTGAGAGTGGTAGGGAGATCGAAACAGTTCGAGATCCTGGTATAGTCAGCGCTGTTCGAGCATTTACCTGCTACACCCCTACAGCTTCTACGCATATGGCTACCGCTAGTTGGTTGTACCCCCTTGAGAGCGTAGTTTTGCACGAAACTAAATCATTCAGTCTATTGATTCCGCTGAAGCATATATTCAACATTTTCAACGATTACCCGATGATTACATTTGGTAGGCAGACTATTCGACTGGTGCGTGCTCGAAACGATAACGATTGCGTTAACATTGAGACCGCCACGACCACCGTTAAATTCCTGATTGATAGTATGGAATTGAAAGTGAAGTATATCTATCCTAACGATATAATTAGAGAAAAGCTCTTGCGAGCAATCAAGAGTGATTCGCCCATCCTAATTCTATTCCGGAAGTGGGAATGCCATGAGCTTCCTGCCATAACAAGCGAGGCCCGACGAGAAATTTGGGCGGTCAAGACTAGTGCGGCAGTTGAAAAACCTCGCTATGTCATAGTATTCTTTCAAACAGACAAACGAAACAATGTGAAGGCTAACCCCACAATATTTGATCATCTGGATATAACAAGTATTCGCTTATCTCTAAACGGCGAATATTACCCTAACGAGCGAATGAACTTGGACTTTGCCAAGGATGATTTCGCGCTCGCTCACCATAACTACACAGAGTTCTACTCTAGCTATACAAATTCCTCGTCGACTGCTGTGAAACAACCAATGTTAGATTACACTAGTTTCAAAAAGCGCGCTCTCTACATAATCGATTGTTCGAAACAGGAGGAAGCAGTGAAATCTGCAACTGTTGATGTGCGATTGGAAATCGAGGCAGATAAGGGATTTCCAGCCAATACGAAAGCATATTGTATCATCATTCACGATTGTTTGATGGAGTACTCCCCACTCTCGGAAATAGTGAAGAGTCTGATCTAAAACTTACTGTCTAACGACTATGAGTGATCAGTTTAGTACGAGCCATCATGAGGATAGCATTGGTTGACATTCAGGGATTCATCATCGATGATGTGTTTCACCCTAAAGAAATGTCTATACAAATTGGGTTCAAACGGCATTATTCGTTGTTTAAGCCACCCACACCGCTAACGATGTTAAGTGAGAAGGACCGAAAATCTGCTTGGTATTTGGAACATTTTTGTCATGGTTTGGAATATACATCGGGTGATGTGGAATATGCAGAAATTGATACTATCCTAAGATTGACTCTACTGTGTGCAGCAGACATTATATATGTTCGAGGTCATCAAAAAGCAGAATTTCTCGCGAATAAGTGCAAGGAGCTAGATATCTTTCCGAGAATCGTAGATGTATGCAGTTTCGACAACACCCTATGCCAAACGGGGAAATTCGAGCCTACAAACAGACTGAGCTGCCTGAATCATCGCAATGATGGTGGGAAATATATGTGTGCAGTCAACCATGTCGATAACCTACAACATTGGTTCCTCACGATCATACTTCCTAAATGAAATGTACTTTTCGTAAAAATAAATAAAAAATATTATTAATATTCGATATTTCATTTCTCATACACCTCCCACCCACACATCATGAACGACTTCGAGTCGCTTGCGAGTCGCTTTCGAGTCGCTTGCGAGTCGCTTGCGAGTCGCTTGCGAGTCGCTTGCGAGTCGCTTCCGAGTCGCTTCCGAGTCGCTTCCGAGTCGCTTCCGAGTCGCTTGCGGGTTTTTCCTCATTTACATGTACCCCAAGAGAGTTTTTTGGAAAAAAGTTTGAAATTCTTATTCTACGCGTTAAGACCTTTCATTTGATACCCATGAAGCCCCACTTAAAAAATAAAAATTTCAAATCCTTATCGCGAGAGATCGGTCAAACTGATTGACATATAAATAGTATATTCTTATTCAGCACATCACGTAGATTCTGAATATGCAATAAAATGATCACTTCCGGTTTCACTTCCGGTGTAACAATGTGTCGAATATATAACCCACTTCCGGTTTAACCCTGATGATGATGATGTTTGACAGTGGTGATGACATCTTCATGAAGCAGCCTGTACCTTTTGGACCGAAGGTATAGACTGCTTCCCAGAGGTGGCGGAGCCCCCTCCAGGAAGCAGTCTATACCTTAGGTCTGTCATGACAGCTGTCACTTGGTGGTGACATCTCTACGAAGCAATCTGTACCTTAGGTCTGTCATGACAGCTGGTTCTTATGCTCGCCATGACAGCTGGTCCTTATGGTCACCATGACAGCTGGTCCTTATGGTCGCCATGACAGCTGGTCCTTATGGTCGCCATGACAGCTGGTCCTTATGGTCGCCATGACAGCTGGTCCTTATGGTCGCCATGACAGCTGGTCCTTATGATCGCCATGACAGCTGGTCCTTATGGCCGCCATGACAGCTGGTCCTTATGGTCGCCATGACAGCTGGACCTTATGGTCGCCATGACAGCTGGTCCTTATGATCGCCATGACAGCTGGTCCTTATGGCCGCCATGACAGCTGGTCCTTATGGTCGCCATGACAGCTGGACCTTATGGTCGCCATGACAGTTGGACCTTAGGGCCGCCATGCTGCCATGTGTTAGTCACGTGACTCTGTACATGTGACACACTTTTTGAACACACCCTGTATACTCTTTACAAATAAAATAAAATCCTTATCACCTACATCCTTTCAAAACTGATAAGGACGAGCTCATGCACCGGATGCACATCGACAGCTAGACCGGAAGTGGAGACCGGATATCCTGAGCCCGAACGCGAGGAGTTCATCTACTAGTAATTGAAAAATATTAGAGATAACATTTCTAAGGCTCATCAGCAGAACAAACAGGTCATGATGTCATCGGTCGACTGTTCCATCTGTGGTATAAAATACGGCAGACTGAATTGTTAATAGAAATCTAGATGCTCTAACGCCATCAATGTACGAATAAAGAGATGACCTGCCCTTTGCAATATAAGGCATTGACTAAATAGTATTGTTTAAATAATGAAGAATAAAGATATGAATACTTATTTCAGTAATAATGAATTCAGCGAGACACGAATAATATTTCTTTGCTGATATCCTAATTATATACAAGACATAATAGTACACATAGGAAAATTCATGCATAGGGTCCTTGAGATACTTCCATGAATCTGATCCACTTTTCAGTTTCAGAACATTAGTGTCTAGAGAAGCAGTAGCCTAGGAGAGAAAATAAAATAAGTTTAATCACTCCTAACAAATCGGTTGTAGCAAATCGTAATACATCATCTGTCACTAGTTCTAAATAACCTACATGAAATTATTCCTCATTTCCGCTTACACAGGCGTTGAAAGTAATTGTGTGTGAATCTACTTTAAACTCATCTAGAAACAGGTGTTCGGTATTCTGGATATGAGTGCATTATATGTGCAACTTATAGGACTCGTAACAAATTTGAAGAGATGAACAAAATTGAACTGTCATCGGGTAATAATTTATGATGTAAGACATCTATTAGACACCTAGTTTCAGATCTTTATCTAAACTAGAGTACATTATGCTTGAATTAGTTTCAGAAGATATGAAATTACAGCTATAATTGGAACAAAATGATTTAGAGGGAGCAAATAGCGTGTTAGAAAATATTACCTCCAAACTCGTATGAGAAATGTGAACCGAATCATGCGTGGGT
Organism: Endomychus coccineus; assembly: GCA_958510875.1. Classification (NCBI taxonomy): domain Eukaryota; kingdom Metazoa; phylum Arthropoda; class Insecta; order Coleoptera; family Endomychidae; genus Endomychus; species Endomychus coccineus. The sequence continues at coordinate 181,915,292 of OY294068.1, read as the reverse complement.
CTAATTATGGACTGGTGGAAGCGTAAATATTAAATTCCGTAATTATTATACGTGAAGATACCGCAAAAGTTTGTGACACAAATATTTCATGTATAATCTATTGTATTCTATCTCATTGGGGATCGATAGGTCAAACTATTTCTCAATAACAGCAATAGCTAGCTCTTCAAACTTCTAACTGAGGACCTTTCATCATCAGAGTAAACTGGGTTGTTTGTGAACTATTTGAAATTTTGCATACATGGGTACTATAACAACAGCATTAATATGTCCCACCCACAACTTTGCAGATACAGAAATGTGAACCGAATCATGCTTGGGTCTAATTATGGACTGGTGAAAGCGTAAATATTAAATTTTTCAGCGACTTTTCACCTTGCCCTCGCAGAGAGGTGAAAATAATTTTGACGTACTAAGAGAGGTTTAATTGTGCATTTCATTAACGAAATAATTCTGAGCCAGGAATTCCTACTTGGATGGAGAATGATTTTGAAGTTACAGAGTGAATGAAATGGTTATTTCCGATAGATTTTCGTAAATAAGTCTACATATGAAGAAATCAAATATTCCGTTTGCATCGGACTTGGTATTATAAATAGGAGAACTTTGCTAACATAACGTGTAAGTGAATTTTGGCAATAATTTCTCGTAGATTCAAATCTAAACCAAGAGATATAAGCAATTGACTGAATTTCATAATAAGAAACTCAATTATTCATTAAAACATTAAAATACGTTGCTCACGCTTTTGATATCAATTTAGCCAGAATGTCTTCTGTCACCTAAAGTAGAAGTTACTCATGAATCCTTTCACATGCAAAGCTCAAATCTATTATACATCGAACGCAATGAAAATAGTAAATTGTGAAAATACTTAAGGTCATTCGGAAACTAGTATAATGATGCCGATTACACAACAGTTGCAAATATCCAACTAGGTATAGTTAATTTATAGTCTATGCGACTATAAATAAACAGTGAATAGTTTACTGTATTCCATAAAAGGCTAGAAGTAAATGATAAATATTAGTTTTGTCAAGTAAGGTATGACAAAATTGTAATTAATAATTTCAACTAGCGCTGCTAAATAGTTACAGAAAAAGATTTGTTATTTCTAATATAAATCGAAGAAACTTATATACCATATGTATATGTTGCATTAATTGCAAAGCTATATTAACAAACAGGTGTGCATTTAATGCTTTCACATCATTTAGCTGAGAATATGCCGTAACTTATCGTGTTTCTTAATAGAGCACAATTTATCAGAGTTTTTATCTTGATTAAACGAGCTAGTTTACTTTAATTCAGTAAATCGTGGATCTGGTTGGCTAACGTTGAAGGATTCTTACGATAGAGCATTCCCCTCAATGCAGAATTTTCCTTTTTCTCGATGGAACAAGTGGAATTAAGACTTTTGGGAGAATAAATTCAGTTGGCAAATGTAGTTTTCCGAAGATTATCAGCTCAACAACAAACAAATACTTGAAGGAATTGCTTATTCGATATAACCCACAATGGTAATTAATTTCTCTTGATCGACCAGTAACACTGCAGCTAATAGTTTTGGACAGCTATTTCACTTTCAGGCGCTTATCCACGGAACTCGGTAGCTGCAGTACTACTTTTACGCAAATGTGTTGTCCATTTTTCTATAGTTAGACCTAAGAATTTGGTACTGCATGCTTCGTGAATGACCGGCAATATGGCTTTCGTCAGCAGAGATTAACAGGAGACCTGCTTGCTTATGTTATATATACATATATATATATATATATATATATATATATATATATATATATATATATATATATATATATATATATATATATATATATATATATATATATGGCAAAAATCTATTGAAAAACATGGAGAATGTCTAGCTGTAGCATTGGATATTTCCAAAGCATACGATCGAGTCTGGCATCAACGCATTATTGGGAAACTTCGTCATATGGTTTGCTGCCTCAACATTGTCGTTTACTATCGAGTTTTCTCTCAGATGAATCACTCCATGTGGTGGTTGACAGGGTATCCCCCGATACAATGGCTACCGGCGCTGGTGTTACACAAGGATGTGTCTTGGGCACCAACTTTGTATCTGCTCCATATAAGCAAGTGACCACCTGTCCACAGCTTTGCAGATGATGTTATATTTTATACCCCTTTCTCATCTATACCATCCCTATACCATCCTATGAAGCCAGAGGAGCGAGATAGAGACAGGTTGACGCAATTAATGGAGATCTGGCAAAGATTTTGAAATGGGGAGCTGATAATCTGGTACAGTTTACTGAAACCAAAACTCAAGGTTGCGTCTTCTCCAGAGAGGCTGATCCCACAATCCCTAATATGATGATATCAGGTGAAACTATTCCTATGAAGTCTTCTATCTCCATGCTCGGGATTACCACCAACATCTTTTCATAAGATGATCATGTGAGGTCCATTGCAAAAACCGCTTCACAAAAGCTTTGTTTTCTATTCTGTGCCAAGAGCTACTCCACATCCCAGCAGCTCTCATAATTTACAAAGCACAGATTGGACCTGTCCTGGAGTACTGTTCACATGTTTGGAGCTCGGCTCCCAAACATACGCTGAAGCTCTTGGATTCTATCTAGAAGAGAGCTATTCGTATAATTGATGTCACACCTACGAGTTCACTGACCTCTCTAGAACATCGTAGAAAGGTGCACTTCTTTGCTTTCTGTAGATATTTTCCTGATCGATGTTCATTACAAATCTCATCAGTTGAGCCACCACGAGGGATTCCAGATAGACGAACTAGACGACTTATCCCCCCTTTATTGTCGAGCTCGAGATCTGCCGAACTTCTTCCTACCAGACTTAATTTTCCTATCGAACAGCAAATTTGTGGAATTCTTTACCTAGTGAGGTCTTTCCCCATAGCTATAATCTCCAAACCTTCAAGGGAAATTCGAATGCCTCTCTCCTCTTCCAACATTCCACCTCTGGCTCACACGATGTTCTTCTAACATTATAGGTTTTCCTCAGTGTAGTCAATGTATAGAAAACCGTCATAATCATTTTTTTGTATACTACAAGTTAATGTATGTAATGGCTTATGCTACATTCAGATGCAATTTGTTTGCCGAATAATATTCATTATATTTTGCAAACACTTATTAGCGCTTTGTTTCACCTTTAACACGTCTTTTTCATCTACTCAAACTAAGATCATCAGCATAGATAGTCGAGCTTGGAACATTGAAGTCAGTAATGAATATTAAAAAGAGAAGATGTCCCAGTACTTATACCTGACTCACTCCCCTATAAGATGCTAGTGAATGACAATTAACACGAAGTGTTTCCTGTTGTATGAATACGAGTTAAACCATTGTTGTGGATGATCAGTTCTGACAATAACTGCTTTCTCAATAATAACTTGTTCCCAACCAAAAGTCAAATGCCTTACTCAGATCTAGCAAGAAGCCCAAGCAACCATATCCCATATCTAGTGTTAATAGTCTATCTAGAAATTCTATTAGAGCTGTGCAATGGAATAATAAGAGTACATCTTCAATAATCCTAAAATTAACCAAATTTCAAGATTACTCTATTTGTTCAAAGAATAATTACAGGTATATTATATCAATAAGTTATATAATATTGTTGATATAACGAACTGAGTCAACCACATGTGTGATATTGCAATTCAGCAAGGTCCACTTATTATGATACTTCATTAATGTCAACATGAACATAAATGTTACGAAATGACGTATCTGAAATAGGTTAAGCTCTCTAAGAAGGAAGAAGTACGAGTACATTATACGCATATAGATTAGGATAGGGAATTCTAAGTAGAAATTGAGATATCATGATTATAATAAAGATTCTTGACCCACGTATGAATTAATACACAATTCTCGGGAAATAGGTCACATTAACACATATATTTTTATTTTTACCCTCGTCTTTACGTACGTTTCGGTCTCACGACCATCATCAGAAGACTTATTAATACAATAACCTGATTACTTAGAAATACTGTAATAACACAAAGCGTCCTTATCGCACAAATTTCGTTTAAATGCCAACGTCGCGAAACGAACGGAGACATGAAATCGGAACTATAACACAGCAATGTTGCAGCGTAAAAATTAAAAATCCACTATTAAGTAGAATCATCAATAAATACGAACACATTTCACAAATGTCTGCGAGAGACTAACAGACAAAGAGTTCTATCCTCTTTGCTAACAGACGAGACCATCTCAAGTGTTCATTTAAGCGCCAGATGTCATAATTTATTAGGTGATAAAAGAAGGTCTCTGGCCTGTGAGAAATACTTTAGACAATTCTACCTAAAGTAAACTTTTACATTATAAGGACGTAAGTAGGAATTTGCAAGAATATTAATTAATTAAATTAGTATAAATATGACTTAGTGTTTGAACGTCAATCCTATGATTAACAGACTTGGAGTCACGTTTTATATGAATCATCTCCAGAATAGATCTTTTATAATAATTGGTTTCCTTAGTTAAAATATTAACATTCTTGTAATCAAATTGATGGTTATAATCAAAGCAATGTTTAGCAAGCGCGGTGGAATTTTCTAAGTTTTTGTTTCTTGTGCTATACTTATGGCCATACATTCTTTTTTGTAAATATTGTTTAGAGATACCAGTATAGGTCCCATCACAATCTAAACAATTTAATTTGTATACTGTGTGGGTTTGTTTATCTTTAGGAATTACAGGTTTTAGATTTGAGAAATATTTCCCAACACAGTTAGTAGGTTTATGCGCTACGTTTATATCATACTTTTTCAAACATTTCTCAATTTTCTCTGAGGTCTCCGGAATATATGGTAAAGTTATATAATTGTCTGAATTACCTTTTACGTTATTTTTATATGACGCTCCATTATAAATTTTGTTTATTCTCTCTTTAATAATAGGATTGAAAAAAGTTTTTGGGTAGCCATTCAATTCCAGTGTATTACGAACAATTTTTAGATTTTTGGGACGGTCCTCTGGGTGGGACAATTTAACCGCGCGGTCTGTAAGACTGTTTATGACGCTTTTTATATAACAAGTTGGTGCAACGGAATTGAAGTGAAGATAGCGTTGAGACCAAACTTCTTTAGTAAACCACGAAGTTTTTATTTCTCCATCTGCATCATGCCTAATGTTCATATCTAAGAAATTTATGTTTTTGTTAACTTCTATTTCACAGGTAAATTGAAGTTTACAGTGGAAATTGTTAAATTTATTAATCACGTACTGAATTTTGTCATTGGGAACACACATAAGGCAATCATCTACATACCGTTTAAAAAATACGGGCCGAAAATCTAATGAACTTATAAACCATCAACTAATTTCCTTAGACGTTGTTTCTTTATTTACAAATATACCAGTCGATTTGGCATTGAATAGCATCAAAAAACGTTGGGCAGAGATTAAAAACCACACACCTCTAGATCAATCGGAATTTATAAATGCTGTGAAGTTTTGTTTAGAATGCACTTATTTTCAGTACGGTGAACAATATTTTGGACAAATATTCGGCACAGCAATGGGATCTCCTATTTCTGCTACCATTGCTAACCTCGTTATGGAATGCCTGGAGGAATCTATAGATAAGAATTTATTTGACGGTTACTGCCTGTATAGCAAGCGATTACGTCGTCAACATAGCGATACCAATATACAAACATGTGCTGAAAATTGGAATTTAAAATCTTAGTTTCCAAGTAATTCATAAATATTTCTGCTAGCAACGGAGATAATGGCGAACCCATGGGGAGTCCGGTGTTCTGTTTGTAATATTTATCGTTAATTGTGAAATAATTTTGGTCTATGCAAAGTGAGATTAAACTTAATATTTCCTGTGTTATTGCCGGTAAAGTATTATTGCGGATTAAAAGATCTTCAATTAGAGTGATGGTCAATTGTGTGGGAATACTTGGAAAAAGGTTCTTGACATCAAAAGATACAAGTTTGATATTTGTCTTTAGTTCTACATCTTTTATTTTTTCTATTAACTGGAAAGAGTTTTTTATACTGTATTTAGGTTTAAAGTTTGTATATGTTGATATTATGTTGACTAACTTTTTCGCTATTTTTTGACAGGGTGCATTGATATATGAACAGACGGGTCTTATGGGAGTATCGTCTTTGTGAATTTTTAATAAACCATAAAGAGAAGGTGGTTGAGGATTCATGTATCTTTTGATGTCAAGAACCTTTTTCCAAGTATTCCCACACAATTGACCATCACTCTAATTGAAGATCTTTTAATCCGCAATAATACTTTACCGGCAATAACACAGGAAATATTAAGTTTAATCTCACTTTGCATAGACCAAAATTATTTCACAATTAACGATAAATATTACAAACAGAACACCGGACTCCCCATGGGTTCGCCATTATCTCCGTTGCTAGCAGAAATATTTATGAATTACTTGGAAACTAAGATTTTAAATTCCAATTTTCAGCACATGTTTGTATATTGGTATCGCTATGTTGACGACGTAATCGCTTGCTATACAGGCAGTAACCGTCAAATAAATTCTTTTCTCACCTATATCAACAACTTACACCCAAATATAGAATTCACATTAGAGATGGAAAACAACAAGTCCTTAAACTTTTTAGATCTGACAATTTCACACACAAATAATTACTTTTCTTTCGCTATTTATCACAAGCCCACCCACACAGATACCACAATACACAACACTTCTTTACATCCACAATCACATAAGCTAGCAGCATATAATTGTATGATACATAGATTAATTAATGTCCCATTAAGTAAAGATAATTTCCATTTAGAATTAAACAGAATCGTAGATATTGCCAAAAATAACGGTTATAATGTCAAGATAATTAATAAAATACTCCAAAATAAACTCAATAAAAAAGCCTTAAGCATAATTTATCCGAAAATTAATAATAATACAAAATCAAATTTCACATGTCTAACATATTTAGGTAAACATTCACTAAAAATATCTCAATTCCTTAAAAAACAGAATAAAAACGTCGCCTTTAAAACAACAAATAACCTATGCTCGTATATTAATAACTCGAAATCTAAAAAAGATAACTTAAAGAAATCTGGAGTTTACAGACTGAGATGTGATGACTGTAGTGCTTTGTACATAGGACAAACTGGACGCAGTTTCAGCGTAAGGTTCAATGAACATTTGAGAAGTTACAGGCTCAAAAAAGAAGACTCTAATTACGCAAATCACCTGTTAGAACATAACCACAATTTCACCCTTAATCCTGATATTCTACATATTCAGGAAAAAGGACATAAACTTAATATATTAGAATCCATAGAAATTTTGAAACACGCAAAAAACAATAATAATGTAATATTAAATGATCAAATCGACACATATAATTCACCGCTTGTTAACAATTTTGTAAACACACTCCCACCATTATCCACCCCCATCCCTCAATTTGCACCACATTCTGATCCCTGATATTTAAGGACATACTTTTAGATTTAGCTTTAGTTGATAACTCCTCGCTTTGATAATGCCAGTGTGGTGAAACAATTTGTCAGCATTTTAAAATTAAATGTTAAAAGTTTTGTGTAAAAAATTTGAGTTCTATCCTCCAACTTCTGAAGTATTATGAATTTACACTACGTAAACGCCGAAACCATAGATATAGATATAAATAAATCATCTCTTGTTCGAATTTTCAGGGGCTCTCACCTTGCCCTTGTAGGTGTTAGTGTTTCCAATAAACAGATAAAACTTAGGGTCGTATAATTTGCATCCTACCATCACCAACAATCACACCCTCCAGAACTTGGGAATCACTGAATATGGCGATCCCTTTTCCATAACTTGACTGGATATTATAGCTGAAGTGAGAGCATCGAGACAATTCGCAGGACTTCAAATGAAGTAAAATGAAGTTTCTTAACATTGCATGCGTATTCGAAAATACATACATAATGATGATGTCAATTATTATTTAAGATCTCCTCAAATCGTTCCAACTTGAACAAAGCATAAACATAAATGGGCTGTGAACAACAGTATCATATATCTTACTCAAATTGAAGGGAACGTGAAATAAGTAGTATACAAATTCTTGTATAAAATACGATTCAAACAATCATGTTGAACATATATTCATTCATTTTCCTACGCAATACTAATGGCATGTATGTTACTCTTTCAAATGGAACTCGTTGTCTCTCGAACGCAGTATATATTTTGAGAGTACTGAATTGAAACTACATTTCAATAATAGTGAGAAATTACAAAACAAAAACTACAATGCTGATGAAGCATTAATTTTTACAGAAATCAAATCACCAATTGTAAGTAATGACATTTGACACGAAATCTGAAACAGCTGAATCACAAAACGTCGATGCTAACGTACTACGCACATCTGCAGATACCGTGAAAGACGTAAATAGGTCGTGCCAGTCCGTCTTATGTGAAACCTGATTGCTATGTTTAGCTTAATGATTGGAATATTTATATTTACAGGGTTCTCTTGTCTTAATGAAAAAGCAAATCCGATCAAATTATTGGAAGTAAGACGTGTCAAAACCAATAAACACGTACTTGCAGATGATGCAAAAAATAAGTTCCAGTTTAAATGAATATTGAAGCTGTGGGAAAATTTGTACCGGAAGCGTATTTTGATGTTTTATTCAAATCAACACTCTTCTATCAACAAGGGCTTTCAAAAGGGTGATACTGGAACCTTTCTCAAATGTAGACAAACAGTCTAAGTGTGTTATTTATATATTTCCTCACTTATTTCCAAATGGAGCTAAATACACTTGAAGTCAGCATTACACCCCTACCAACATCAGATGTGTTTGACCAATATAGATTTCTGCCAACATGATTTAAGGGGTATTTGATCAAAGTTGACATCAGAAAGACTTAGGGAAACTTATCCACAAATAAGTTCCTTATTAAATTCAATTTTAGTTTTCTTATCACCACATGATTTCCAGATTTACATAATAAAATATTCGAGAGGCTCAATAAATCACATTCAATATAGTGGCTTCTGTGAATCGAAAAATATGAAAATATTTCAGAGCCTAACGAGACATTATTATTGACGCATACAATTACATTCATTGTAGGTAAATATAGAACATCGTTATAAAATCCATTTTCATTAAAAAAAATGATCCGTTCAATATAATCTACGTCGCTTACAAGTGGTATTACAGGGTTTCACCCCTTTTGGGGGTTGTTTTTTGCCGTTTAAAGGGTGGGGTTAACTCGGAGAAATTCCAAAGTACCGGCATCGTGTTCAGCATCCTCGAAAACGGGAGGTGACGCGGTTTATCTCGGAATATGTCGGTATATCCGAGTTTCACCCTTTTTGGGGGTTGCCTTTGGCCGTTTAAAGGGTGGGGTTGATTCGGAGAAATTCCAAGTACCAGCATCGTGTTCAGCATCCTCGAAAACGGGAGGTGATGCGGTTTTTCTCGGAATATGTCGGTATATCCGAGTTTCACCCTTTTTGGAGGTTTTTTTTGGCCGTTTGGGGGTGACAGTCAACTCAGAAAGAGTTTAAACCACCGCCATCGTGTTCAGCATCTCCTCGAAAACGGGGGGGGGGGGTGTACAGAAACTCGTTAGGCTCTGAAATATTTGCTTTTTTCGGCCTAGCAAAAGCGCTGCGTAAATCATATGACAGTACCTGGTTGAAAAATCAAGCTCGAGAATGATGGAACAAGGCGTATGAGACAGGCCTGAGAGTTCATTAAAGAACCATTCCCAAAATGCACGGAGTATCTACTAAGCCAGAATAGGCAATCAATCAGAATCATGGTTGGGCATTGTAGACTCAACAAACACATGACAACATCGGACTGGTAGATACAATCATATGTAGGTTCTGCCAAAAAGATGAAAAAACCCCAAAACACATACTACTGCTACTGTGGAGATCTAACAAGGCAAAGGTTTCCAACGATAGGGAAGAAAAAACCACAACCCTCCCAATATATGGAGGATCTAAGGTCTGGCCTATGGAGTCTAGTAATAAAGACGGTCTAGATAGGGACCATAACATGATGACATACACAATTTATTTCAACTTCATCATTGTGCGCACCATGATCATTAGCTATGTATGTGGCCCGAAAGAAATCTGCTTCGCCGAAGAAACGTTGTGTGAGGGATGACAAAGATGGACATCCCAACAGGATGTGAGAGCCAGTTTCTAACAACTCTCTACATTTCCTACATATAGGGTCATTTGCAATGCCAATGATATGAAGGTTCGTTGAGACGACAGTGACCCTTGAGGAATTCAGTCATATCCCCATGTGATTTGCTTTGAGAGCCTAGACTCAGGCTCTTTGATGAAAAACTTTGGCCTGTCTCATGCCTGGTGAGTCAGCCAAGAATCAGTCCTTTGTTTGCTCAGCTGACCACGATCGGCAAGATCTCCCTTACAGTTTGATAAAGCGCCTGGCCAGAGTATGGCCATTTCATTACCTTCGATTCAACCGTGTCCTGAGACCCAGATGAGTTGCACTTTGATAGTCCTGGCTAGTTCAGCCAGTGCTCCTCTGAATTTTTTGACTGGCTTTGATGAGACTCTAGGTGACTTAAGAGCTCCCAGAGCCGCACAGCAGTCTGTGCGGATATATACGCCTATTGATATATTTCCTTCCCAGGTTTATCAGACGGCAAGTGGAAATTTCGTAGACTTACGCCTAAAAACAGTACACTACGTGCTAGGGTCACTGATATTATAATCCTTGGCTTTTTCAGGTACACGTCTGCTCTTGAAGCCAAACCTATCTTGGACTTGTCTATGAGCCATAATATATCACAACTGGTGGCAAAAGGGCAAAAGTTTCGTTTCTCCAATCTCTCCAATCAGGGATAGAGATTTTGAGAGGAGTGAGAGGAATAGCTGGAGTCATGCTATCTTGCCTCATTCCTTGGACACTTGGAGGTGGCCTCACTTCAAATCACTGAGTGACTAGGAGAGTAGTTCAGTACAGTCCAGTGGCAGGCTCCTTAACTCATAAGCATTTCTCATGGCTTCAGATTTTATGAACAAGTGTAGCGGTGGTATTCCAGCGAGAGCTTCAAGAGCCCTCATTGGAGCCGACCTCATACCACCCGTGAATCTACACATGCAAAACGCTGCAGTACATCCAAGGGGCGTTCGGACATAGACTATCCATTGTATTCAATTCGATGACAGTTTCACCTAGTCGAATCTAGGCCACTACCGTGCCAGAGCTGACCATTAAAGACCCAGAGAACCCATGCAAAATCGGATTAATTACATGCGAATTAATTTCTAAACAAGACATCCAAGAAATAGAGTAGAAGAACTTCTTGTACCTATCATACATTTAATTTTGAATGCATTCACTGTAGCAGACATAATATGTGGATGGCATAGATTCTCTTTTCCAACTTCATTCACATTATGAACTTTTTTGTTGACCTTTTTCCTCATTCTCTGGGCATCCTTTACATTTGCGGCCAACATTTTTACTTCTAGAAAATTCTTGGGCGTTGGACAATGAGGAAATTAATGTGGCCCTTTGCAATTGATACAATAAACTAATTTCAAAGTGAATCTCGAAAAGGGTCACGTTTATTGGTATCGAAATTATAAAATTTTCCATGTGAATGATACCAATGAATACCTTCTAGTGTTTAAGAAGGAATTCAACTCGCCATTATTATTAAATCTTGCCGACTTGGCAACTCGAGCTATACCTACATCTAAAATGCCTGTTATCATTTCATCTACTGAAGATGCTTGCGGTATATCAATTAATTTATTGAATTTATTGAGACTGGCTGTGCTTCATAATTAGCAACTTCCTATACAGATCTTCCAAATTCGGTTGTGAATGATCTGGGGATAAAACATCCTTGATTGTCGGCGTGCAACATTATATTATATGTTATAAAATTATTATTTCTCGCCATAAAAAATTGAAACGCTTTCATCATTTTGGAATATCATTCTCATCTAGAAATAAGGTCTCAAAGATATTTATTATGTTCCAAAACTTGTTGCTATTCCTTCAAAAAGTGAATTCTCTTCGTAATAGGTAGAACAGAAAATGGAAATACAATAATACGTTTCGTTGTTAGTTGAATAGAATCATTCACAACTCGAGAAGTTAAACAGTTAGAAAATAAATGCATGGCAGAGAAGAGCACTTGATTTATGTAATAATTAGCTTTAAAAGAATCCTACGGGCGCCTCTGTAGTCACAGAGCATGCAGGCCATCCATCAGTAGTGTTCATTACAACACTCTTTTTCTATTTCTTTGCTTATCTTGGGAACAAAACATTTATACTATGGTAAGCACAGTGGAATTAAACAAGAAAAAAAAAGATTTATCACCATCTAAATGTAACATATGATCCTTAACAATCCGTACAATGAGTCGTAAAATTATATTCACCATAATATTATGTTCTAGAAATAGTCATTATACGAAGACTGTTTATCATGAAGGACATGATTGTTTCACTCGAAAGTAGCGATTGAAAGTAATTTTAAATACCGGAGAAGTATCGTTATTACATTTTGTTATTGTTGCTTTCAAAAATCGTGATGAATGTGTATATTTGTTCGTTGAAAACCAATATTTTGAATGGAAATGGAGAGCGAGAATTGAAGAAAAAATAATATGTACATGGTAATGTTATACTTTACTGCATTAACTTATAATTTCAAGTTCTATTTGTAGCAATGACTTCTATTTGATTATGTTATTCTCTTCAAATAATTTTACTTGTATTTTTTCGACCGAGACCCCCAAAAAGTTTTGATAAAAAATATAAAAATGATTATCTGAGAATAAGGATGAGAAATGATTTATTTCTGATTTTTTAAATTGGTTCGAATACCAAGAACTCCTTAGCAGATAAATTTTCGAGCAGAATGATGATGAAAAAGTTCCTCAAAGGTGTGGGTACATTTCTGCTATCCAAAGAATTCGAAAATAGTCCAATATAAGTGAATCTGCCTATTCAACTATCATAGTAGAGCACATATTATGTGCGCAATTCCTTCGAAAACTAATATTTCGGCTTGGTTATAGTTCAGTATAGTAAAGCTTGATTCAGTGGTATAGTATTGGGAAGGTTCCATTAATTATGATGGAAAAGTGGGAAGCACATGATAACTCGAAAAACAAATCGTACAATTCATTGTCCCTGAATGGAGGATGAAATCCACATAAGATAACAATTGAATACTTATATTGTGGTTAAACGAGATCTGACATAGAAGCTGATATATAGTGAAATCCAAACATGAAAGTGGAAAACCCAAAAAAATGCTAATCATTTAGTCAAAATATGCACTAAAATGTGGAAAATATGCAGATAAAAAAATACTTGAAATGCATAAATTTGTAGATTTGCTTAAAAATAAACAACAGTTATATTTTCCCAAATAGTGAACTAAACCTTAATATGCATTTACTACACAAAGCAGGTTGTCGTTAGTTGTAAAAACAGTGAGACACAAAATTTTTTCGAAGTTCTCGGTTTATAAAATGTGTCTCCTGTCAGAACACAAAAATGTATCAATGGAAAAATCCTTTCCACCACAAGCTATGTCATTTCTGGAGAAAAGAAGTGAAGCTTCAGAGTTCATCTTGCCCAATTTAGAAATATGAGCAAAAGATTTCACATGTTGATCTATTTGGTATTTCTTATCGCATGGTATGTGCAATAAAAAGAAACAAAAAAATATATAATATCAATACTTGGTTTTAAATCTCTAACAAATAACTTTAAAATATCAAACGGAAGCGTCCCGAGTGTCCAAATGGTCGATACCTCTCTTATTTTCGAGATAAAAAATTATAGATATAAAAACAAATAAAAATATACCTTGAGTTCCGATAAAACAATTAAGTCAGTAATGAAGTGCAGAATTGAAACGCCCTGTACATATCTCTGTATTTTCGTTGTGTATGTCTTTCAAAAAGAATGAATGTATCTTGCTTTCAACTTTTTTCTTGTACCTAAAAAATAACAGATATCGACCGATTTTGCACCACCCTCTATATTGAATATTCAAAAGTTATACTTACAATTTTAATGCACGCAGAAAAATATACTTTCCTATTTCTCTTTCTGGGAATACCCATACGTTTGTACCTCTTATGAACGACCACGGGCACTATAGTTGGAATTCTTGAGCAAATGAGATGATAAATTAGTTCTTATTGATAGGGGGTTCATAAAAATAATTTTTCTTCAACCCTCTTGCTCAAAATTCTTTAGTGTTTAGCTTACTTTTGCAGTGGAGAACCATCTTCGACCTAATGGCGTTCGAGCTTGCCGCTTTTATGGCTGCTTGACCATTGGAAATGGTGAAAATATCCTTTTTTTGTATCCTTTGTCCATATATACAGCTGTGCACATCTGCCAATTGCATGGACTCCGCCATGATATTACATTTCCTGGTTGAAGGAGTGGCTAACATAGATAAATTCTAAGCGAATTACTTGTTGCTTTTGAATCACTTAGATACATTCAGGAAATACGTTTAATGCAGGTTATAGATTATTTTCGGTGAGAATGTTCGTGGCAAATATGATGAGTAGGTTCTGGAAACTTTCAATTATTTCACTGATTACAGTTCAAGCTGAAATGTAATATTCAGGTATTCCGGAGAGATCATACAGACGTACGCTATGGCACACTATCGTTAAGCTTAATTGAACTCTTCAGCTCGAATAATTTGAAAGTCGGGCCACCAATTCCCATGCGAACTGAAGTCTACTCCGTAGGTTCAACCATGCCACATAATTCATCGACACATCTAATTACTGAAATTTGCTGCAATCTTCTAGAGTTTTTAACTTGTAGACGTGGACCAATATGTAATGATATCAATGGATAACAGGCCAAGATTGAGCGACTAAGCGTTAGTATTCCGCAATCTGAAAGCATGAGGTGGAAGAAAGTCCACAGAGTATTATTAAAATATCAATCAGTGGCGTAGCAAGAGTTCCCACGCCCTGTTGCAAAGTATAGGTATGTGGGTCCTTCCATTGGAAGACACAAAAATTTGAGATCGAGAAGCTATTGTTTGACTCTTTAATGGGTCATCTATCATGTCACAGAACACAGGTGATAACGATTCTTGACCCATGTATGAATTATATATAAATTCTCGGGAAATAGGTCACACTAACATTAATGTGTTGATATTTCGATTACTCATGTTTCTAAAATTCAATTGTGGAAGCAGTTACTTTGTGATAGTCTATCATTTTAACGAAATAATATATAAAACTACTTTGTTATACCGGGATATCAAAAATTATCGTGGTCAAGGGTGGTTGTGGAATCTAAAACGTGTGTCTTTACTTTACGTTTGAAATAATTATGTCAATGTCACACTGACATCATCAATAACCTACAAATTGTATACCTACTTATTTCAGTTGTAAAACAATAATGAACTACAAATTATGAAATAATTATGTGAACTTTGAACCTTTTCAGAGGTCGTGATAGCCACAATCCGGGTCAAAAACTGTTTTGAAATAGTTAATTTTCCGTAAATCGAATGACGTTCACGTTAAAAGCCCGTAGCACGCGAGTTAGAAAAGTGCAAACTGGTTGTACCTAATACGGCCTTACGACGACTTTTCGCGTGCCGTTTTTGCTCCATGTAGTTAGATTTAGTATCGGACCGTGCCCGACGGCCCTTCTTTTTTCGATAAATGTCCATTAAATAGGAAAATTTAATTAAAACAGTTTGAGCTATTCTCAGATTTCAGCTACGCTCGTCTAACGTGCGACGTACCAAAGGCAATTTTCTCGTGACTAAAATATACACGAAGCGGGTAAAAGCTAGCGGCCCATAGCCGAAAATACTTTATTACAACTGGCGCCGTCCGCACAGGGCACGAAACGGCCCCAAATTAACAAGACCGAGATAAAATGTATAAACTCTAACTTACGCGCAGCGAGCTCCTCGAGGCATATGTCAAAATGATTTCGTTCGTAGCTGATTACATAGGACGTCTGGCGTTCATGCAATTATGTTTTTAGATAATTCGAACCTTCTAATTCCGATAGGCCACGTGAAAATCCCGGAGTCCAAAGCGCTAAAGACTTCTAAGTGTTACAATATTCGTATAAAATTGCAAAATTTCGCACTTTTAGAAACTTCAAATTAATTATGACATAATTATTTCAAACGTAAAGTAAAGACACACGTTTAAGATTCCACAACCACCATGACCAAGATAATTTTTGATATCCCGGTACTATCACTGATATTTAATATATTCGTTACTATAGTTTCAACACAAACGTGTCATCTTCAGACGAAAACGAAGGTATACCTTGAAAACCAATTTAGCGATATTATATAGAAATCCCCTATACTAAACACTACAACTTAAAAACTGTGTTGAGGGTGAACTATTTTTTACTCATCAGAAGTCTTCTATCCGCTTTTCTCGTTATCTGTTATTTATAAACGGGGGAAAGCATAAACGTAAATAATCATTATATCATTTCCTCGAGTAACATCTAAAAATTACATAAGCAGCGTTGGCACGATGATGTTGCGAACTATTCGACTGGTCCCTGCATCCCAACGGTCCATCTACCATGTACTTTTTTCGAGATATTCCTTACTTTATGAGAATCCTGCATACTTAGCTCTGTAACAATTTTCATATGCTTTTTATGAATTGATGAATTGAGCAAAACTACTGATTCCAATTTCCTACAGATTCTATTGAATCAGGCCACAAAATAAAATTGTAGTTTTCAAATACTGATTCTAATTTATATAGCGAATTTCGTTGCAAATTCGAACAATGGAAAATTCCAGCCCATGTAAAAGCATATTTCAATTACCGTATAATCCGACATAATACAATGTGAAAGGTCGATTGAGCACCCACGGCTGGATGGATGAAATGCAGAGAGTAATACAGTAATGTATAATGAAAGAATGCGAAATAATGCAACAACACCAACGTGGCACAAAGCAAAGAGAACATACAATTTGAATCCTCTTGGACATGTACTCGAATGATGAATAGTTTTCTTTGTGCTGTCGTAATCTTAATATCGACAATGAATAATAGTTAGTTTTCCGTTGTGAAGATAGGAACTCTTTTGGTTATGGGCGCGGCAACCCCCGTTTCTAATGATAGCTGTTTCTAATCGTTTGCAATGTATTTGTTAACTATTCATACGAGTGTTAGCTATGGAAAACACCTAGTGATTAAATAAAACAATCATACAATAGACCCGCAGAAATTCCCGAAAGCTAAAAATGGTGAGGGTGGAGGAAGTTAGTGATCTACAAATTAGTTAATTTATGACAAAATTGATAATGACGTGATTTTTTAGTGAGTTGTCAAAATCTTCATCGAGCTTACTGCCTACTTCCTGATGGTTTCATAATTATCAGAAAATGTTTGATGGCTTGTAGTTACTCCAAGAAAAAATTGTGTTTGTATCCATAATATATCTGGAGCCCAAAATATACGTGAATACTATGAAGATATTGATCATCATCACTATGGTTGTAACCCACTTTTGATCAAGAAAATACAGATATCTCATTTGAGAATCAAAAATTAGTCAATTTTTAGTGTTGAATACCCAAGGTCGTGACACGGTCAAGATACAACGCAAACCACAGTCCTGTGACTAGGAGTGGGGATTGCCAAGATCTATATCGCTCAAGGTCACACTAGTTGGAATCGAGACAGGGAGCATTCCATGTCGGGTATGTGACACCACAAATCACGTGATCGAGCAACGCTCTCATCTACTGGCTCATAATAAGTGAATCGGTGATGTTGAGGATACACACTGTTTGACTGTATATATAAACAGCGGAATTGCTTAGATAGTTAGAATAAAGTTACCGATGTTGACATGACCTGATGGAATACTGAATCAGCATTTGTCATTTGGGAGCGGTTGGAATAATTATATGCAAAAGCCTTACTTTAATCGTACAAAAGATTCAACAAACTAAAGTTATTTAGTTTGGGTTGTTTTCAATACTCTTGCAAAAGTTGCGAATTCCTTGAATTTTTATATGGATATTTAGACGAAACAGTCGATACTGATTGTATCAATGAGGAAGCTAATGATGACCAAACAATAATTATCAAATAGAATAAATATTGTGGGATAATTGTTTCCACTGCAAGGGATGTAGTTAATGATTCCCAAGTAGAAAATAGTTTTCATTTGTTTGTAGTTTATGAAAGTTTGAAGCAGAGACGTGAACTTTCCAGAAAAGAAGTCATCCATCATCCTAATGTGTTGATGCACTCACATCGATTCTGAAACGAGCGACGCTTGCCCTTTTGTGAGACTTGACATTTTTATTTTTGAGGACAATGATAATGCACTCCAGAGATTAACATGTTATGCTTCATTATTATGTAAGGTTGATAATTATTCATCCATTCGGAGAATTTTCACTTTATTTCCGATGTTATATAATGAAATTCATCTTCTTTAACTTCTAACCTGATGATGAAAGTAATCTGCTTATCTACATATCTAAGAAACAAAACTATCATCCAGGGTAAATTGTAAACAAATCGGAAACTTTGAATTCCGTTTTAATAGAGACTGCAATGTACAAGAAAGCACAGCAAAAGGTAGATTCAAACCTACAGTTAGTGCTTTACAAAGTTTTCTTCCGTCATTTGTTGGAATTGTGATTCACAAGGTCACAGAGATACATCTTGCTCGGAACCTAGAAGAATTATTTGTTTCGGTTGTGAAATCCCTAATATCGTCAAACCATCTTGTAAAAGGTGCAAATGAAAGAACGTGCAAACGAAGCCTACAGGCCTGGTTCTAGTTTCCACGTTAATACAAAACCCACTACTTCCGTCAACACCAAAAACATCAGAAAGCATAGGGTATTTTCGAAAGAGTCGAATGGGAAATGGTGCTTGCTTTTCACTTTTTCTAAATTTTCCTAACGACAATTGACCTTTTTTAAAAATCAATATTTTTAATGATTCCTTTCCTGCACTTTTGGACACAGGGTCCAACATTAATGTTTTAGGTGAGCAGGAATGTTTTGTAACCAATACATCCAAATTGACTATATGTAAGATTATCGATGTAAGTGTGGTTACTATGGCTGATGGTTTGCATCAACCTGTTTTAGGTACAGTTGACAAACCCTTATCTTTCGATAACTGGCAAGCCATTGTTGAGTTTGGTGTCTATATAACAAGCTTTAATTCAACAATTCCTGGCAAATTAGGAATGCTACACATCAACCTGATGAACAACAGAACTTGTTTTGCTAGTTTTATCTGTCGAAAAAAAATAGAGCTCAGTTCAAGGTGGAAGCGATACGAAAATGCCGCTTTTTGAATTGCATTAACACCGATCTTTGAGCATTTAGGTTAGTTTAGTGGTTTGTCTCGCCTGTAAGATAATACTTTACAATGGCAAGTGCAGGTTCACAAATTCAGGTAGCGCCTGAATTTAGAGTATCGCGAAGTGAAACGTATTGATTATAATCATCATTATCATTTGAGGAGAGGTGGTTGAACCATCAAATGTACTTAGGCAACTTAGTTGGGCCTATTGTGCGCCTCGTGGTCTGAAGCCTATTCAATTCTAGCAGGTTTGTAGCACGCCAGAAATCCAGAATATTGCCAGTGTTGGTTTCCATAAGTTCTTGTGGGAGTAATTTTGATTCTCCGAAGTGTCGGTGCCTGAGGGATACTAATGCTGGGCATCCCAACAGGATGCGAGAAACAGTTTCTTCCGCCTCTCTGCATTTCGTACTTATTGGATCATCTGTGATGCCCATAGTGTGTAGGTGTTTATTAAGTCGACAGTGACTGGTTAGGTGAGTAGGCAGAGGCTCTTTTATGAAGAGCTCATGCCTCATGCGGGCCTCATTCTACGTTCAATTGTCCTAGAAGGGCAAGCAATTTTGCAATTTGCTGAAGCGACCATTGGCTGCGGTTCAATAGGGGAGCCAGCGTGTAGTCAAAGAATAGAAAAAAAATATTTCAAACTGTCTATGCTATGACAGGCAACACATAACCCATCATCAAGACAGGTAACGTTTACATGACAGACAATTGATACATTGACAGTTACATAATGTTCGTGACAGACCATTATCCATAGATAAATAAATATTCCTTTGAATTCAAAGAAAGTTTCACATGACATAGAGTATAATTTTACGTTTGGCCACACCTTTAGCTATTTCTTCTCATCAGAAATATTTTTGTTAGGTATAGAAACTTAGGAAATGACATCGCGGCGGCTCAGCCGACGCCTTCATCTACGCATATTAGCTGTTTCTACGAGCTAGTGCGCGGACAACAACTAGTGCAGCATATAGTATACTTCGCGAAGTTTATACACATTCCTGGAAATGTTTTAATTATTTTGATTTGGAAATTTCCATTGATACTAATTCTATTTTATTACCATTATCCATAGATAAATAAATATTCCTTTGAATTCAAAGAAAGTTTCACATGACATAGAGAATAATTTTACGTTTGGCCACACCTTTAGCTATTTCTTCTCATCAGAAATATTTTTGTTAGGTATAGAAACTTAGGAAATGACATCGCGGCGGCTCAGCCGACGCCTTCATCTACGCATATTAGCTGTTTCTACGAGCTAGTGCGCGGACAACAACTAGTGCAGCATATAGTATACTTCGCGAAGTTTATACACATTCCTGGAAATGTTTTAATTATTTTGATTTGGAAATTTCCATTGATACTAATTCTATTTTGAGCCAATGAATTCTAAATCCAGATAATGTAATCATAAACAAGCAATCATAAGGTTTACCTAATTAAAATTAACAATCCTCCTAAATAGTTCGTTAACCCATGGTATCATAACATTATTTGTCTAATAGAGACCTTTCACTAATCTACTTATAGATAATGTTAACTGTTAAATGAAGTGAAAATTAACTCTTACAACCTTGTACCCCATCCCGTAGCAACATATGGACAAAAGGGAACAGTGATCCCTCATTCGTTGGCAATGTATGAAAACAAATAGCATTTCCCTTCACGTTATATAAGGGAAAAAAGAGGAAAGAAAATGAAAGAAGCGACTGCGAAAGTAGAAGGACGAAAAGAGAGCATGTATCAACAACAAGAATAAGTTTACAGTGCATTTGTAGTTTATCTCCATTGAACAATAACGTTTAAGAACAGTACATTTCAACTGAACTTCAGAATCATTATTCATGTCAATGCAGCTATGTATATGTAGTATTGAGTCTTCCACTGTCCACTGTATCTAAGCCATTCGAACAAAGTCCCCACAAGGTATTAATTCTTGTATATGATCATTGATATCTGTAATACCGACTGTGCTAAATTAAAACCTATGTGTGTGAAATGAACTGTCATAATGGCCTTGCTACGGGGCTGTTGTACCCTGACATATAATCACCGAGCATCATAACATTTAATGTAATTCAAAGAATAGAATATGCATTCCCCAGGGGGCCCGATAGGTCAGTAGTAGAAGCATCGATCTTGTAATAACTGTAGCTTCCGGTGGCGGGTTCGAATCTCAGCGACGGCGAAATTTTTCCGATTGCCCTGGTTGCAGAATTGAGGTTACCACAAGAGGTGGAGTGTTCAGTGGGTATATTTCAGGTGATTAAATTCGGACTCGGGGACTCCCACACTACTTTATGGGATGTTACAGGTCCATAAGGTGCCATAAATGGTATCAACCACCTCCCAACAAAAAAAACCATAAAGACCACATTTCTAAGACATAAATGGGTGAAATCCATCATTATACAAATGAAAATCACAACGTTAGTATACCTAATTACACAATGAATCAATCGGATCTATTGGGATTGGATCTCAGCCTAGGTTAAATCTAATACTAGTGTTATAGGCTCACATAAATTTCAATCATTTCCTTAACGAAACTTCACACTTTCGGGCATTTAGCAACTTTTGTTTTGCAATTACAAAGTATTCGTTCCGCTATTTCTAGTTTATCAGCAATGTCCATTTCGGTGAGATAATTTATATCACAGAATGTATTTTGTTCTCTACCATTGATTCACTTTTACCCATTCCAGACGTGATCTGAATGCTCTTATTGTAGTATGTGGTAACAATTATAGTATACAATCAAGTACATTTATGACGTGAGTTATAGTAGAATATAAAGTTACAACGTATCAAATATTAATTTAAAGTCAACTCCATATTATACTCGATAACTTGAATATAAACACTGGCTTAGTGAATGATATTTTATAAGGGTTTTGAATTGTTTTAGTTCCATGGAGACTAGATTTACTTGGTGATCCATTTCAAAGAATTATCCACTTTACATCATAATGCGAAATTATATAATGACAACTTATTCGCAGGTCTTGTACACAGAGAATATATGAAAATTCTTGGCTTCCGGATGTATTCTGCATCACAATAGCACGACTTGATGCCGACGTTTCGCCAGTCATTACAGGTGGCATCTTTAGGGCAGGCATGAGGCTTAAACTGAAACAAAATTCTTCTGGCTTCTGTAGTGGTATTTATTGTGGGAAGAAACCTTTACGCTACACAGTTCACTGTCTTTAATCCGGTAGTTAACCCAAAAAACCCCCGTAGTGACCTATCACACGATCATTCCAACAAAATTGCAGAATTTTCTTTCCAGTTTTTCCATAGTTTTTCAGGAATTTTCATGATTTTTCGTTATTCGTTATGCTTGACTGGCAACCTTGATGACGCAGAAAACGCAAATCGCGTGAAAAATTTGTAATTTTCCGCAAAACTTACCAACATTTCCCGTTTTCCCGGCCGTGTTATGAATTTCCCGGGGAAATGCCACCGGATTCAGGATCAGCGACCTGAAAAAATCTCCTAGACCCCATTTTCGAGACTCAATTGTCATTTTTCTTTAAATTAAATAGTGGTCTAACAATTAGAGTGAGAATTTGGAGTATTTTATAGTATAGAGGTGGTCGAGGGGGGACTTGGCAGGTTGGTAGAGAGTTACGAATGACACTAAGGGTTCATAGAATATGATGCAAAAGAAATTTTTTGAATTCGACCGTCTGTGCAAAACTTAGTTTCACAACTGACGGACTGGACTATTAGTAGCTGAAAGGTCCTAAGTACTTTAACCGTCTGCACAAAACTTAGTTAGTCTCCCAGCTCACGCACTGGACTATCAGTAGCTGAAAGGTTCTTAGTACTTGAACCGTCTGTACAAAACTTAGTTAGTCTTCCAGCTCACGCACTGGACTATTAGTTGCTGAAAGGTTCTTAGTACTTCAACCGTCTGTACAATAGTTAGTTAGTCTCCCAGCTCACGCATTGGACTATTAGTAGCTGAAAGGTTCTTAGTACTTTAACCGTCTGTACAATAGTTAGTTAGTCTCCCAGCTCACGCACTGGACTATCAGTAGCTGAAAGGTTCTTAGTACTTGAACCGTCTGTACAAAACTTAGTTAGTCTTCCAGCTCACGCACTGGACTATTAGTTGCTGAAAGGTTCTCAGTACTTCAACCGTCTGTACAATAGTTAGTTAGTCTCCCAGCTCACGCACTGGACTATTAGTAGCTGAAAGTTTCTTAGTACTTTAACCGTCTGTACAATAGTTAGTTAATCTCCCAGCTCACGCACTGGACTATTAGTAGCTGAAAGGTTCTTAGTACTTGAACCGTCTGTACAAAACTTAGTTAGTCTTCCAGCTCACGCACTGGACTATTAGTTGCTGAAAGGTTCTTAGTACTTCAACCGTCTGTGCAATAGTTAGTTAGTCTCCCAGCTCACGCACTGGACTATTAGTAGCTGAAAGGTTCTTAGTACTTTAACCGTCTGTACAATAGTTAGTTAGTCTCCCAGCTCACGCACTGGACTATTAGTAGCTGAAAGGTTCTTAGTACTTGAACCGTCTGTACAAAACTTAGTTAGTCTTCCAGCTCACGCACTGGAGTATTAGTAGCTGAAAGGTTCTTAGTACTTCAACCGTCTGTACAATAGTTAGTTAGTCTCCCAGCTCACGCACTGGACTATTAGTAGCTGAAAAGTTCTTAGTACTTTAACCGTCTGTACAATAGTTAGTTAGTCTCCCAGCTCACGCACTGGACTATTAGTAGCTGAAAGGTTCTTAGTACTTGAACCGTCTGTACAATAGTTAGTTAGTCTCCCCGCTCACGCACTGGACTATTAGTAGCTGAAAGGTTCTTAGTACTTTAACCGTCTGTACAATAGTTAGTTAGTCTCCCAGCTCACGCACTGGACTATTAGTAGCTGAAAGGTTCTTAGTACTTGAACCGTCTGTACAAAACTTAGTTAGTCTTCCAGCTCACGCACTGGACTATTAGTTGCTGAAAGGTTCTTAGTACTTCAACCGTCTGTACAATAGTTAGTTAGTCTCCCAGCTCACGCACTGGACTATTAGTAGCTGAAAGGTTCTTAGTACTTTAACCGTCTGTACAATAGTTAGTTAGTCTCCCAGCTCACGCACTGGACTATTAGTAGCTGAAAGGTTCTTAGTACTTGAACCGTCTGTACAAAACTTAGTTAGTCTTCCAGCTCACGCACTGGACTATTAGTTGCTGAAAGGTTCTTAGTACTTCAACCGTCTGTGCAATAGTTAGTTAGTCTCCCAGCTCACGCACTGGACTATTAGTAGCTGAAAGGTTCTTAGTACTTTAACCGTCTGTACAATAGTTAGTTAGTCTCCCAGCTCACGCACTGGACTATCAGTAGCTGAAAGGTTCTTAGTACTTGAACCGTCTGTACAATAGTTAGTTAGTCTCCCAGCTCACGCACTGGACTATTAGTAGCTGAAAGGTTCTTAGTACTTCTACCGTCTGTCCAATAGTTAGTTAGTCTCACAGCTCACGCACTGAACTATTAGTAGCTGAAAGGTTCTTAGTACTTAAACCGTCTGTACAAAACTTAGTTAGTCTTCCAGCTCAAGCACTGGACTATTAGTAGCTGAAAGGTTCTTAGTACTTTAACCGTATGTACAATAGTTAGTTAGTCTCCCAGCTCACGCACTGGACTATCAGTAGCTGAAAGGTTCTTAGTACTTTAACCGTCTGTACAAAACTATGTTAGTCTTCCAACTCACGCACTTTACTATTAGTAGCTGAAAGGTTCTTAGTACTTTAGCGGTCTGCACAAAACTTAGTTAGTCTCCCAGCTCACGGACTGGACTATTACTAGCTGAAAGGTCTTTAGTACCTTAATAGTAGATTTTAGTGGATACGGGTGCTTATTAGATTTATAGTTTATCCACAGTTATGAAGTGTATTGAATCTGTTGGTTCAAAAAGTATTTCTCAAATGTAAAGAACAATGTATATCCATTTTGCTCAAAGGCTCAAAAATGGTATCAGTATCTGCATCTGCGCGAGTTCTACAATATCCTTGACTCCAAGCAGCGAATTTGATGTTTGTGGTTTTCAAAAACTTTTTCACTACTAACAATGTTTGGAGGGATGCATATCCAATAGCGTAGCGTACCCGAATAACCATGCAAAATTGATGTCACGTCCAGATTATATAAAAGATATATAGCATCAGAAGTGACAGTTACTTAGTCCATTTGCTTGCTTCAAATTATAAACCGTATTTTGAAAGCTCTTAATGTTCCCTAGCATCGATAAATTGTACGAGAAGATACATGGTTGTATGTGTTTGATATCCATAACTTTCCTGTTTGCAGTTGAGCTTGTTACATGAAAGGACCTCCTCCGTTTTTCTATCATTCCCGTGAAAAGGGACGTAGGGGCTGTCAGCCAGCACACTGTTGTAATTGAGTGATTTGATTATTATCGTTATGCCGTCAGTGTTGACTTTGCCAAATTCATAGTTCTATCGCAACGGTTGTGCTGCGCTTGGCGCTTGTTTACCGAATGTATGTAGAACTTAATCACATTTCCCTCCCTGTCAAGTACAGACAAACCGGCTGTATTTGTTTTGTACACGTTTAGTCACTTTTAGCTTAGGAAATTATCTGCGACAAGGTCATCTAATGCTCCGTGCAATTAGCCAAATTGGACAGTTGATTGATGATGTGAAATGCACATTTATATTCGTGTAGTGTGCTTTCGGCACTCATGAAATGGTTGACGTAATTAAATCAAATGTGCAATACCATCAAATTTGTACGGGAAAGAGTTGTTCAGTTATCAGGATAACAGATGGCGGAAACATTTGGAGAATACTTTTCAACTCTTACTGAAAACAACTTGAAGGAACATTTTGGTTTAAACATATCTCGATCATGTACAACATCTAAGTGTATGAACCCATAAGTTTTGCTGATGTACACATTGCTATAAAACAACTGAATAATACAAACAGCACTGGCGTTGACGGTATTTCAACCTGAAATAAAGAACATCAGTAATTACACTGTCGAGCCTCTTGCTGGTCTTATTGATTTATCGATTACTATAGGCAAATTTCCTTCAGCTCTCAAAATCGCATCTGTTACACCTTATATCTATGGGCTTTCTAAACTGCAAGAAAGTGATATATACCTTTAAGACCCATGGCAAGTAAGATTGGAGCGCCTACCTACTATTTTTAGAAAAATCTATCAACAATATGTAACATTCAAACCTTCAAGAAAAATTTGAATAACTCAACATTCCACCGCTGGCTCCACGATGTTCTTCAAATATTATTGGTTTTCCTCTCTTGTAGGTTTTCCTTTCGTATTAAAACAAAAACCGTAAATGATGTGGTTTGTTGTAAGGAATGTTCATCATTGTCCAATTTATCGAAGAATTTTCGTTAATATATGAACATTTCTTTCCATTAATCCAATTTAATTCAACCGAAACTAGTATCGAGACTGCTTCAGGGTGGGTATTTTGAAATGAAAATACTTTAATGAAACTAATAGATAACATTGGAAAACCTTCATTCATTTGGAAGATACATTTAACTCTTCATTCGAAAGGAAAAGAAAATATCGAACGCAGATACTCCTGAGTATCCAGATATTCAAGACAGAACATTCACGTTGAATGCAAATTAAAATATAGGTTATTTGTTTTCTCCACAACATTGTTAGTTTTAATTACCGTAACACAATAAATAACCTTTACAATCCTTTTAAAACGAGCACATGTATGCCATAACATTTGATATTTCTCTCGGTCGCTTTTAAACTGGGTAAGTAAATAACCCTTTCTGCGCTGCTTGCATTTAATGCCTTTCGATGGAAGGCGAAATATAAATAAATACATATCCATTACATCCCCCAGTATCTCTGATGTGCATGCCTCCGTGACGAACGTTTGCACTTCATTCCCAAATGTATTTTAATCTTGTCGAACATTAGCACATATTCTTCGAATTCTAGTGGCAACTTTTCAGACTCTTTCATAGCCGTGAAATTAGGTTTAATTGTTTTATATTCTCAGAAAGCAAGTATTTACTACTGCATAGCTGGGTATAAAGTAACAGATTCTGGAATAGCAGCCTGGGATAAGCTTTCACTCTCACAAGAGATTTAAAAATGGACCTATGTAGCCATTCTGAAGCTGCTCACGTAACAAACTTTTGTTATTGTCCATGGGCTGTAAATCAGAAATACATTATGTTGTATTTCGATGAAAGTGGATCGCATGAAAATATGTTCAAACCTGTGAAAATATGAAATGGATATTTTATATAGAAGTTAATGATGAGGACATAATATTCTGTCCTTTGTTGCTGTTATGTAACAATAATATGAAATTATAAAATTTTCATAACGTAAAGCATGTATTAATCTAATAAAGCGAGTTATTCATTTTAGAACTTTTCCAATGGCTACACTATAGGCGATGATTGAGAAACTAAAATAAGATACAACGAGCGTTGAAAAAAATTACAAAATGTAAATCCTCAAATACTGTTATCGTGTAGATACCAAAGAGCTTTCTTGAGAAACTTTCGTCATATTGTTTGCTGCCTCAACTTTTTCGCTTTGAGTTGTCTCTCAGATAGATCACTCCATGTGGTGGTTGACGGTGTATCCTCTGATACAATGGCTGTCAATGCTGGTGTTGCACAGGGACCTGTCTTGGAACCAACCCTGTTTCTGCTTCATATTTTTTATTTATAAAGGAGGAATACAAACGGGACTGAGCCAAAAACCGTATTCACAGATAGGTAATTTCTCAATGTAGTGAATCCACAGAATTCTGAAAAGAGTTACAAAATTGGTGATAGATATAAAAATCAATAAAGAATTCAAGTAATGAATTGAGTACATGTAGTGAATGAAATAGGTAAATGGAGACATGAATGAATAAATGAATGAAAGTAAAAAATGAAAAACACACTTATAAAATTATGCAGTTATTGTTAGATTGAGGCACTCACAATCAGTTTTTGAATGGTTTATTAATTATACAGTATCATGGATATATTGAATATATTATATAGTAAACTATTGAGGATCGCTCATGTACTTCCCCGGGTACAGTTCGAGAAGAGATGATCTACCCACAGGCATGCGTATGTCCCTTCCCACATGCGTAGTCATCTCGATAACAGAGAGCACGATAGGCTTGAACTGCTTCGGGAGGAGTCGGTAACCCGTTGGTACGGATGGCTTATAACACTAGTGAGGAGTGAGATCTTTCCCCATGACTATAACCTCTATCATTTCACCACTGGCTCACACGATGTTCTTCGAATTGTATAGTCAAAGTATAAAAAAATGTAATCAAGCCTCAAGTTGGACATGAAATGTCTGTGATTTAGATCAGTGGTCTTGGTTAAATTATGGTTAATTGAAAAGCATGACTACGCAATTCAATTAGATTCTATCAATACGTCACAATATCTAGCTAATACATTTAGGAATATCGTAATACTGAGAATAGCTGATGCACTCGGTGTCTCCCTTCTGTATTTTGCATAAGCCAATCATAGCGCGAATCGCAGTCTATCTAGTTGCGAGAGCTTGATTCTTCAGAACTGCCAAGGGTATGGATGGACGTTTAAGATCTGTAACTCGAAAACTACTCAAAGTACGACATTGCATTCACGAACACATCACATTTAACAGATTGTAGGTATATTCTAAAATTTTGAATGAATAGGAGTGACCTTCCGACCGCTATGTAGAAACCACAACGTGCCGTATGAACCGAAAGGAAGAACGACTCCGCTAGGCTCACTCCGTCTTAATTGTTGATTTATTGGATTGAAGCTTAGTTATATTCAACAGAGTAGTTATTTTCTATTTGTTCAAAGTAGAATATGTCAGAGAAACAAACCAATCTTTTTTTATCTGGCGCATTGTGATTACTTTACTATATTCCCCACTATTATCGAGACTGGAAAATTCTAACGTTCGACCATCAACCCTCTGTAAATGCCATTAATAGCACTCCTTTGTTGAGTCCATTTCGATTAAGGTTTCTGGTGCAAATGTACCGTACAATTCTAGATCTAGTTAACAATGACTCACTTGGCCACCAAGTGAATTTATGTCCTCTTGTTGAAACTCCGATAGCATAAAACCCAAAAGTGTCGGTAATGCATTCTGTATATTATTAGGGGGTGTTTCGATTTGTTCCCGTGTGGAGAACATTGATTGAATCAAGCCGGCATTGGAATTTAATTTATGACTTCTCTCAAATACGGGAAATACGGCTTCTACCGGCATTACATTTTCACCCGCATTCACAAAATAGTTTAGTTATGGTCACGAATTAAATATCATCTAATTTATTATAATTTATCGAACAAGGATAATGATGGGGAAGTATATCATATGACTAAATGTGTTATCAATAATTATACTGAACGTGTTTACTGAAATTTATATTTTATTTATTTGATATATCATTTTTATTTCTGACAATTGAATACTTTGTAAAGAATGCTGATAAAACTTGATAACTCACCAACTTACATACGGTGTTCTAGAATTAGTCCTAGAGTCCATTTTAGGTGAGGTATTTCATATAATTTTTTTCGATCACACCATTCCCTGACAATCAGCTTGAACTTTGAGTATAAATTGCTCTTGTTTCACTTTTCTCTAAAATTGTTCAAATTAAAAAAAAATTGATTTTGCAAAACTGAATGTTTTTTTCCTTCAGTAACAACATCCATCCTAATGCATTTAGGAGAGCAGAAATTAACTCACTCTAGTATTCATCCTTTTTCAGAAAATTCTGATTCCTCATTATAACATATTTTGATTTTATGGGGAAGCAAAAGAGGAATTTGTCGAAACATAATCCAAAATAAACTGTTCCATATTTTGTTCAATGCATTATCAGTACAAATGATGAATAAATTAATAATTAAATAGTACAAAAATAGGATGATCCCTATTGATTTGAAAAATAAATTAATTTGTCATAATGGGCAAGCACCTTATATCTACGAACTTCCGAATTTACCTTAAAGACCCATTGTAAGTAATATTCGAGCACCTACCTCAAAATCTATCAACAATATAATAAAAAAAAATGAATTTCATGTGAAGGACTCATGGCATTTCAATAAGTTAAGAAAGTATAAAAAAATCAATTCGTAATTCCGTACCTATAGAGCATCAACTAATTTCCTTGGACGTTGTTACTTTATTTACAAATATACCAGTCGTTTTGACATTGAGTACCATCAAGAAACGTTGGGAGAGATTAAAAATCATACACATCTAGATCAATCTGAATTTATAAATGCAGTAAAGTTTTGTTTCGGCACAGCAATGGGATCTCCTATTTCAGCTACTATTGCCAACCTAGTTATAGAATGCTTAAAGGAATTTGTAATAAATTCATAAGATTTTCAAGCCGCATTCTTTAAACGGTATGTAGTTGATTGCCTAATGTGTGTTCCCAATGATTAAATTCAGTAGTTGATAATAAATTTAACACATTCCACTGTAAACTTCAATTCACTTGTGAAATAGAAGTGGATAAAAACATAAATTTCCTAGATTGAACATCAGGCATGATTCAGACTAAATCTTCGGAACTGAAAAGCCAACATACTTGAAATTTGACAGGTTACTTATACGACGTAGTCACCCACTAAAAACGGAAATTCAACTATAAGGGGGTAAAAGGGAATCGGAATATTTTAAATCCACATTAAAATTTCCCAATAACCTTAGTAATTTGACCCAATTATTTCAATTATTTGAACCATGTAATGTAGGTACATATTCAAATTGAAATCTGAAATCTGTATAATATTGAAGATGTCGAAATTATAGTCACGTTAATGGTGTTTCTATAAAATAAGTAATACGCGTTGAAGTTAATATGGTTTTTGAAGTTAATATGATTTTTTTCAATATGTTTTTTCCCACAATTCATTTAAAATCTTTGTACTAGCAGTTTCGAGGTCTATAATTGCACCTTATTCTCAGGTATATATAAGAAATGGATTCATTACACATAAATTTTGTACCAGATTTTGTAGCTTTTTGAATTTCATACTGGAAACATGTATATTTCATTATAGTAATACATAATTGTGACTTAAATAAATGTATTATCAGCAACAATGGTCCACGTGATCTGGTACAAAATTTATATATAATGGGTCAATTTCCTATATATATCCTGAGTATGTGGTGCAATTATAGACCTCGAAACTGATTGAACAAAATTTTCAATAGATTGTGAGAAAAAATCATATTAATTTCAACAATCAATATGATCTCACATTTGGGTGATACCGATTATATAAGTAGTAAACGTTTTTCATTATAGATATCCTTGTATTGTATTTGAATAATTTCCGGCAATGGAAACATTCAGTTGACTCCATTAGGTCACTACGATGGCGCTAAAAAATGTTCACTCAAGCATCTTTGTTTGAAACTTGGATTGTTTTGTTTTCTTTTAATGGATGATGGGGTTAAATTTTTTGGAATTTGTAATTGATGGAATTAGAACAACCTTGAGGTTGCATTACTTGATAAAATTACTGTTTCCTCAAAACCATTAACTAACATTTTCATTATTTCAAACTTCTGTGTATGAGTTATCAAATAAATGGCCATTTAAAGTAGCACCTAGAAACCGTTATTTTGATAAGGAAGTACATATGAGCAATTAATAATTTCATGTAGATGCATATGCTCGATTATTGATCTAAACCCAAGCAATTACTAGTGGTAGCCTACGATTAAATTTGAAATGAGATTTGAGATTAATTGCCCGGAGTAATTTAATCCAAACGAAAAGTACATATCAGGTAAATTGCTCGTGATGGACATGTTCACTCATCACGCTAGTAGCCAAAATATGTAATAGTGAAGCATCTATCTTTTCGATTCAAGGAGCCAAAATTTCTGAGTACGAATCTAAAAGTTGTTTGAAACCGAAACGTTCTACATGGCTTGTTTCATCGATTGGTGACGTCAGTTGTTGCTTAGTTCTGTTATTCGTTTGTCAGTAATGGACAGTGGCGGCTGTTGACACATGGATATGGGGATACGCATAAATACAAAAATCCGCCGCAGACGAAAATTTCGCATTTTCAATGTCAAAGCCCTAAAAATGCAAAATTCGCACAGCAAACATATTTGCTTAAAGAGATTTTCGCTTTTGTTGCAATTGTCAGAACTCTCGACAAAAATTATTAAAAATTATATTTAAATAGATATTTAATATTTGAATATCAAAAAATTATAGGTACACACTCTCAGATCTTCAACTTCTAGGATAAACAGTAACCTTACCCTAGAGTCTCTAGATATATGCAAGCCCGAGGTTATTTGTGAAGAAAAACATCAATTACATAATCAATAAAATCTGAAATCTCTGTATAATTAGTGTTTTCTCCATATTTATCATGCAAAGTGAATTTGGTCCGTATTTATCAAAAAGAGTTTAACTCTTTTAAGCGTTGATAAACAGCGTTATATTTCAACACTGGTCTTTGGTATGGTACAAATTAATTATAAACAGCCCGTGACGTTTCGATTTATAAATAATTGCAAAATTGGTAAATTATTTGCTGTTTCGCGAAAATCATCCCTACTGTACATAACCGATAATTCACTTTTCAGTTAAACTTTGTTTAAAAACAATTATTTCAACACCAGCTTGCACATGTTTTGTATTTTCTTTAATATATTATTTAATATGTCTTCATTGCGATCGCTTTATCCTCGCCGAGGTTGAATATAAACAACGTGTCAGCGATGAACAACGGTCAAGTCAAACAAACTGTCAGTGTGCAATGAACAATGCACGCGAATCTCATAATGTACGTACTCTTATCTTCTGTTTCACGTGTCCGAGTCTGTTCCTAACGCATGGATAACTGGATCACTCCTGAGTGCTATTCGAAAATTGAAGCTCCGTTATTATTTAGTTACCTATGTATTTTGGGTTGCAGGAATGCATATTGCAGGTTGCAGATTCATTACCAATAACTTTATATGTTGAGTTTTAAGTTTAAATATATTACATTGAGTATTAATATTAATTTCTATTATCACGTTATTATCGATATAGTTAACATAATTTTTAAGGGATTTCATTGCCTAAATGCACCTACTCGTACAATAAAATCGCCACTAGACTAATGGGCAAAGATAATGTTCTTACAATAATGAATTTGTCCTAACCTGACTTTGACGTCTGAGAGAGCAATAATTCTAGGAAAATATAAGCTGATAGCTGCATGCAACACCGGAATGCTAATCGGAAGTTGGCTACCACTTGTTTTGTAGACATTGTTCGGCTATTTGTTTAGTTGGTTCATTATATTTGCTGCATTTCAAATCATGAAGCCAACAGCATTTTATTGGTCCAACTGTCACATCAAAAGGTACTGGGACATATCTAATATTAAATATAATGGAAAAAATGTTGGTCGTGAAAGACTTTAATGATTTGCAAGAATTATAATTCGACAGAGAGGTAGTCTCTGTTCTTGTCT
This sequence comes from Endomychus coccineus, assembly GCA_958510875.1. Lineage (NCBI taxonomy): Eukaryota > Metazoa > Arthropoda > Insecta > Coleoptera > Endomychidae > Endomychus > Endomychus coccineus. Next base: position 181,881,368 of record OY294068.1, on the reverse strand, counting down.
TAGCCTTTGAAAGATTTGACATCACCACAAATAGACAGAAGGCAGTTCGCGTCAGCGGTTCATTAATTGGCATGATAAATCCATTCATTATTTGTATAAAAGAACCCAAACACCAAAGCCTTATTCATGATGAATGGTTTCATGTTGAAAGCAATTAGGGATGTAACTCATATTCAACTTTATGCAATCCGTTTACTTCTGTTCATGAAGACAGTTAATAAAACATAAGACACAAGGAAGAAATTCTTAGAATTTCAGTCGCTCGCATAGAAATATGAACTTCCAGCAAACAAATAAAGAAGGGACGACACCATCGCCAGTAGACTGAACAATTAATCTGAAAACTTTCTTCTCCAAAGCTAGTTAGATAAATGGTTGCAGGACCGGAATTACAGAGTAATGGTTGAATGGAAAAACTTATTCAGTACGAGATTTCAGAAGTAGGTGTTCCTCAAGTTACTCTTAAAGGTCTGAATGAGTTTGAGTTGTACGAAATGCTTTTCCATTTTGGGAGCATCGCAATTCATCAATACACTCATCTAATCTGTATTAACATCAATGCTTTCTTCAAAGAAATGGAGGAAAGCAAAGCTAATGTTTGTCTGATTGTCGTCAAATGGTTCCCCTGAGATAAGATGTATGTAATCTAGAGTCCAAACTGATTCCAAAAATAGAAAGAAGACCCTTCCTCAATTACAGACACAATACACTACACTATCGTGAATGAACGGCAATATGACTTTCGTTAGCAGATATTAACAGTAGACCTGCTTGCCTATATAACACATATATGGCAGTGATATATTGAAGAATATGGGAATCTCTAGCTGTGCATTGGATATGTCCAAAGCATTTCACCAAGTCTGGTTTTTGAGAAACGTCCGCCATATGGTTTGCCGCCTCAACTTTTTCGTTTACTCATGATCATGTGGTAGTTGACGGAGTCTCATTCGATGCGATGGCTATCAACGCTGATGTTCCACAGGGATTGGTCTTTGTAAGGGTTAAATTCACTCTTACTTAAGGATAAACTAAAAGCTCTATTTGATCACTTGGTTGCCGACAGCTACAGTGAAGACGGTCGTGAGTTATAATTTTAGATGTTAAGAATTCGGGCGCCAGAGTATTTTAACCAACCAATGAATTATGTATATAACTAGGGGATACAAATACTCAAGTCTCCAGGTTAAATTATCCTGAAAGAAAAAAATAAGAGACCTGTACCCAGAATGATTGAAATTTACTTTGAAATACTAATATTGATATAGTTTATGACAGAACTTATATCAATGAGATATGAAGCGAATGAATTGAAAATATGAATGAAGTTAATCACTTAAATCATTAAAACAAGTTAACAGTTGAATTTACACAATATACAATACTCAATGATTATTCAAATTGTTACATAAAATCACAATCGATAGCCTGACCTGGTGAGAGCAGGATGTTGTAGTTGCTTGGTTAAGGTTTAACACTTTTACTTCATGTAGGGGACCCTGCCACAATTGTTATACCGTTTCCCCGATTGTACATCACAAGTAAATCCGCGACTCCTTAGTAATCTCTTCCACAGTAGACTCAAACCAACCGCAATACCCTTTTTGTTGAATTTTCCACAACATAGACAAAAAAGGAACCCTGAAATCAGGATATGTTCAAACCTCTATTGTTTTATTGTCGTCAGAAGACAGACATGAACAAAATACATAATAATTGTAGAACAGATTAGGACTAGCCTATGGTCTGTCAGATACCACCTATGAAAGCAAATTAATTCCTGAAGTCAGTGAATGAATCAATTGGAATTACAAAGATATTTACCTTTATTAGGATAGGGTTTTCCTTCCAATAAGACAAATTTTACTTCCGTTCACAACTAGTCACGTTGAAACTAAGTTTTAATCCCCGAAGGTACATTAATCACTCAAATAATTCCAAATATTCCAATCTAAATTAGTAATTGATGTCTTTGTTTTCAACGGAAGAATATTCCCAGAATTTGGTTCCAAACACAAGCTTGGTATCACCTCCCTGTTGAAATAACCTAGCAAACTACTTCTCACTTGAACGATTTTACCAGAAGTACGCCATTTTCTCTTTCTTTCCGGCGTCGCGTTGTCTCACAGAACAACCTCGAAATAGAAACGGAAACTACGGATCTGACACCGAACAACCATGACCCTTAGAATATACGGTCCATGACTCTTAGAATATACGGTCTAGCATAGATGACACAGGTCAGTTAACCGATTGTACTACAGCGGCCATTTCTAAGCCGTTAAGTGGAATTTACACGTTACATCTTAGCACCAACTTTGTTCCTACTCCATGTCAACGATCCTGTGCCGTCCACACCTTTTCAAATGATGGTATATTCCATTTCCCCTAGAGCCCCTATATCATCGCTTGAAGCCAGAGGAGCGAGATAGAGACAAGTCGACGCAATTAATAAAGATCCGACAACGATTCTGGAATGAGAATCTAATAATCTAGTTGAGTTCAATGCAACCAAAACTCAAGGTTGTATTTTCTCCAGGAAAGTGGATCCCACAATCCTTAATATGATGATGTGAGATCCAACTATTCTAAAGAAGTCCTCCAAATCCATGCTCGGTATCACTAACAACATCATCTTCTCATGGGATGATGATGGAAGGTCGATTGCGTGTCTTGCGATGTATAGAATGGGAGATATTCAACAAAAGCGGTGAAAAAAAAAACGAAATAATAACTGACCATATACGATCATGCTCGAATCAGCTTGTGATTCTATTATTAATGAAGGCTACTACCAAAATTATGTCTCAATATCGTCTTTCATTATAGATCGGGCTCGGAACAGCTTGTGTGTCTGTTATCAACGAAGGCTACTACTTACATTCAGTTTCAATATCGTCCTTCATTATAGATCGTGCTCGAAACAGCTTGTGATTCTGTTATCAATGAAAGCTACTACTAACATTCTGTTTCAATATTGTTCTTCATTATAGATCATGCTCGAAACATCTTGTGATTCTGTTATTAATGAAGACTACTACCTACATTCTATTTCAATATTGTTCTTCATTATAGACTGACACAATCTTACTTTTTTATACCCTTAAACATTACTCATAACCAATTTGGCGATGAGAATGAAACCACCAATGTAGTGCAATGTAACTTTTGATGAATTGAAGCAAACATACTGCTTATGAAGTTAGACTCATACTAACTTTCCTCAATATTCACAATGTGTGATCTAGAAGAAGGGAATTCATTTTCATGGTGTTCATGAAAACACACCATATTTGAGAATATATTGAAAATATAGCATTACATATTCAATTTTTATATCGCAAATGCAAATGGAAAGTGGCCATGATGTTGAACATCAATTTCACATGAAAATATATTTTGTATAACATTTTAATGCATATCTTGATAGTCCAAATTGAAATATTCATAATTTTTGTAGCGATAACCATGTTTTACATATTTACTACGTATGGAATCGGTTTTTGTTCATTATCGGTTAGATAAAAGTAATAATCCATTTTCCGTTCCTACATATGTTATAGTCGAGTGAAAGTAAAATGAAGCTAGTATACATCTTCTTTATAATAAGCTTCCTAGCTCAAACCTGTAAGTAAATAGTTATCATCATTTTCTTGATGTAGCGAACATGTTTTGAACTATATTTGAGTGGATATGTTAATCATTTGTTTCAATGTAGCTCTACCATTTGTTCAATTTATTTGAGTGAACACTTGTAACATATTGCTTAACGGTTGAATGAATCCCTCCCAAATACACTTCATTGGTACTGGAAAATTGAGAAAGTACTCGAGCGGTAATTACAAAATAATTTACTGAAAAAAAGTTGAAGTTGAACCATAACTGCCGAAATATCTTTTGAAACTATATAAGTAAACTAACGATTCAAATTGCATCACATTCTGGTGATGCAAAGTGAACTACTAGTTCTGTTTGATAACCCAGAATGGTCCTTCGAGCCGGGCAACGAATCAGCTGATCAAATTTGACGTGAGGTGTCAAAGTGATTTGAATTTGTTTTATAATCATAACATTTTAGCTTGGTTTCTGTTTGGATTCCTGATCCCCTGATAATATGACATCACTCTGCTAACGTTACAATTTCTGTATTTTGCTAATATATTCTCCAATTTTAAAATAGTGTTGTTGATTAACAAGCTTTTCTGGGAACTAATAAATCTAATGGTGGGTTGGAATGTTTTAGGTGTGACTCAATTCCAATGCTACTCTTGCCAAGGTGGATATCAGACAAACTGTGCTAGCGTAAACGCCGCAGGTTCGGGCGAAAACTGCAAAGGTCCTAGCGCACAATGCTACGAAGCCATAAAATACTTCCAACGTATGTATCAAATTGGATTAATATTATGTTAACAATATGTGATAAAGTGTGTTTATTCTGTGATTCTGTTATTCACTAATTGTACAGAGTGTTTCATATGCGAAGCTTCCGATAATGTGATACTTTGGCAAAAAATGAGGTTCATATAAACTTATCAAGCTACTTTAATTCAAAGGGGGAGCTAAAAACTATTCAATTATTGCTTTTTGAATTTTGGAAAACGTAAATAAGTGCAATCTGGGAAATAGAATTTACTCAGATAAGGCATCTTATGCTCTTTTTTCAAAATTCTTACACTTATTTGAAACGGATGAAATACACAACCTCTTCAGTTTTTCCATTCGAACTCTCTAAATATGGTGAGTTATCTACAGATGTTCCTAAATTCATACGAAAATTCAGGAAGAGATTTCTCGAATGTTCTTAAGAAAAAAACTCATACTAACATGGGTCGAAAAAAACTTCATAGCGGAGCTACAGCAATACCCTCTATATTACAAGGCTTGAACGCTCGATCTTGAGGGAGTAAGCCAGAGACAATGTTGCAGCTGACATACGGACAGTAAAACAAAAGCCTTAATTCTTCTTAAGGACATATATAAGGACTTCCTATTCAAACGGGATTGCCAGACGTAAACTGAGTATTTCGTTGCACCCCATTTGCTTTATTAATGATGCGAATTCGATTTGGTCAATATCGCACAAATATCGCATTTAATTTCCATGTAAAAATAATTGCATTTCTGGAAAAAAATGAAATCAATATCTTGGCACCATCCATAGTTTAGTCAGGTAGTTTTCAAAACGATTGTACTCGAAAATGGTCCAATCGAGACAAAACAGAGCAAACTTTTTTGTCAAGGGAAGTTAAAATATCAAGATTTTTCATACAAAACTATGAAAAAATTAGGCACAGAAAAGTTGGGGTATTTTTCACCCTACACGCCTTTTCTGACCTTCGTCTGACCTGTAATCAAAATATGCTCGGTTGACGCCGATTTTCCACCATTATTTTTCTTTGTACAGGATTAATGTTATTTATACGCAAGAAAAAAAAAACCTCCAACGATATTTAAATTTCTCAACTTCGTTGTTACAATTTCGCTTGCTCAATGGAACGTTTGATAATCTATGAAGAAGAATATAAAATTGAGCTATTTTATAATTTATAAGTTAGTGTAAATAAATTGACAGGAGTATTTCCACCAATTTGTTTGAGTGGATTTCCGGTATATTTTGAATTCTAAATAATGCTTCTTATTTATAGTCTGAACTCTTTTACAGCTTATTAGAGAGACCTTATCATTGCTATCTGCCAAAACCAATGGCGTTAGATATTTTGGTCTTCCCCAACATTGTGTTAGACGGTTATTTATACAATTGATAGAATTATCATTCAGTAACATTGCAAACTTACTTGTTCCGCTGATGAGTTCCATGAAAGAGCGAAACAGTTGTCTGATACTATGAGTTCATAATTTTACTGAACCAATCGATCTAGACTCAATAATGAAGTAATTTTCTTTCAAATCCATTCTTTGGAGGCGGACCACTAGACACAAAGAGGTACTTAAGGACATATGTTTATATGGACAACTGCTCTTATTTTTCAACCATATATCCCCTTCTGCAATACTTTCTCATAGCTCAGGAAACACCAGGTATATTAATAATGATATATTTCTTGAATTTTACAGACGGTGCTATAAAATTGGTGGAACGAAGATGTTACGTGCCTCCCGAGAATGCCACGAAGAAAAGTTATTGTGAATCATTCAAGAATCCAGTGGGTTACCTGGTAGCATGTACAACATGCAGAACAAATCTATGTAACACACATCCCTATGGAACAGCAAATATGAAGGACACAAAAAATCTGACCTATACTAACTTCCATTACGTTTCTCAATTATGAGATAACAAACTAGAATTGTACAACATTTCTTTAATATAAGTCCCAAGTTGTAGTTATTTACCCTTAGTTTGTGTAAGTATCAAGGAATCAACGTCACCATGTAAGGTGTATAATAATAGTGCCACAAAATCCATCTAGAAACCAGGATATTTTAATTAGTCGTTTCTGAGTTGAAGCTAAAACTTGGTATAACTAGATCGGTTACTCAATTCACCTAGAAACGAAAGGCAATATCATATAAAATTGTTCTATTCTTTTTCATAATTATATTATAAATAAATTACATATATCTGCGACCTTATGCCGCTCTTCAGGATGTCTCAACGACTAAAGCAGAGTTCCTCCAATCATATAGCTCTTAGGAAGTTAGCGCTCAAAAGTGGTTGGTTTTATTCAAAAATGTTACGCTGGCTAGTGCTCCGTTAATGCTCTTCATTATTATATATTTAATATTTACTTATTTCAATCCCAGCCCCCAAAATTGTTAGAATTCAACCAAATTTTTTGTCACTCTTTACTGTTTTATAGTGCTTCAAGAAAGTTTGATGTCGCTCCCTTTAGTTGGTTTAGTATCTGATATTTTCGATTCTAAGTCAGCCTCCAGGCTTCTCTGGATCGACTAATAATACTGCAGCTAATAGCTCCGATCAGCTTTTTTGCTGACTTTCTCATTTGAGCGAATCAGTGGACCAAGTAAGTTGCAGTTCTACCGGTCAACATATGTACCGAGGTATGAATATCCCATCATCAAAAATGCTAGAGTTCAGATCATGATAACGCCATTTCCCGGAAGGAACTGTTCCACTATAATAACCCAGGGCAATGTAAAGTATTGACTGAACGGAAATCTTGTACTCACTGAAGCGTCGATTAAAATCAATAACTGTAGTCACCGGCATTGAGTATAGGAGGGCAACAAGAAAAGTCCCTGGAAAATAAAACAGATGACGCCACTATCAAAAATCCCATTTGACATTTGTGATAAAACGCATTAAAATTTTCAGTTTGATATGTCATTCAGTTCTATTTTGACAGCCATCGAAAGCTCGTAACCTTGAAGATTTTTGTAAACATGTAAAAAAGTGAATTTCGCGTCTTGACTACACTATTACTTGCGTAGAAAAACCTTCACGCAAACCAAAGCATCGCTTGTTCAACATTATGAATCCATAATTCCTTGCTTAAGGTGTTAATTCTGCTACAAATCTAGTTTTAATGGTTTTCATCAAGTTAACTCGATATCGTAAATCTATAAAGATATAAGCTATAAAGATATAAGCTTGATTTAGCAAGGAAGACAAAAAACAGATTCGAATGGATCAATATTCCTTACCTCTTCTACTCTTAGGAGTATGAATGGATGCAGGTACCTCACAAACAGGTGCGATGGGTGATGTGGCTTTTGGTAAATCAAAAATATCCTCACTTCCATATTTGTAGGTATCTGGAACCAAGAATCAGTTTTATTATGTGTTAATCATGAAGTTATAGAAGTATTTGGTAATAACGGAACATTATTAAAATTTTATTAATATTTGGAATTGCAAATCTTAACCTTAACTAATGATGGTCCAGGTGAATTGTAATCATCAGCAGTCATTTCCTGCAAACTTGTATTATATATAGCTTGTCCTATAAAAATTAATAGTGCACTTCAAAGTTAGTTATTCAGGTTCAAATTACAATTCCTTTATTCAAATGGAATAAATTTGTGAAATTATATTTCACTTAACCTACCATGGACAGAGGGCATATTCTGAGGAGGTATGCTTCCATATTCAAGATTAGAACCTCTACGTCCTCGACCATCAATAATCTTTGTGGATGCTCCAAAATGTACATCACATACCCTATAGGACTTGTGAATATCCTCCAGAAATTTTTGTTCCAATTTAACATTTTGAATCTTCTCAACCCATATAGAGCATAGCTTTGACTTTAACTGAACTAATATAGTATATTGTATAACTAGCACGGAATGATAGTCATTTCCCACGAGTATGAAGTTTGCAGCATGAGCCGTAGGCGAATGCTGCAAATCATACGAGTGGGAAATGAGCATTCCGTGCAAGTTATACACTATACTTTTTCTACGGCTATAACATAATATATTAGCGAAATGATTTTACAACAGAATTTTGAACTTTGAATTTAATTAGGTATATTAAAAATGTCAAAATACAATTTAATTATTAACAATATTCACAGTTATATTGTTACAGTGATTAAATGTTATATTTGAAGCATCTGGGCACGGCAATGACATGTTTGTATTTTCCTTGTGCTCCAAAATATAGGATCTTGAAGTAGATGGTAGGTTTTCAGAATCATTAATAGAATTCATTATTTTATTGGCGACATCAAATTTATTTTTCATAGACTCGTCAATATAACTTTCTGCAACCGTGGTTGATTTCCAACCTCCATGTCGTTTCAGTGAGGTGATGTCTTCGCCAGCATCTATAAGGATTGTTGCTGAAGATCATCTGAAGCAATGACCAGTATAAAGCTCAGGATTTGGAAGTTTCAAGAATTTAGCTATTCTTGTTCCTGTATAACCAATTTTATTAAGACCAACCCTTTGTACTGTGCATTTTCCTTTTTGATAATTTACGAAAAAATAATTTTGTGCAACGTGTTCAGGGCGAAGGTCTTTGTATTTTTTATAAATATCATAAAATACACCGGTTATTGTGAATTTTCTAGGCACTTTTGTTTTTGTAGTGGGTATTTGTATAAGAACTGCTGCTGAACCCAAGTCTCTACAATCTGTTGTTTTCATTCTATAAAGTTCGTCTCTTCTAGAAGCACCCATAATCCCCATGATTAATAGAACCTAAAAAATGAAAAAAAAAATATATAAAAAAAAAATAATGCTTGATGTGCGAATCGAACCATCGACCTTCGTATTATGAAGCGAGCACCTAACCACTGAGCTAACTCATCTTCACAATTATATACTTGTACAAATGGTATTAGTAATAACGTCTGGAGTAACATATTTTTCTCAAATAATTATTAAAAAAAAATACTAAACAATTTTATCGGAAAAGATAATAATTTACCTTATCAAGTATATAAATGTCATCCGGAGCGTTTTTTATGAACTTGTCGACTTCATCTGTGGAGAAAATTTTAGATTTCTTCGGCCTGTGGCCATCTGATTTTCTTTTAAGAAATGCTTTGAGTTTCAAATATTTTCCAATGTCTACAGTTGTGTTGATATTCAGCATGGTCCTTAACATGGAATATTGCGCCCATAAAGTTGAGGATTTCAATTTTTGAGATAGTTCATTGAAGTATGCAAGAAATACAGTTTCTGTATTTGACGCGGTACCCTTTTCTCTTTGCCAGTCTGTGAAGGATTTGTATGCTTTCACATATTTTTCTTTTGATATTTCTGGAATTAAATTGACACATGCCTGTTTTGCGGCTTCAATAATTTCTGGGGGAGTCAGTTCTACGTCACTTTCGCTGCTCATCGTTTGATTCAAGTTCAAAAATCTAACTAAACAGAGCTGTCAGTATTCGTTGTTTGAATTTTGACATTCCATGGGAGACGTGATAAATTGTAAAATAAAAACACAATGAAACACAATGACTTCATTGTGTTATCAGGTGAGGAAATGAAATTGAAGGCATACAATGTACCTCATTGTTTAATCAAAAACAGTTAGGAAAGAGCAGTATTGTGTCATGGCCGTAGAAAAAATAAATATAACTAGTTTCTATCTTGACTTACCTGATCTTCCTTTGGAAAGCGATGCATTTTAGAGTTTTTAGAACTCCATGGTATGATATTGGACGATCGGTGAATTAGAGTTCACGGGATTGTGCAAAGAGCACAGATTGAACATTTCATAAGATTTTACATTCCACATTTTCAATGAGCGATCGACGATAATTTCGAATATAGTTTGAAAGAATTTTTTATTTACCGATAACTTGGAAGTTTGGCAGTTTGGGCTGTTGCATCCCAATTAGAATTACTATTCTAAAAATGTTCTGAATAGAATTGAAACAAGATATTCTTGCGTGCGTTATCTGTATACGCTGCAAAAGGGCGCTTGCCTTTGAGAACCGACTAAAATACCCAACACCATACACACTATTCAACGTCCTCTACTGTGAATGTACTGTACAAACAACTAATGCCCCTATATATTTTCGTATGTGAAAGGAAACGATGAAAAGGATCATCCCCTGTGTTTATTTTTATGGTTGCATGAACTGCGTAGACGAAAATTAGACCTTTATACATAATTATGTTATAATAATTTAAAAACTGAATGATATAAGTACCCGAGGCTTTGTAAAAGTAACATGAAGACAATGAAGGTAAACAGCTGACGGCTATTCGTTACCAATTTGTTTTTTAATATGCTCGTCCCAGATCCTATTATTTGAACATCCTTTTAAAACCGTAGGTATTATAATTAGATTTTATATTCTGAATGAGATTGAATTAAGGGTATCTTATTCTGAGAATGTTATTAAATTATTATTGATCAATTTTCTACATAACGTAACGAGAACACTTAATTATAATTACAGAATAGCTGCCAGTGAAATATACAGATCTTCAAGTATTCAAATCTGTTCAATGATTATCCTTGTTAATCCAAATAAACTTTTGTCATGACATATAATATAACTTGACCCCTTTACACACCTCTAGTAGTTACTTATCATTTGCAAAATATATGTAAGTCTTGAAACTGAAGAACGACATTTGTTTCTTAGGGTGTTGGCTAATATGTAATATGTACAGTTAATTACTCATTCCATTTACTGACTCACCCACTCATCACGGAATCTACAAAAGCTTAAAGCCAACAATCCTTTTTTATATTTTAATTAATCGAGAGGAAAACCTATTATGTTGTGGGCTTAATGATTTCATAGAATTTTCTTCGTGATCATATTTAATGTTCGCCGCCTTATGGTGAAGATATATGTGCCATATTCATGACTAATATTACTCTTATGTGGCTTCTAGATATCGCCATTATGGTATTATGGTATTATGGTAGTCGATGTAATTAGTTTATTTTGGAAGAAAATGTATCAAAGAAATTTCTGTATACATTAGAGCCTCCAGTTTACATGCGTGGCTGATAAATGTATCGCTCGTGCGCGGTTTATCCGTGGCTGGCAAGAGCAAGAGACGTTGCCGTTTTAGGTGAAAAACCCTAGTCTCTCCGGTATCTAATATTAGGAAAGCATGACCTTCGATCAATCAAGCAATCGAAGATGGCAGAAAAGTCCTAAGCACTTTACCGCTTGATTGGGTCCATTATACGCCCCTTGAAGACTCAGTCCGACAAGCCTAAGGCAGCGCCGAAGGCAAGAACAAAGCCCAGCAAATGTAAAGGTTTATTCATTGACATCCTGTCAATAGTTTTATATCTATTCTGCTTATAGAGAAAAAGGTTTTCAAATCTTTGGGCGAGTGAAGTTTCGCTGCCTCATAACAGGGCAAAAGCCCAAACCTAGAGTCACTGTCTATTCAATAGCTCTCTGAGAGAATGGGCCCGATGGTCGATGGGATTCAGATCGATAGATCGGAGCCAGGGGTACCTAGGAGACCTGGCTTGGCCAATTCATCGGCCACCACGTTTCCTTCCACGCCAGAGTATGCTGGTATCCATAGTAGCTGAAGTTTGATCCTTCTCGCTAATTCAGCCAGGGCTTTCCTACACTCAAAAAAAAGCCTAGGAGTAACCTAGTTTAGTTTCAGGTTATACAGTGCACAAGTCCAGATTGCACAGACTTCGGCCTGGAAAACGGCCACTTCAGCCCTTATGGAACCTGACAGTTCCACCCGGGGTGTATATATGAGTAGTCGCCTGGTCCACTAGACTCGTCTATGAAACACATGAGTCTCCTTCACGGAAATGTCGCTGAGGAACAGAACGTCATCACGACTATAGAAAGTACAGAAGTTGAGGATGATAACCATTTGAATGATGTTGAATCAATTGAATGAGTATAATGTGATCAGAAAGGAAAAATATATCAGATTATGAATGATGATCTAAATACCAGACTTCTACAGGTATGAGGTTTGACGAAACCAGCGATGATAATGAAAACATCTATGTTATCAGAAGGAGTAGTCGAGAACGAACATTCTGATGATACTTCAGCTAAGAAAAACGAAGGAATTTATAAGGGCTAAAATGTACGAATCACTAACAGAAAAAATTACTGATATCCTCAAGTAAATTATGTACATTTACATTTACGTATGTATATATCTTTTGTTTGATTAAAATCACTTTTAATACTACGTTCGATCTTTTGTTTATGATTAAAATATGAAAAATAAGGGTTTTCGATTATCTGTGTTTTTCAATTATCCGGCAAATACTCATTTCCGGCTGGCTTGGATAATCGACGTTCTCATGTACCCAAGGATTATCTGTATTTTAGTGACATCTAGCTGTGAGGAGACACACTATGTTGTAGAAGAAGCAGAAAACTGTTTCAAGTACTATCAATCAATCAAAACGGCACTCTTGATCAGGTCCAATGTGCGCCCCTTGATACAAGTATCGGTCCAGCAGGCCTAAGGCAGCCCCGAAAGCTAAGGTTCTGCATGGACTGATGTCTCTTATGGCTTCAGGCGGTATGTATGCATTGCCGAGGTACTGTAGCCTGAGAGAAGCCAGTGCTGGACAATATACAGGAATATGAGAGGCAGATTCGTCCCCTTCTCCGCATCTATTACTACCTGGGTTATAAGCAATGCCTATTGAGTGTAGATGTTTATTCAAATGACAGTTTCCTGTGAGAGTCCTGTTACCAGTTTTAAGCTTCTTCTGCTCACAGGGAGAAGGTTTTTCGGGCATTTGGGAGAAAAATCCGCTATGTGAAGGGGCACTGTGGTTCTGTTCTGGTGTTTGTATACAATGATTACATGTAGTTAAGTGACATCTAGTTGTAAGAAGATTAACTCTGTTCTGAGGAAAGAAGATAGCTGTGTCAAATTATGAAGTTTCTCTACACCGACTGACTCAGTTTTGATATCATCCTATAGATGTTACTATTAATAAGTATATTTGTTATGAATAATGATATCATCCTATAGATGTCACTATTAATAAGTATATTTGTTATGAATAATGAATAAACATGTCCTATGGATGTTAGTTTTCTTAGAAGAAATATTTCCGTAATACACTTCAGATTACGAAATTTGCGTTTGCTCTTCGTCGCCTATATTATGATAATTATTGCACCTTATCATAAAACAATGCCATGCTGTGATTATCTGTAAACAATTTCAATTTTAATAGAAACACAATGCCAACATTATACTGAACAATAATCATTGTAATGAAAATTAATTACCATTACAAATCTTATATTGACTTTATATTCCTTAGTGGTCAGCGATTATCGCCAATACTATCAAAAACAAGTTATTGAATAACAATTGACTGATTGATAGGTTTGTTTTCGCAAATCAAAGCAAAACTTAACCTTCATTTAATATCGAAGATGAAATGAATCGAAATGCGAAAAGTGTTTTGAGGGATTGTAAATGTGAAACGGATATTGGATAAAACAAAAGGCGTTTGTTTGATATTGCCACAGTGATATTATATCTGGAAAACAGAGAAGGTTATGATTTATAGCGGAAACAGTCAATAAAATTAATAGTTCTCTAGCATTGTAATGCATAGCATCCATTGATGAAGGAATAACGTTATTATAGATAAAAATCTGTTATTGTAAGAATCACCATAACGTAGAATGGCTCATTCAAATGCATGCCACGTTTTACACAAGATTAATCCTAATATCTTGAATGACACTATTTTTACCAAGCAGAATATGAAATATTCGTTATTATCAATGTTGCAGAAGTGAATAAAACGGATTATCTTTTGATTACAGATGAGTGGAAGCGAGTTTGCGAGGAATTTTCATCCAGTTAAAAGGAGGGGAACTCCTATACCCGTTGCCCCGCCTAGAGTGCCGACTCCTATGCCCCCGCGAAACAATAACAATTCCAGGTAAGGCAAATGTTTTTTCATGAATTATAATCGTATTACTGACTGACAGAAGCAGCCAAAGCTGAATACAAACCACATTACCTTTATTTAGTTATTTTCACCCTATAGGAAGTGTAGGAATTAATTGAGCATATCCTTATTGCACCCCCATTTCGAAGAGTCTGTCTGAACATTTTTCAACTTCTTCACATTAAATATCTGTGAATTTGTAGCTAAATATAAATGTGTGGACTTCATTATACAGTATTTTTCTTTCAAGACTAATGGTTTTCGAAACTGTTTCTCCATAATCAAATGAAATACATATTTCTCATTCAAATTCAGAAACAGAAACCTTAAAAGTGAACGAATGAATATGATACTATTAATATATAACAGAGCATATTCTGTTCAATGTTGCTGCTCACCATAGTGAACGGCTGGTGCCGCACGGGGGGGCTCAGGGTAAATCCTGACAAAACGGAAATGGTTCTGTTTACAAGGAAACGCAAGCTGGGCACACTGCCAGAGACAAGTTTCTCTGCCATAGTCCTGCAATTCAAAGGGTCGGTGAAGTTTTTGGGAGTAATCCTAGACTCTAAACTGACCTGGCGCGAACACCAACTGCGTCATTTTGGTCGTGTAAAAAAGCTTTCAACAGCACATGGGAATTACAGCCAAAGATTCTCCATTGGATCTATATCGCTGTGATCAGGCCCATGGTCACCTATGCTGTCTCACTTCTCCCAAAATCCTCATTCCGGATAGAGGAGATTGGAGTAACGAAACTCTTACCTTACTACCACACGACAAGTTCGTGTAATTCACAGATGTGAACCTAAAAAGGCCAAAGATCACTATCTCAGTGACTCTAGGCGCTTACTGCACGATTTTTCAGGCGGAGATCTACGCAATACTGACTTGTGCCATGGAAAACCTGCGGAGAAACTATGTAAATAGGCGCATATATATTCGCACAGACAGCCGGTCGGGTCTGGGAGCTCTCAAATCACCCAGAGTCAAATCAAGGCTTGTGAAAGAATGCGGGGATACACTGGCTGAGCTAGCCAGGAGAAATGAAGTCCAACTCATCTAGATCCCTGGACACGACGGAGTTGTAGCAAACTAAATGACCGACTCCCTGGCCAGGCGAGGGTCGTCTAGCGCCCTCGTCGGGCCGGAACCAATGGTCGCTTCATCAAATTGCGTGGGGATGTTGCCCTTCTGGGCCAACTGAATAAAGAGTGGTTCAAACTGTGGCAAAAATCACCACGCAAGAGGCAGGCCAAGCTCTTCATCAAAGAGTCTGGTGCCCAGGCTCTCAAAGAAACTCTTTTCTCTGAACAGAAGAGACATCAGAGAGATGACTGGAATCCTTACCGGTCACTGTCGTCTCAACAACCAACACCTCCACACTATGCCAGAAGAGTTTTAGACAAACACATTTGTGAATGTGCATCTGCATCTTTTTTCTTGGTTTTCTTATATCTTCAGTTCACAAGAGGGAAACGTGTAATGTTTATCGAACATCGTGACAGCCAGCGTAATATGTTAAAAGAAAAGAGGTAGGCATTAGGAAAGATGATACTATGCAGAGTGTTTCATAACTTCGCCGTTCTACAGAAATTTGAAGTCTGGTAAAGAGAAGTTCGGCAAGTCTTGAGTCAGTCATTAAAGAGGCAATCCTATAATATTGACCGTCGATCCTATGCTTTTGAAGAAACCTTTTGTGTCTCTAATAACCACAACTAGCGCAGGGTAATAATTAACCCCAGGGTTCGGAATGAAACGTATCCTTCGATTCTTGATTGAATAGAAGACTTTTTTCATTAAGCGCCAACTGCTCCACTAAATGTCCAGCATTACGAGGTGGATAAATGATGATGATATTACAGAAAATAAAGACATGTTTAAATTTGGATTTATCCCTGTAGGGAATTATAATTGGAAACAAGATTATCTTGGCTTACGAAGAAACTCAATTCAATAAATTAAGAGTGAATAATACTTAAAAAATTTGAATAGTGAAGCAAATTTGTGTTCTGAAAATTTGGTCAAATTACAGGTTCAATTTAATCAAGATATCATGATAATATCTATCCACATCTGTGTTAATATTCAAGTTAGAGAATTATTATGTAATAATTTACTTTTACCTCACCTTGT
The DNA here is from genome assembly GCA_958510875.1 of Endomychus coccineus. Taxonomy (NCBI): domain Eukaryota; kingdom Metazoa; phylum Arthropoda; class Insecta; order Coleoptera; family Endomychidae; genus Endomychus; species Endomychus coccineus. The sequence goes on along the minus strand of OY294068.1, from coordinate 181,864,906 downwards.
CAAACGTCCACTGAAGATGCGCATCTTTACATCTGCATTCAACCTCTCCCCGAATTCAACTCTTGCGTCAATCTTCTGTTTCTCCAATGACCCGCTACCGTATTGATATACTTCATAGCTTCGTCTATCAAACTACAGAGATCGAGGTTGTCTTTTTCTGAGGTTAAAGATCTCACAGTCATCGGAATAATAAATAACCATTGAATAAAATTGTTAACGTCCAAAACGTTACAAGCCCGAAGCAAGCTTTAGAAGATAGATATATACTAGCTAGTGCTAGCTTTATATAAGTCTGTCTGAATTAAAATGATATGGACCGCGCAAACGTCAAGAATATGGTGACTTGAGCCGTGGCGAAAACGAGATGTATAAAATAACATGTTTCCATGAGTATTCTAAACCCAAGCAGATCGATTTTGGTTGAGGAGAAGTGGAGATATCTTGAATAATGCGTTTGAGCGTCTAGTGGGCCCAATGTTGGTCCAATCGGCAAAATCCTTACTAGGAATGGAAGATAATCGTTTCGACTATTTAAGTTTGAAATGACCAAAATCGATCTGCTTGGGTTCAAAATACTCGTTATGGAGACCTCTAATCTCCAGAATTTGAATTTTTCAGTAGAAATTTTTTTTTTAAAATGGGGCCAAAGTTTTGTCCTTGATCCAAAATGCTTGAATTGGATATAAAGTGCGGAACATTGAAATCTTCCGAATGAATTTGGTTTCGAGTCGATAACTTAAGTACTTCGTCTGTAAATCGTAAAATACCAATTTGGATGGAGCAAAATACTGAAAACAGCCAAAAACTCTCGATAATATACTCAATTTTGCGTTACCAAAAAATATACTAATTGAGCCCTATATCGGGTTCATGAACTTTTGTTTGAAATATATTTCCAGCAAAAAACTGAAAAATCGCTATTTTTAGATCAAAAAAATGGCTCCTGTTCAAAAAGCGGCAAAGTAAACTCGAATTTCAACCACACCATCCTGATCAGCGCCCCAAAAAATATATAGTGTAACTAAATTTGCGGATTGCCCAAAAAATACCAAAAAGGTTTTCAGCGTTTTCACTCCTTGAATGACTGGACTAATATAGCCTCTAGCTATATGATCGAGTGTTCTGGCCTTGTGTTTCTAAACTCATAATGGCTCGCTCTAACCCACAAGACTCTGATATACTACGTTGATTTTGATATACTACGTTGATTTAAACTCAATCTGTACATTCACCATCTGTATAGATGTTTTGTTTCAACCCTACATATTTTTTTCCACAATTTCTCATTTATATTATTTTCAAAATTCCGACTATTGACAATCTGCCATGGCACGTTTTGTAGATAATGATATATGAAGAATATTCTCGTTATTCCTCTCCTAGAATTCGTGAGGTGTAACTGAAAGAACTCGAAATGATGCACATCTCATATTACTCTTTAATGTTCCACTAAATTGAACATGTTAAAACTGGGAAATGTTAAAGGGCTATTCTTTTCTGAATCCTCTTCGACAAAATAGCATTTTGTTGAATGCAATTAATTCCGTCATGCGTGTATTCCCGACTTTAAAGTAAACATGTTTACATTTGGTAAATAACGATAACGATGAGGTTGTTTCAATTCTTAAAAAAAACGCTTCCCTGTTTACCTTTCAGACGACACCCTATGATTTCAGAACTTACATATAAAAGGATATGACGAGCTTGAAATAACGTTCTCATGTCATGTACAAAATAAAAGCCAACCAAATAATGTGACGAGGGTTTAGCGTTTCATTGGATGGATTCTCTTTTATATTTATACTCATTTCATGTTTCAACGACATTTATTACTGAATAAAGTATCTGTTACAAAACAAGGTATTTAAAGTTAGATATAATGGAACGTATACTTAGTAAATTGGAAGTAACATGGTCTCGAACAAACACAATTTGTCTAAAAATACAACGCTGGGATTTTATGCTTCTAGCTATTGTCCTAGGGCATGCGTTTCCCTTAATGCAATCTTGAAAGCTCGTGTTTTTGATGTTATAGCAAGCCATTAGCAAAGAGTTGAATGGTACGAAATGTTAACCCGCCCACAGCACTATGGAGGCTATACACATTTATTCGTGTATTCGTATATTCAATCATGCAACAATTTTTTCAATTTTAACTCCCACGATCCACAAAATTACACTGACGTATTTGTAAAGAGAACAGTAACAAATAAGGCAATATAAGTTATGGTTTCATCTGGTTGTTATAAGAGGAAATCAGTTTGCATTAGGGCCCTAATGAAAATCCAAATACTTCCCATAATATAACTTGGGATTCGTTTGTTGCCCGTTCCGTAATGGATTATCATCTTGGATTGATTCTAGACCAATTCTTCAGCAGGTAAACCATGCCTTCTTCAAAATTTGGATGTACCCGTCAACAGTTTCTCATATTTTCCCAGATTGGCACGTTGCTAAAAAGCTGTGATCAATTGATCATGCGACTTCCTTAACTTTTGTTAGCAAAATAGTTTTCCGACACTCCTGCGGGTCGAATGTAAATGATTGTAGGAACATAAAATATATTGGAAATAATCTAGGAACCGCTAATGAAAAAATTCTAGAGGCGCTGACATTGATTGAGGTCCCGGAGTACATTACAGAGGTGATCGCGAGCTACTTTAGCGGAAGGACATTATTGTACAATTCGGAAGAGGAGCACAAAGCCTACAACATCACAGGAAGCATCTCACAAGGCTCGGTACTTGGACCCTCATTGTGGAATATCATGTACAATGCAGCGCTGAGGTTGTCCATGCCCACGACGACAGAGGCTTCGCAGACGATATCGCTGTGATTGCCATTGCCAAGTACTTGAAAGAAGTCACGCAGAAAGTGAACGAGGCCGTCGCCACAATCCGCCGGTAGTTTTCGGCGAATGGCCTGCAATTGGCAGACTATAAAATCGAGGCAATCCTGGTGACTAGCAGAAAAACGACAGAAACTGTGACACTTACCGTTGGGGGCTCTGCCATACATTCCCAGCCATCATCGAGATACCTGGGAGTTCAGATAGATGCCAGACTGTGGTTCGAAAAATAGAGCATCTGCAGACGCCAACGTACTGGTCAGAATTATGCCCAACATAGGACGACCTACTCAGAGTCACAGAAGGCTACTCTTCAGCTACACGATGCTGTATGCAGCCTCAATCTGGGCATCAGCACTGGCGGTGGCATCGTACGTATGACAATTAACCTTGGTGTAGCGTATGTGTGCATTACTACTCGTACGATGCCAGATTCGTTATCGCGCACATGCAATCCACAGGCGTAGGCACGAGATTGGAGATTCCGACCGACGCACCAAAACCCAGGAGGCGAGAATAGCGATGCCAGCGCAATAGCAACGGCTCTGGCATGTATCCACCAAGGGGCGGTAGAATCATCACCTCATCTCAGATGTTGCTGCATGGACCAGTAGTTGATGTGGAGAGGTGCAACTGCAAACAAAACTTGGGTGCTTTAGGGCGTATCTGCACAGTTTTTGACTGGACGAAGACGCGTCGTGCTCGACCAGCCAATCAGTGTCCCGCATGAAAATCTACAACAGCAGTTAATGCTGGAGAATATCGTTGAGATGCTTGAGTCACAGACCTGGAATGTGGTGTCCGATTTTGCGGCCACCATATTGAAGAAGCTTAGATGCACAGAGAACGAGAAAAGAGGTCAACCCAAGGCGTAGAAGGAGACGTAACGAGAGGTGGTTTTAGTGGGTAGAAATCTCATACATTGTGAAGAGCAGGCTTCTTAGCGTCTTTTGAAGATTTCCACACAAATCATACACCACACACACCACACCATATATACCACCCACAGTACACACCACACATACCACACATTACATATACACCACATACGAACACATATAGACACAAAGACACAAATACATAAACACACAAACACATAAATACACAGTTCGGAAAGTGCAGCCTATTTCCTTATTCATCTAATGTCGACGATGTGTCTATATCCATTATATTCAAGTATTTAAATCTCCTTTCACCAATTCCAATTTTTTCCTCAGGCTGCAATCGTTAGTTCTAGAAGCCAAAACAGCTAGCTAGGTTGACAGATGTTTGTCGAAATATCTTCCTATTGAAATAGTCCAAATTGGAGGCAGCCATCGCGGAAGAATCTCCTGGTAAACTCGAACATTTTGAGCTCTACCTTGAAAATGGACCTGGGGAAGATAAGCCGCTAGTAAAAAGAAATCCCAGACTGAGCTTGTGAATACTCCTGCCCCTATATACCTGATTTAGCTCCTTTGGTTTATCATGTTTCCAACACCCAAAATCTCTGGCAGGAAATACATTCAGATTCACACGATTGCGCCTGTTTTCAAGACTTCGAAGAAACCCACTTCGTAGAAAGAATCTTGGATCTGGAGCAACGTTGAGAGATATTCATTGCGGTGCGAAGGGACTATTGAAAATTGAAATCCAAAAAATCCAAATATCTATTCAAAAGGCTCTCGTCTAGAAGATAGTATAAAGGAGTAGAATTTTGCATGCACTATTGAACATATTCATATCCCATAAACTTGGACGGTGCTCCATGTGATATATAGATGTGTTCTATGTTACTAGCATTTTATATCACAGGTATATTAGGCAGTTGAATTGTAATTAATTGTCTCCACTAGACTTTGAATTGATTCTTTCTCCATGCTTGTTGAAGAAGTAATCCCATTTTTAAAACTGCAAATTTGAGTTCAAATAATCCAGCTTTTTTTTTTATTGTCGATCTTGAGCAAGTGTTGGAATGTAGCTACACAGGACGTAGAGCTGCATAGTGGGAATTGGAGCTAATTGTATGTACATAGTGGAATATTTTAATTTAAAACAGTTTGCATTTCATCGGAAATTCTATACAGTTGTCCAATTAGTCGGTTCCGAGTAGGTTGCAGCTAGTCTGCACATATTTGAATGCAGTATTATAATAATAGATGATGCGAATAGTTAAACATTTTATCGATGGATTGTTTGTGCAACCGTCCCTTACTAATAAGCCGCAACTTAGACCAATTAGGTAATATTAGTGGTGATTGTTTTAATTTATCACACTGTAATAGTATAGTGTAGTATGTAATATATAATATTATTTGGATTTATGAGGTTATCGACTTGGGCCAATGGAATGAATAATAATTATGATTGATAGCACCAACTGCAGTCTGTTTTGTTCAATACTGTTCTCAGTGAATTTATATTGAAAAATTCGTGTAATACATTTTCCAAACAAATTGAAAACTGGTTTTACTTTTTTTTAGAAGAGTAACATTTTATTGCAATCAATAACAAGATTTTTTTCGGAGTATCGTGTGAGCTAGCAGTGAATGTAGGTAGAGGAGATAGGCATTCGTATTTTTATTGAAGGTTTGGAGGTTATACATATATGGAAAGACTTCACTAGGTAAAGAGTTCCACAAATTCGCTGTTTGATAAAAAATTAAGTCTGTTAGAAAGAAGTTCGGCAGGTCTCGATCTTGACAGTGAAAGGGCTAGTTTGAGCTCGTCTAGTCCGTTCATCTGGAATCTCTTATGGTGGATCACCGACCATGGAAACATCTATAGAAAAAGAAGAGATCTCCCACCTTTCTACGATGTTCTAGAGAACTCAATGAGCTCGTAAGTGTAACATCATCAATCAAACGAATAGCTCTCTTCTGGAAAGAATCCAAGAGCTTCAACGTATGTTTGGAAGCCAAATTCCAAACATGTGAACACTGAACAATACTACAGGACAAGTCAAATATGTGCTTTATAGATTATGAGGAGTTGCTGAAATGTAAAGTAACTCTTGGCAAGGAATAGAAAACCAAGTTTTTGTGAAGCGTTTTCCCAATGGACCTCACCTGATTATCCCATGAGTGGGTGCTGTTGGTGGTGATCCCTAGCATTATTATGGAAGAATTCATAAGAATATTTGTACCTGACATCATTATATTAAGGATTGTGGGATCCGCCTTGCTGGGGAAAATGCAAACTTAAGTTTTGGTTGCATTAAACTCTACTAGATTATGGGATCCCCATCTCAAAATCTTTGCCAGATCTCCATTAATTGCGTCAACCTGTCCTTGCCTCACTCCTATGGTTTCATTGGATGGTATTGGGGATCTAGATGAGGAAGTGGTATGAAGTGTACCATCATCTGCAGAGCTGTGCACGGGACAGGTGGTCACTTCCAGCAGATCGTTGATATGAAGCAGAAACAAAGTTGGTGCCAAGATAGATCCCTGTGGATCACCAGCTTTGATAGCCATTTTCAAACCATATGACGGAAGTTCCTCAAGAAGGCTTTGGTGCCAGACTCGATCAAATGGAGATTTCCAATAAGAGAACAGATAGCGATTCCCCATGTTTTTCAATAGATTTCTGCCATGCACGTGTTACGTAGGCAAGCAGGTCTCCTGGTGATTTCTGCTGACGAAACCCATATTGCCGGCCATTCAAGATTGTGTAGCTTTGATTCGATAATCTCGATGTTGATTGCTTCCTCCATCACTTCAGGGATCACAGATAATATTGCAAATTTTTGTTTGGAACTGGTTGCACTCTAGCTGTCTTCCAGCTGGGAGGAAACATACCAAGTTTGTATGGAAGGGTAAACAACCTGCAGTAAGCTGGTGTTAATTCAGGGGTACATTCCTTGAGAACGACAGATGGAATTTTGTTTGGCCTCGTGTGTGCTGTATATTTTGGGTGAGGCCTAAATGTCAGAATATACCAAAACCAATTTCTACTTATATTCAACGTACCATAACGTGCTCCATGGAAGTGCATTCAAGAATTTACAATTTTTAACATCGCCATATTCCACCAACGGTCATCTGTATGGAAAAAAGTAATGAAACCTATTTAGTAGGGCATATATTGAGCTATATTTGATGAAATAGGTACACTTTTACCTTAGAACTAATCGTTTAAGAGATATCCCCAAAATTTTTACCTGTCATTCCGGATGAAGTGTACAAATCTACAGGCGTTTCTGAAGTGTATGTCAGAATCCAGAGATTCGTTATGAAACATGCATATTTTACATTATGAGTTTTGTAGACAACTTATTTCAGGTGCCCACAAGCGAAAGAATCGTCGAATCGGCCTGGCAATTTATCGCTCGGGAAATCTTTTATTTAGCCAATTATTACAAACAATGAGTAATGGTTTGGAAGTCCATCTAGATGAATATAGCAAGAATTAATCCAGATCCAGATTTCTGTTCTGATCACGCCAATGCTCCACTTTGATCGTTACCAGAGGATCTATGACATTCTGCAATTCTGCATTTCCAAGTAGACATGTTGCCATTCTAATCTTCTCCGATGATTATGGGACCCATTAGGCCGGTACCAGGTTCCAAACAGCTACTTTTTGAGGAGTTTGAGTGTGCCCCTCCATAAAAATGTGAGTTTTTTCTCCACTTCAAACTCAAAAACTCCCTTCATCAACAGAACTATTAATCAATCAATCAAAACGTGGGTGGACAGGTCCTAAATTTGATACAAGAATCTGAAGTGGTACAAGAAACACAGATGCGCAATCTTTTCTTTAGAAGCTTGGTTTTTGATCATGGTCTAGTAGTGTATTTATTTTTAATGTATTCAATAGTGGTTACAATTTTTGCTTGACTTATCGATACAGTATTAAAGAATGATGAGTTAATGTTGGTCAAATCTGAATCATTTATGAAATCGCTGTCGTTATTGAGTTCAGAGTACATACTGGCAAAGTATGTACCAAATATCCTACAATTTCTTTGTATGCACTAATGTTTCATTGAAACCCATAGAACCAGGAATTCTAGCCGAATTCCATCTAAATTTCGTATCCCGAATGATGGAGATCGAGGTATTGTCTGGATAGAGATTATAAGCTTCGAATCATACTTCATGCTTGAACTCTTCAAGTTTCTGATAAGACATGCTAATACTTCGGTCTCATTAGCTAGGGAAAGTTCCTCAAGGTAACTTTTGTCTAAAGCCTTTAGTAAATCTTTTGGGATAGGGCAGTCTAGTATTCGAAGTAGGAAGAAAGCTGGGTTCATGAACTTAATATATCAATTTGAGTCATTTGATCTACTGAGAAAGAGTCCAACTATTGAACGCCTAACTTCGAATCTATCGTTAATTGAAATCGTATTCTTCACAATTATTTTCTGGATAGGTGTCTTTCAATGTATGGCGAAAATTATGAGGCTTGTGTCCTTCGGAATGGGGCCTATGATTATGTCTACATCTAATGTAGATAAAAATATGAGTGGACTCACCAATTCGGTGTTTTGCCCTTCAACTTTGCTGGATATCTTTCTTAATTAAATTTATTTATTCCACCATCTATTTACATAATTATATATCCACTTCATGAATGAAACCCTTCCATTTTGTTTGCATATGAAGTATACAGGTTGCACCAATTAAATACGAATAAAATTCAAATTAAGTATATTCAAGTAGTCTTAAGCTCTATAAACGCTCTTTCATAAGGCAATAAAAACAAGTCAGTTAATTAGTGGGCATATAATTAGAGCGGTTTTCTTTCATCTCCCGGAGTAGATCAAATAGCTGCGTTTTCTGACTAGTCTAATTTAAGCACATATGTCACTGATCCTCTGAATCAATAAGCTCAGAATAAATTTACTATATATTAATTGTGTGTTTCCGTTCCGGAAACACCAAAGTAAACAAACATCAAACATTATTACGTATTTTCGAACCAACTCGCCGCCAGTTTTAAGATAGGAATTTCAATTTGTACTGTAATGGATTTTATAATTGCGACGAACTTCATCCTTGTTCTTACTTTCTGTTTTATTCGTTTGCTGTTTTATATTGAATTCATGCATATCATGCTCTCGAACTGGATGGAATACGTATCACGTTCCCCTTTTCAGCTGTCATTTGACGGTTGTTAATGTATTTTATATAAGACATTAATTAATCAATTATAGAATTAAGTTGTTTGAATTCTGGTTTCACTTTAATTAAACCGTATACTTTAGAAGGCTGAAAATTAATAAAAATTTAATACCTTGCATATACCTATTTAATTGTTAATATCTTTTAATTCTTAAATTGGATTTCATTTAATTGTTGACCATTATATTATGCGAGAAGTCAACGCTCTTACGTTTATCGCATTAATGTGGCTACAACCATTTTGACAGATACTTTGCTTTGACAGCCCGACTATTAATTCTTGAAGCTTATGTTGGGGAAAGGGTCAGGTAAAATATACTCTAAACTTGACCACCTAGAATAGTCGTAACTATATACGTAGAGGAGAGAGATATGAAGAAATAAAGATTTCAATACAAATATTACTATAAGAGCAATCTGCAAAATATCTGTCAAAAGTTTAGAAAAATTTCAATGGTGCTAGTTGAAGTTTAGTTGAAAATGCAATAAAAGAAATGTTTATCACTCAATTTTTTGACATATTTTAATTTTGAGTGGAAGCAGGGATATAACGGAAACGCCCAGATGAAGGAATTACAATTCAACTGAGCAAACACGCCATCATTCACCAAGCGGAGATACTGGCAATACCGCCCTGGAAGAAAGAATGCCATTAAATCATCTGCATATGCACAGACAGCAAAGCAACGCTCGCTGATCTGGGTAGCATGATAAGCTAGAGCGGAATGCATCAAAAAAACCTTATCGAAGACCAAGGCCATAGTCTGGATCCTCAGTCACTCTGGAATAACGGGAAACATAATAGCCGATGAGCTTGCAAAACTGGGGCCTAAAGAACCTTTAACAGGCCTAGATTCAGTGGTGGGCATCTCGAAGAGTAGCATGTAAGAGACAATCCACTGCTGGGTCACATCCCAATAATTGGAAGAGCGGCAACTAGTGAACGGTTACAGGTAGTCGAAGAAACTGATTGGATCGCTTATTACAGAAGACAAACTGCTGAAACTAACAGGACACGGACCGCTTATAATAACCACCCCCCACAAGATGAATCTTAGCGATTCACGTATGTACAGGTGGCCCAAACGAATAAACAAGACCGCAATGCAAAGATCGTAACACTGATCCTTCAAAGACACAGAGCACACTCGCTAGAGTTATGGGACACTGAGGGAACTCAGAGACTACACACAAAATCGGTGTTAGACCTCTTCATAGTATTAACGGCTCTGACTGAGTGTTGAATAGGTGGCTATTCGCGCACCTAGAGAACCTGGTAAACAACTTGAGTGGGTACCGATCCCGTCTATCTTTGGAGCTCGGTAAACACTCTTCAGTGGAAGATGGTGTTAACCTTTTCAGGTATCGTCACCAGGAGCATGGTGAATACTGTCAAGTGGGAACCGAGTGGTAGCCGAGTGAACATTCGTGAGTGGTAACAGAGTTATATGAAAGAACGTCGATATTTTCGGACTTCGTTCGGCTTTTCCTCAATATGTTTGTAGTTGTTGTCAACAGTGTTCTAACAGTTACTCACATCATTTCCAGTATTTAGTTATAGTTCGTTCACTTCACAGTTATCTATGATGCCGCGTTAATGGTCTCACAATGTCGGTGACAGACCACCCCATAACCAAGATAAACTTTCATTGTCATGACATATAGTACAATTTGATGTATTTTAACGCATTATTTAGCTATTTCTACTCAACTGCAATATGCTTTTAAGTCTGAAGTTCGGGAATGACGTCAAAGCCTTTCTATCAAACGAATCTTGTCACTATAATGAAAAGTGCTTTACCCTCTACTAAAATAAAATGCGAAATCGAGATAATAATCTTCTTACTCTGTTTATCAAATTTCAAGATTATGTGTGAAATTCAAAGTAGAATGTAGTACTTGTATTGAAAGTAAAAAAACTCGATTTGCTTATTGTTATTTATCATGGTACATGCCATTTGTTTATTTATAATAATGACAAATACTTCTCGGCCTACTTATTTCATTAGTTAAAAGTTATTTTTAAAGTATATGCGCCATCTAGTGGGTAAAATGGTGCAGCCTCTTTCCGCTCGATTCGATAGCAGGACGACGAACAACGATTCCTGCGTTCAGTTCTTTCAGTTCGGACCCTTCCCTATAGATGTCGAAATAAAAGTTATTACTGTATTTTCTCTAATAATTCTCCGTACCATCATCACTACGATAAATAAATTGGGGAACGAACGATTTATGGTTCAAAAGAAGTGCGCAATCGTATGAATTAGTTGATAATGTATTTACTTATTGACATTTTGTTCGAGAATTATTTAATGTTTGCTAAATATAACTATTAATAGTATAGTAATATTATTAGTACCAGAAAAATGGGTTAACTTGCAAAATTATCTATAATTTTCATACCTATATAGTATAGGGACCAATGCCATCAGTAAAAAAAACAAGTTCGCAGAAGGCATGTGCACACAGAGTTATATTGAAAGAACGTCGAAATTTTGCTACAACGTACAAACTTATGATATCAAACTATAGATTAGTGAGAGTAATTTTTAGAAAATTACAAAACACATACATATTGCAGAAATATTGATGATTAAATACTATTAATTTTTTATACTTTAATCAAATTAATAATAGAATATTAATAAATTTAATCAATACATTAGCACAAGATTCAAAAGTAGATTAATACAAATGTAATCTAATACTACATTTATTACTCAATATTCATTATACAGTAATTGATCATACTTTACAAATTATTCATTGTAACAACTGAGAACCGAATGAATATATTCATTGACTACTTGTTGCTTGTTGGCTTTTGTCAGATAACAATGATGATAAGGTCTTTCTAGTCTAGATCGATCAATAACATTGCAAACTGATAGTTACAGAGTTCTAGATAGCTTTTCGCTCTCTCATGGACCTCATCATTAGAACGAGAGAGTTTCAAACGATCCTTTTGTTGAAGGTAGGTATACATAACCAAATTACAGAATGATAAAAAAATCAAAATATCTAACGCTATCTATGAATAGGTGTCCCACTAAGGCATCAAACAATGTACGACGTTATTAACTTACTATATCTACATTACTCATTATAGAACATCATTTTAAATATACCTAATATAAGGACTAGACCTTTTTGAAGGATTTTTAGAACATTAGATGCATTTTCAAATTTTTTTCCATATTTATCTATTCTACTAGTAAGTACGTAATAATCATCCTTATCCAATAAAATTCTGTTGAAACACTAAGGACCTTTTATCTACCAAGTAGCCATCATCAGAGCAAACTGAACCAGTAGCAATCATCAGATGATTGCTACTTGGTAGCGAAAATGTTCTTAGTACTTCAATAGTATTCGCATTAGATAAGGGTGACTATTTCGTACTTATTAGTATTATGGTTTATCCACAGTTGTAAACTCTTCTAGTATATCAATAATAATCTATTCATTTATAATTCCACAATTCTAAATATTCATCGTTGGTAATTAATATTACGTACCAATCATAATATTCGTTACAAAGTCGATTATATCTGCGAGAATGTTCGCACAAATGTCCTTGTGGCTGTGGTTGAAAATTAAGGATCAGTATCAAAGGCTCCATCCAAGGCAAAAAAATTTGAATCTTATGCTATATTATTTGATAACGTGAAGAGAAGGGGAATAGTAGAATGTAGGTATGCATATACATTAATTTTATTGTAATGGGTATTAGGATGAACTACTACTCTACTGTTAAAGTATAAAGGAACTTTTAGCTACCATTTAGCCATCGTCAGAGCTTATACTGTATCTACAGTTGTGATCTCTTTTATTGCATTATACTGGGTGTCCCATTTTAATCCGCCAGTAGCTATAATTCTGAAGCAGTGCATTGAAGCAAAAAGTGTTCCGAATAAAAAGTTAACGGTTATGAAGGGGACATCTGATGCCGTCAACTTTGCCCCCCCAGCCCCCCGGGGGCGGCGGGAACAGGGGGCAACTGTCAAATGTTAAATGGAAACCCCTATTTTGTACTGCAGATTCGGATAGAGCGTTAAAAAGTAGGTAGGTTTTATCCGGGTTGTTTTCCACAATTGATGATAGATGGCGCTGCAAACGTGAAAATGTGTTTTTTGATCAATTAAATAGCAAAATTTTTCCCTTTGGGGTTACCTGAAAGACGTCGTCTTCCGCGATCCTCCAACCACGCGCGAGAAGATGATGGAGCGAATAACTAATGCCTGTCATGAAATTTCTCCAAACACGTTCCGGGCGTGCGTGTAGAATTTCGCTAAGCGTGTACGATTGTATCGAGACCATCATGGACACAATTTTGAGCAGTACATGTGAATTAAATGGCGACGGACTCACACACACGCAACACGCACACTCACATGCCCATGCAACACACGAACAACTACACAGACACACAAACAGATTTTGACGTTTGCAGCACTATCTATTACCAAATTTTAAAAACACACCGAATAAAATTGACCTACTCTTCAACACTATCCGAATCTGCAATACAAAATAGGGGTTTCCATTTAAGATTTGAAAGTTGCCCCCTGTTCCCGCCGCCCCGGGGGGGCTGGGGGGGCAAAGTCGACGGCATCAGATGTCCCCCTCATAACCGTTAACTTTTTATTCGGAACACTTTTTGCTTCAATGCACTGCTTCAGAATTATCGCTACTGGCGGATTAAAATGGGACACCCAGTATTATAATGAATGTGTTTCATCATTCAATATTGGTTAACTTATGTAAAATGTGCTTTTATAAAATTCCTGACCGACTGTCTTTGAAAACGGATTTGACGTACGCAAATGGTTCTCTGACGCAGTCATAACTGAAGTAATTCGTCATGTTGTCAATCTGAGAGTTTGAAAATTCAAGGGAAGCATCATAAGCAGTTTAAGCAACATACGCCCGAGGTGCACGTAAAAGCCATTAATCAATGGCAAATATCTCCAGATCAAATTATGCACTCCTCAAATATACGAAAAAAACAATAAAACAATTTAAAATTAAAGTCACGTTGTAGAAATATGCCAGTCCCCTTGTTATAAATCATTGCGATCTTTAGCCGCCCCTGAAGTCGGTGTATCTCACCCTTACCATACGCAGCTGAACGTATTTGCTGTTCCAGCTATAAGCATCATATGTACGTTCTACTCAGTCATCATATTTAATAACGGCAACTTTTAAAATCATGTATGAATGATAGATTATTCGTTGTTTTAGATAGTTAGATTGTATGGGGCTTGTGGGCTAGGAGCCTTGTAGATTCATTCATATTAAGATGATATATTATAATCACACTGCAGAATATATATTTACTTTTAATTCAAAAATCTTTATTATCCTTCAAAGCCAAAAAACAGTAACAACAGGGTACATTCATAGGAAACAAAACGAAACAGCATCAAGCATCTGTGCAAATATTATATTATGTTATGACGCCACAGAGTTCCCCCTTAGAAGAAGCTATCTTTGTGGTGACAGCAGAGTGGTTTTTGGAGTCTTTTAGAATTCCTATTGTATTTGTTGCTTGGTCGTCATTTAACTCAATACTAACAGGTTCTTGGGCGTATTTGAGTAGGAAGACTGGGTTAATCAGATCTATTGTATATGACCTCTTGTGATGTTAGAGTTCCCTGTCTGGACCCGTCTTCATTACTAGACTCCATAGGCTAGACATTAGGTCCTCCATATAATGGATGAGTTGTGATTTTTCCTTTCCTATCGTTGAGAACCTTAGCTTTGTTTCGTGTTTGCAGTAGGTCTCCTGGCAGAACCTGCATGAGATTGTGTATATGCCAGTCCGATATTGTTCATGTGTTCGTTTGGTCTACAATGACCTGTCAGGTGTCCAACCATGATTCTACTTGATCTTCTATTCTGACTTAGTAGGTACTCCTTGCATTTTGGTGATGGTTCTTTAATGAACTCTTTGACATGTCTCATTTCCTGTGCCTTGATCCACCAAGTACTGTTATATGATTTGTGCAGCGCTTTTGCCATACCACAGGAGGGTTTTGGATCAATTAGAGCCCCACGTGCTACTTTGAGGGCCAGTGAGTAAGCCTCTTCGTTGCTTTTGTTACCTATATGATGAAGACAAAACAAAAACAATACATCACAATTGAAAAATGTTCAAGACCAACCCAAGATGCACCTCCGGCCTTGTCTTATCTTGGTCATGTCTATCACTAGTTGAAGAGGAAGAATATAATTAACATATGATATAATCGGAAATTGCAGTTACTATTTTAAATTATTGAAATAGATTATGCAATTCACTTACGAGGTCAAGGTGTAAAGTTGCTGAAAAATAAAACAGATGGTGCCACAATCGAAAATCCCATGTGACATTTGTGATGTACCATTTTCAACTAGGATGCATTGAAATTTCAGATTGATATGTCATTCAGTCAGGGTTTATAAGGCATTATTATAGAGACCACCCCACACAGGTGATTAATAATTTTTTATTTATAAACTTTCGTAGTTCATAAAATATATATATTAATATTCGTAGTTTTGCTGATAAGGTATTAATGTGGTCTGTCCATTTAAGGTGTTTGTCAATAATTATACCCAGGTATTTGGTTTTATCAGTAGGTACTGTTTATTTCAAGATTTGAGTCTTCAAATTTTAATTTAGAGAAATCAGGTCTGTTTGCTTCTGTCAGAGAAAAGGCTATATATGACGTTTTGCCTACATTTAAAGACAGTTTGTTGAAGTCTAGCCAGATTTTAACTATGGATATGCCATGTTGAGCCTTTTCCTTAACAGTTTGCCATGTGTTATCTTCAAAAACTAGAACTGTATCATCAGCGTATGATATTATAGTGCCGCCCGTATGTGGGTCTAGTAAAGAGTTGAAGTAAGTAATGAAAAGCAGGGGTCCAAGAACACAACCTTGAGGTACTCCTATCTGTATATCATCAGTGTTGCTGTACGTATTTCTTATTTTTACAATTAGTTTTCTCTCTAATATCTCCAATACAATGCCTCTTACTCCATATCGTTGGGGAGTGATTTTTTTTCAATGTGATTTATTAGTTCAAACTATCAACAGAATTTTCACAAATAAAGTTCACTGATGGGACAAATTGACTTATAATAATGTATTGCACATACTTTGACAAAGTGTTTCATGAATAATGATTCTCAGTCACATCTATTGTGTTAGTGGAACACATTCTTCTCCTAAGAATAAAAAATGTCTTATATCATTATGTTTTATTACTATAAAATGGTTCATAATGATATGTTTAATAGTCGGCAGTCGCGTTTTTATGACCATTATTATTATTTCAGAAGACTCGAAACTATTCAATACTGTATAAAGTTGCAAAGTTGAAAGAAACTAAAAAAATTTGGACATTTATGATGATTGCCCTAATCAATAATCTTTTTGTATCTTAAGAAATGAAAATTTATGTATGTGATATTCATCATTCCATTATTATTGCTCTGTTATGATTCTTTTGTGACTGCCATTAGGTATTTCGGATTGTTGAGCTTTTCTTATTTGATTCGAAAAAGCCTTTCATAGCGGAATGCGTCTCAAATAATAAATTGCTATATTATAACAGTGATAAATGATCACGTGGAACGGAACTTCTTCACAGGACTAATTGTTTCAATACTCAGAATACCTTCTTATGAGGATACTATAATGTCTTAAAATTATTTTTCTTCATTGCATTTGCATTATACAAAGTCTAGATACAAAAAGGTGAATGGAATTAGCTAATACAGTATGTAAGGTTTTGAGGTGAGTGGCCACTGTAAAGTTTTGAGGTGACCTTTTGTGTTTAATGATTCAACTAGCTCACTAGGATATTATACAATCAGGGCTTGTAGTGATACGTGTTCTTAGATTCTTGATTGATCAGATTACCCTGAGCGCCAACTGCTTTAGAAAAAGAAGGTTCAAGATATTGCTTGTACGAGTGAATACTACTATGATGGACAGAGGTTAGGAATAGATTATTCGTTAAAATACTTGATTTGGGATAGATGTTTGATAGCAATTTATAGCAATAGTCATACAATCACTCAAATGTACAAGAGTAATCGTGAAAGTCTGTTGCGATTGCGCATCACTCACTTTTGAGGAATGAAAATGAAATATATCCTCAACATAAATTACTCATTATTTTTCAAGCCAAGTCTATGAATCAGTCACTTCTTCGTCATAGTACATTGCCTCTTTATAATTATTATTGTAAAATAGAAAAATCATTCAAAACACCTGCTTTCTTTCTAATATACCAATGTGTGGATATTATACAAATGCTTTTAAGTCTTAAGTTCATAAATTAAATTAATTTTAATAGTTCCCAAGTATGATTTCGACTATGTGGAGGTTACTTCCTCTGTTCATATAAGCGAGCTAATAAATAATAATGGGGTTACTGCTTTTAGCACCCTGATTTAGTAGCATTGTATGCTTTATTTTAATAATACGTTCACATCTTAATCTTTCCCATCCAATTAGCCATGACAAGATAATCGTGTAGTAAATCCTCCTACGTATAGGGTGTATGTAATAAATTATACAAATTCTTCATGGATTAACAATATATCAGACATACGTTCTGGTTCAGATTAATGAAAGAACTTTTTATGTTCTATTTCAAAGAACACCAGTCGGATGTTGAATATATTGCCAGAAAACAGCTATAAAATGTTGTAAATTAATTATCTATCGTTGAACTATTTGTGGAACTTACTTATGTACTCTAAAATACATAAAATCAATCATGGGTATGTTCTCCCGATTTAGAGTATCCAGATAACCGCTGAAACTTAATCAATCAGATCTTAGAATACTGCTAATATCAAAACTAGGTACATTATTCCAAGAAGAAATTATCTTATCAGTGTTATATGATATGATCAGATTGATTCGTCCTGAAACCTAGATCAGAGCGTACCACTTTTGGTCCTTGACAGATTGTTTATTCTGTTGATAAACAATGAATAGTGGCAAAAAAAATTTCAAACGCTATTTTCAATTGATTTTACGCAGTTAGAGTGTATTTTTCTTCATTTGACCGATAAACAGTGTTTATTCAATGTTTATAACAATTTGTTAATAAATAAACAAATTTTTTAATTGACAAATTAACAAAACAATTCAAAATTTTCTGAATATTCGAGATTATAGTTATTTTAGGATAATTTGAACCCTTCTAACGCGAATTTGATGCTTAATTAGTTGCTAATATAATTAGTTAATAAACAATTCGATTGAAGTCATTTTCGGATAACTTTAACTCACTAAACATGAATTTAATGTCAATTTTTTGATTAGTTGCTAATAGCATTAGTTAATAAACAATTTGTTAGCTAAAAAATTTACAGAAAAAAAAGTTTTCAAAATACTCTACATTAGAGAAATTTTCGGATAATTAGTACCTGGATAAATGTTTTTCGTATGAAGGAATAGTAATGTTCTGAAAAAAATAAAAAAAAGCATTTCAAATTATATTTACACTAGTTTTAATTGAATTAAGACAAAATTTTGACATATTATATATACATTATATGTTCTCATCATCATCATCGCCATTTTCATCATAATCATCTTCATTATTATCATCTTAAGTTGGCTTTTTTAAATTTATTTCAGAATATAACCTTTCCTTGATATGAAAAAACGTTTATTCGGGTCCTAATTATCCGAAAATGAGGGATATTTAGAAAACTTATATTTTTTTTGTTGATTTGTGAACTAACAAATTGTTTATTAACTGATGCTATTAGCAACTAATTAAGAAATGGACATCGAATTCATGTTGAGCAGGTCCTAATTATCCGAATATGACTATAATGGAACATGTAGAAAACTTTTATTTTTTGTTAATTTGTTAACTGAGAAATTGTTCATTAAGTAATTATATTAGCAACTAGTTGAAAAATGGACATCAAATTCATGTTTAGTGAGTTGAAGTTATATTTTTTAATTTGATAATTAACAAATTGTTTATTAACTAATTATTATTAAATTGAAAAATGGACATCAAATTCATGTTTAAAGGTTCAAATTATTCGAAAATAACTCTAATCTCGAAAATTTAGGAAATTTAGATTTTTTTTGTTAATTCGTTAACTCACAAATGGTTTTAAATATTGAATAAACAGTCTTTATAGGTCAAATAATTAAAAAAATACACTCTACCTGCTTAAAATCAATGGAAAATAGCGTTAAAAAAATTTTTTGCCACTATTTATTATTCATTAACAAAATGAACAATTTGTTAAGGTCCAAAAGTGGTAAGCTGGGTATCAAGACGAATCGAATAAGCCCTCACAGATCAAAACTTGTCAATAAGAAAAAAAAATTGTAATCCCCGTTTACTGGACTAATCTTAGAAAACTACTGGTACCAAGTTTCGATACATTATTCCTGGAAGGAATTTGAAAAAATATTACATATTTCATCACCCTAATGCAGAGAAAACAAACAATAAATTTTACACTAGAAGTTTTTTTTGATGTGTTTAGAAAATCGCCAACTTAGTAACCGGTGCACGACTACAATCATATCTTATGTATGATAATTTTTGAGATATTTCATACTTTTTGCTTATTTCCCATAGTTCCGTTGGCATTTATAACGTTCCAACATTATTTAAATTGACTGAGCATTCGTTTGTTGATTTTAATTCCAATTTCACCCATTATGAATACGTATGTTGAAATGAAATAATTTTAATTTATCATTTCAGATCTTCGCAATCCAGAGAGCAGTACACAAAGGCTCATCCCTCGTCAGTTGGGTCAGACATTCCAAAGCTTATCACAAAAGCCTCCTATAAGCTTCTAGATAATGATGTCAAAACGGCTTGGATCAATCCCAGGCTGATTTCCAGAGTGAGTTGCATTTGATTTTTCCAACGGGCATTATGAAATTCATGTGCATTAATGGGTTTGATATGTCATGTATTCAGTATTAACTGCTATGGATCAATTTGTAATTTCCGCCATGGAACAACTTCTGTTGCTAAGAGTGAGAGGGAGGGGGGGGGGGTGAATCGTAGGAGCTGAATGTAATAATGCTTATTTCATATGAACATAATATGTTCTGATAATTTTGTTGTGTATGAGAAATATTCTCGACTTCAAGATGCAGGAAATTATATCACAATAATTGAGAGCTTATTGGTTATCCGGTACAAAAGCTATTCTGCTTTTAATGGGCCTTCCTATCAAAGCGGTTATTTCTACGGTGGCGAAATATTTAATGTTCTCCTTGTTTCCCTGATCCGTATATTGGAGCGCCTGAATTTTCATCCTTTTTGGAAATATCTGTGAGTCAAATGATTCCATTTAACGTTTAGAAGTAGGTCTCATCTATCATTATTCTTTTTTGTGAAAGATTATCTTGAAGCTTTTCGTCATGCGAAAGCCTCTCGTATGATGAGATCTTTGTATATTTTCTGGAATATATCGGGTGAGTAAATTTCCCAAAGTTATTCTGTGGTTGTTGATGGTTTTCCTATAGGTTCCCGCCTTGGTCTAAGTTCATCTCAGGTAGAACAAAATTGATAATTTTCAACGACGTCCTACAATCATATTCACTCTCGAAATAGAAAACAATCCCATGATTTTTTTTTTCGTCTCAACAATCAGAAAGATGAATAATAGACATGAATTTGAAATTTTTCGCCAGCCTTCTTACACAAATATCACTAGAAATAATTCTATCCATTATTCGAAAATAACAAAAAGGTTGAGTGTTTGCTTCGATCTCTTACTATCGAGTTTTCTCTCAGATAGAGTAGACAGAGACAGGTTGACGCAATTAATACAGATCTGGCATCTGATTTTGCAATGGGGATCTGATAATCTAGTAGAGTGAATTTTTTCCTATTATCTCCAAACCTTCAAAAGAAACATTCGAATTCCTCTCTCAAAATTTCACCGCTGGCTCACACGATGTTCAGTTTAAGTTTCCCTCTCGTGTAGTCAAAGTATAGAAAAAAATTGAAAGTACCTACGCAATGGATATGGTTGATCTGCCAACAGTAGGTATACTGCCGGTGGAGTTTATTGTCGAGGCTTTTGAGGATGGTGAGTTGGCTGCGGCCTCCTTACTTGATCTGAGCAACGCCTTCGATAGTGAGGCCTTCCAGATTCTTTTGCTTAAACTGGAGCATTACGGAGTTCGAGGTGTGGCATTTGATTTATTGTCATCATATCTTTCTAGTAGGTATCAGTGTGTCATGTTAAATAATACGAAATCAGGTCTGAAGTTGGTGATAAGTGGAGTACCACAAGGATCCGTTCTTGGTCCAATACTTTTCATCATCTTCATCAACGATTTTCACTTCAATATACTTGACGGCGACTGTGTCAAATTTGCCGATGATCGTACGCTGTATGCCTCTGGTAAGACCATGGAAATCGTGTTGGATGCCATAAACCGCTCCGAAGATTGTGCCAAAAACTGGTATGTCTCGAATGGTCTCAAACTCAATCGACAAAAAACGCAGAGAATTGTTTTTTCAACCAATAGCTCACTGACAAGTGGTTCTCATGTCAATTTCTTGGGAATGATAGTTGATGACCAACTATCATGGAGGGCACATATTGATAGACTGAGTCGCAAGTTATCTAGTACAATTTTTCTTATGAGAAAGTTGAGAGACTCCATGAACGAGAAAGCACTGCTTTGTGTTTATCATGCGCTTTTTCACTCGAGCCTCTGCTATGGTATCTTGCTCTGGGGAGACTCTACACATGCCGATACCATTTTTAAATTACAAAAATGGGCACTCAAAACAATTGCCCGGGTGAATAGTAGATTTGCACACTGTGAACCCCTATTTAAGAAATATGGTATTTTAACTCTGCCGTGTTTATTCATCTTTCATTCTCTAATGGAGGTTCACAAGGTTGTTGGTAGTTTTGCGACTCAAGCCGATGTCCATAATCATCCAACAAGATATGCTCTAGCTGGTCATCTGAGAACTCCTCGAAATCGGCTTGTTAAAACGGATCGAAATTCCTTAAATCTAAACCTATACAATAAACTTCCTCAGCAAATTAGGAGTTTGGACTTACGTGCTTTTCAAAGTAGAGTTAAACGGCTACTTTTGAATGTAGTTTTTTATTCGCAACAAGACTTTTTAAACTTTGAAATGCAACATTTTCTAAGGCTTTGACTGTTTATCTTTAATCATTAAATGTTTTAACCGTGTCATTGTAATATATTTTAATATTATGAAATTGCTAGTCTTTAGCCGTTCTTGTACTTTATTGTTTTTGAATTTTTAAATTGTTATAACTTAATTTGACATGCCACAAATGTAGTTTCTATGTATTGTTTTGGCTCAATGAATTACTACTACTACTACTGAAAGATGTAACTCTGTTTTGCCGATGAGACTATCGTCCCTTTTCGAATACCAATCAAACTTCGTCCGCTTTTATGAAAGAGACGTTTGATGTCAAATATCAATGAAGAAAACTTCTTAGTAGACTTTCATTTTACACTGTTGAAAACCAGATAGCTTTAGTTGATTCGGAAAGAATTAATTTTAATCGAAAAATAACGAATTCTAGTCTGTTACGCACAAGGTCGGACAACGAGGCGTGATAAAAAGACAAAAGATAATGTCTTAATTTTTTCAAATTGGATACACAAAGGAAAGGTTAATTGTCTGTTTTATCGGAAACAATGAGCGCTTCATAATTTGATACGCACCTCGGCCGTCCGCCCTTTGTTTCTTTCTAGCAGGTTGACGCCACGGGCTTCGTATCATCAATTATTCATAAGTTATAATTAATAAGTAATAGTAAGTTATCTTTGTGGTTCGAAACATAAATTACATACTGCAGCAATCATTTTCACAATAATCCAGCATGTGCTGAAAGGCACTCTCGACACTTTAAATACATAGTTCACACTTTACAATACTCATTCGTGAACTGTTAGTAACGGATATTTGTTAAACTCTATAAACAAGGTAGTGTGGTGCCGCCACACGTTTTCCGAAGCTGCCTTTGAAACAATTCACCGCTCAATATTTTAGCCTCTACCGTTTGTGGGTGTACGTGTACGATCATTGTTTTGTAGTTGTGATGTACGAACAAATGGGAAAAATTTTAATATGATTGAACTTAAATAAAATAACTACCGGGATATCAAAAATCATTTTGGTCAAGGGTGGTTGTGGAATCTGAAACGTGTGTCTTACTTTACGTTTGAAATAATTATGTCACTGTCACACTGACATCATCAATAACCTACAAATTTCATTCCTATTTATTTCAGTTGTAAAACAATAATGAACTACAAATTAAAAATTATCTTGGTCAAGGGTAGTTGTGGAATGTAAAACGTGCGTCTTACTTTAAATTTTTGAATATGTTTTGTTGTGTCAGAATCTGTTAAGTCATTGTGCTGAAATCTTCCAATCCAGTTTTTGAATCATGTCTCTTACCACACAGCACAAAATTTTTATTATTGAAGCCTATTTTCGAACGGGTGCGCTAGTTGATGGAAATTGGCATTTTAAAAAAGTATGATATAAAATATATAAAATAATTTTCAAATCTAAAACCTTTAATACCTGAAGATAAATAAACCCACACAGCATACAAATTGAGTTGTTTATATTGCGATGGGATTCATACAGGAATATCTAAGCAATATTTACAAAAAAGGTAAAGTTCAAAAATCTAATACTTTGAAAATTCCACAGCCCTTACTAAACACTGCTTTGATTATAACCATCAATTCGATTACAAAGATGTTAATATTTTAACTAAGGAAACCAATCATTATAAAAGATCTATTCTGGAGATAATTCACCTAAAACGTGACTCCAAGTGTGTAAATCATAGAACAGATATTCAATCATTAAGTCAGATTTATACTAATTTAATTAATTAAAACCCTTGCAAATACTTAAATGCGTCTTTAAAATGTTAAAAGTATATTTTATGAAGAATGCTCAAATAGCAATATTTCTAATAAGATCTGGCAACCTTTTCCTATTACCTCATAAATCTTCAACATCTTGTTCGAAATTAGACACTAGAGCGTTACATTTTTGGTTCAGTCCTTCAGTCGTATTACATATGATTTGATATGACTTGAAAGGTTATACAGGGTGAGTCAGTTTTTTGTAGACAAACTGCAACAGGTGATAGAACAAGTGTTTTTAAGAAGAAAAGTTTCTATAAACATATGTCGTAGAAGGCTTCGTTTTCGAGATACAAGGTGTTGAAATAAAAAAAAAAATTTCGTTTTTGCGAATATCTCCGGAACCATTTATCGTACAAAAAACAGCTTTTGTAAGCATTTCCTACTCATAGTAAGCTATGTTCTGGGCGATGAAAAAAAATTTTTTACTCTTAATTGGTGAAGATTTTGAAGGGGTAGTGGGTGTTTTTCTCCTCAACTTCTACGCCACTGAAAAAAGTATAGTTTTGAGACAACAGTTTGAACCGCCAATGTTTTCTACACAAAAAAGGTACTGGTCATAAGCTCTAAAGCTGACCGTTTTCGAGAAAAATCAACTTTTATGTTGAAAAACATTGTCAATTCTTACTAATTAAACAAAATTTATTCAAACGTTAGAACAAGTAACAAAACCAAAGGATTGACCATGTTTTTCAACATAAAAGTTGATTTTTCTCAAAAACGGTTAACTTTAGAGCTTATGACTAAGAATACCTTTTTTGTGTAGAAAACATTGGCGGTTCAAATGGTTGTCTCAAAATTGTATTTTTTTCAGTGGCGTAGAAGTTGGGGAGAAAAACACCCACTACCCCTTCAAAACCTTCACCAATTATGACTAAAAAAAAAAATTTTCACCGCACTGAACATAGCTTACTATGAGTAGAAAGTGCTAACAAAAGCTGTTTTCTGTACGATGAATGGTTCCGGAGATATTCGCAAAAAACGACATGTTTTTTTCAATTTCAACACCGTATCTCGAAATCGAAGCCTTCTACGACATATGTCTATAGGATTTTTTCTCCTTGAAAACATCTGTTCTATCTCCTGTTGAAGTTTGTCTACAAAAAAAAAACGTGTGGCACTCGGGGACTGCCGCGGTGAAGCTATTGCATAGCATTTTTTCTCAACTTATGCAATTATAATTATTTATTTATTTTTAATTTATGCAGTATTTTTTTTTCTTTGTTATTAATTGAAGTTTTTTCTTTGATATTAATTCAAGTTATTCAGGAATTTGTTATCATTGAAACTATATATTTATGGTAACTGAAATAAGAGACATAAGTTTGTGACTTGATATCCTCTAAATATCTGGAAAATACCGCGTCAATGGTGGCCCCATATTTTGTTGTGGATTCTTGTGGATCATTATTCATTTTCAAATTCAATTTTTCCGAAAGAAAAGTTGTCAACCGCTCTGATTTTTTATCAGCGAAGTTGAAATCGCCAGCCAAGATAAGTGGAAATTTACTACCATTTGTACCAAGTATTTTCGACCCTTCTTCAGTGTACTCCAGTAAAGTGCGATGAATAAAATGCTCTACCTCGTCCAATTTTGTATTCGGAGAAATGTAAATTGCTACCATGACTAAGTTTGCATAAGCATGAGCGCCTAACATTAACATCGCTAACGTGTGCAATATTCATTTCAATATTCGGAGTCATAATATTAGTTACATTATTATTATTTTGGTAAATAGCTACCCCACCTTTTGGAACAGTATCTCGTTTGAATTGAACAATACAATTGACATTAGGTATTTCAATCGGATTATCATGCGCCATGCAAGTTTCGGTAAGAAGTAACACATTTGTTTGTCTCGTAACTGAATCTTGTAAATCGTATTTGTGACTATTTAGACTTTGGCAATTGAAAGTCATTATTGAAATGCCATTTCTATTACTAAGGAAATCTAAGACACTTTGAGCTGTCGTCTGAACACTATTTAAAGGCAGTCTTTTGAATTCTTGCAACAAAGATGCAGTCGATGCAGCTTGCCTTCGATTATTATTAAACTTGAATGTAGAATTATCGTTTTTTGTCGTGATATACAATTTTTCATTATTAGTCACCCGAGAGAGCGTAACATAAACGAGTTCCTGTTATTTATCGTTACGGAATTTCTTGATTCGATCGTCGCGCTCAAAGCCCGCGATAAAAGCTATATGCAATAGCTTAACTGACTCACCCTGTATATTTTGTTGTGCGTTTTCAGAGTACAATGAATCATATACTTTCACATTACTCAAGGCAATTAAGCAGAATAATGATAAAGTTCTGACAGCTGAAGCTCTCACGAGTATATCACGTCCTAGACATTCATTATGGATACAAACATTTTAACCGTTATATCAGAGATATTCATTTATACAGCAAAATGTATTATAATAATATAGTCATCCAAGTTGGACATGTTTGCACACCCAACCAAAAGTAATCTGATATTACTTCATAATACCGTACAGTAAGAGTAATTATTTATGCATCAATAAATAAAATCTTAGAATATAAAGGCGTCTAGCCGAGCCTCGTGAGATGCAGCACGCATTTTAATACGGCATTTTAATTTACTTTATGTGATCAAGTTACCGTTGGAATGCAGCCCCCGCTATATAGGTGATGATTTATATCTTAATCAAGAAGTCTGCGTAATGGATTCTCCCCTCAATACAAATAATCAAGTAATGAGACCTAAATTGCAATTATCGTAAAAGTGCGTAACGGTTATTGGCGATTTCGTTACGGGTAGATCGTCCGGTTCTTGTGCGCCAAATTAAAATTGCTTTCATTGATAATAAATTTTCATCAGACTGGAATCGTTCAATTGATCATCACACATGCTTTGCTGACTTTTACCTCAAGGTGTCGATGCCAGTTTAGCTTGCTGTCAAGCACGATACCTAGGTACTTGACCTCATATGTCAACCTGAGCTGGGTACCTTTAAGCTTTGGTAGGACCATCTGGTCCAGCTTTCGTTTCTTTGTGAACAGAACTAGCTCTGTCTTTGTGGGGTTCACTGACAGAGGAGCATTCTATGCACCAGTCTTCAATTATCTTGAGAACGCTCTGCATTAGTTCACAGAGTACTCCAAGATAAAGTCCTGTAAGCAGGATCGTAAGATCATCTGCGTATCCAATGTTCCAACCGATATTCAATTGACATTGATAGTTTGCGTTAAAAATTTGGGCTTGGAGCGCGAATAGTGTATATGACTATTGATAAAGGATATATATTCCCTCGCAACACTTCTAAGATAATTTTCTTTATCTTTGCTGTAAAGTCTTCATTGGTGAAACAGGTCGTGCAGTAGCTACTCGTGTAAAAGAACATAAGCGATGTACAAAGCTTCGTGACACCAGTAGATCTGCACTTGCGGAATACAAGTTTGACACTAATCATCAAATATTCTTCGACAATACTGAAATCCTAGCCCGAGCTTCAAATTTCTATCAGCGTAAAATCCTTGAGGCGATAGAAATCCTAAAGCATCCAAATAATCTCAGGATATTACATTTCCAATATTTGCAAGCCTATCCTCGACAATTCCAAAACTGAGATAATAACCGGAATAAAGGCAGTGAATTGTGTAGCATGAAGGTTTTTTCCTACAATAAATACCGCTACAGCAACCAGAAGAATCAGTTTGAGTTCAAGCCTCAAGCCTGCCCTGAAAATGCCACCT
Source organism: Endomychus coccineus (assembly GCA_958510875.1). Classification (NCBI taxonomy): domain Eukaryota; kingdom Metazoa; phylum Arthropoda; class Insecta; order Coleoptera; family Endomychidae; genus Endomychus; species Endomychus coccineus. Next base: position 181,837,273 of record OY294068.1, on the reverse strand, counting down.
GTAATTGTTGGCGAAACGTCTGCATCAAATCGTGTGACGCGGAATAAATCCTGAAGCCAAGAATTTCAAAGATTTGAAAAGTCTTTGGGGAACTGTAAGCCACCCTAATCTCCAAAGCTTATCTTTTATAGGTGTCGTTCCATTACAGAGTAGTATTATTCCCATTCCAAGATTCTACAATTTTTGTGATTAATAAGATATAGGAGAGTATCCCAAAAATTATTATGCGTTTTTAATATGCAATTATAGCACGTTATTCTGGCATACCTTGATAATGAAGATGCTCCAGAGAAAAAATACGGTTTCTTTGATACTTTGCTTATCATATCATTCAAAGAAATTTGTTTTTCCACAATAAACCCTGGATACTCAATTTTACTGATAATTACTAGATCATTTTCAGTGATTTTATACTTGACTGGATTCACTGCAATGCTATTCTGTTTATATTTTGTTGTAATGATCATCGCCTTAGTTTTAGTGATATTTAGTTTCAGTTTCTTTGTGCCAATTAATTTTTCAATGAATTTTCATCTTTTTAACACTCACTTGCAAATATTTCATTATAGTTAGATGTCTGTTTCCATCTGCAAATAAGTTAATATCGTGATCTCCATGTACATAATTAATATCATCTATATATTGTAAAAGAAGGAAAGGCTCTAATACATCGCCTTGTGGTACACCAAGATCATTTTCTATCTCTTCTGAGTAGCATCTATTAATTTTTGTTTTGTGACTCCTCAAACTGAGGTAATTTTTCACTCACTTCAACACTACATCATCAATACCACAATATTTCAGCTTTTGGATTAATTTCTGTCTATTGTTTCAAACGCCCCCTTTAAATCCAAGAATGTACTAGCGATGTAATTATCTTCATCAATTTTTCATCTTCAATTTGCTATTGTATACTGTGAGGCAGATTCACACGAATGTTCATTTTGAAACTTGAATGACAACCTAAGGATAACCCATTAGTGCAATATGTTTATAAATATTAGGAAGGGTCTTCTTTACTTTTTTTGGAATTGTTTGGACTCAAGCTGTCTTTCAGCTGGGAGGAAACACACCAAGTTTATATGAAAGGGTAAACAACTTGCAGAAAACTGTTGTTAATTCAGGCGCACATTCCTTGAGAACGACAGGTGGAATTCCGGCTGGCCCCATAGACTTTTTGGTATTGAGATCAAGCATAATATTCCAACAAAAAGGGCGTATTAGCCAGTGCGCCATCATCTTTGGTTAGTAGAGGGTTTTGAATTTAGCCAATTATTCCTTATTATACGTTTGAGAATGTTAACCGAATCGAATAGAATAATCTGTTAAATTCATTTCCAAATTTACTTTTTTTTTTGGGATTCATCACAAGATCATTTGTGTTTGTTTCACATCTATATCAATTGATGAACAAAATAATTTATTCATGTCATTCAGTAAATACATACAAAATTTGAATTCATGATTTGGTGATAACATAACTCAGCTTCGAAAGAAATTAATTTTATTAACACATTCTTTAACAAACTGAGAGGCGGACAAACAGTTTTCCGTTTTCTGTAGACGTGGTGGGAGTAATTTTGTACCGGGAATGAACATTCCAGGATCATCCATATATTTATCTAGAAGAGACCTTTTGCGATCGAGTATGATGGTCGAAGACGGTGTAAGTTTTTCCTTCAGCAACATTTCCCAACCTAAAGTCGATTCATCAATTTTTTTCTCACTTGGTCGTAATGAATTGTCGTACAGATGGTAAAACGATGGTGACGCATTCCTCAAGAATCCAATTTTAGAGATAATCTCGAATTTTCGTTTGCTATTCTTGGTATTACTGTCAATGCCATCGTCGTCCTGATTCTGCGTCCACAAATCGTGCAGTGCTGGTCGTTTGTTGGACGAGAAAAAATCATAAAGAATACTGAGTGGCATTGTTTCACCGAGGAATAATTAGCGTATATTAACTTCAAGATTTAAAGACACATTTCTAGTTCCAGCTTACTTCCAGGACGGTAACATTTCGAGTTAACGTGTACTGTTAGATTTGTCATGTCAGTAAGACATGATATGATATGATATTCATTTTATTCAGAAATATGTGAATTTGATTATAATCTATGTTTTAAACAGCGACATCTTGCACTGCCTTGAATAATTACTTTTGCATACGGAGACTGAGGATAAGAGAACCACTATGATTCAAAATTAACAGTTATATGTGGCTGACTCGAGGGATACATTTTTATTGCACATTCAAAAACCACATTTTTTTCGTTTTTGAATTTTGAAACGTTGGACAATCTATCAAAGTAGGACATTCAATATCATACATTAAGATGAGGTGTATGATGTACATTCTGTCATAACACATCAAAAATACTAAAGGAGATATTACTTAAGAAGCATAACATCAAATTTATGCATTTATTATATTATCTTGGCACTAATCGTCTCATCCAAATCAATAAGTGTCTGAAAGTTATACGTGTATGGAAGTATATTTCCTTGCTTCTTTGGATTATTACCTAAGCTAAATTGAATGACTAAATCTATCTGAAAACTGTTCGAAACAACTCTATGGAGTAAATAGGAAACATGATATTACTCATGAGTCCTAATTCCTCCTCTATGTTCTGAATAATTGTCAACACCAATAGTGAATCAGTTTGGCAAGTGTCAGTTGATCAATTGAAAATTTGGGGTATCTGCAAAATCATCCAGTGAACAAGATGTTGTTTGATTTCTTCCATAGGTTTGGAGATCGTGAGAAGGAACAAATGGTTGCTCCCAACTGCGATTCAGATGGTGTTGACATCAAAACTCATTTGAAAACATTACTACGTGACGAAAATGAAGCACACGAATTAGATCAATACTTAGACCGACATACATCAGAATTAACAACAGATCGAGAGAGAAGTTTGGCCAAAAATATAGAGAAATTAATTGGAAACTACGGTAAACATAATCGACCTTCGTACCAGGATTTATGGTTGAAGAATCCATACGGCCCTTTCCAAGCTTCTAGTGCTGTAAGTGTCGACACCTTCAGATCTAGAATTGCCGAAACAGACGATAGCAAGATAGACGTAAAATACAGTTCTTGTGTGAATTTGTCAAAAAATACATCGAAAATGTACAATTACTTGATGTCTCATAATCAGAGACTCGCCCTAGAAGAACTCAAATCAAGGAAAAAGGAAATGGGATGTGAATATCAGAATTACGAAGATACTTTGGACGCGAACAATTATTCAAATCATGCTACTCCATCTATGTCGGAAAATGATTTGTCACTATCATCAAGTCCATCGAGAAGCTACGAATATTTGGTGGTCAAATCGAATTCATCGTTGTATAAGAATCTGTGTCCAAATATTCCAGAGGAACTCTTACAACCATACGAAAGCTCTATTCAATCTGGTTCGAAAAGTGACATCAGGCAGATTCGGAATGATTATATCTTAAATAATTTATCAGAGTCATCATCAATTGGAGATTACATCAAAAGTTCTAAGACTATCATGCCTGGTAGCAAACTTATAGTCAAGAAATTGAAACAAGATGAACAAATCTAGAAGATAATCATGCCAGAACGTATTGCGATAGTTGAGGAATCTGGAATTTGTGTATCCATAATGCATCTCATGAACTCTCAAGATTATTATTATTTCTACAATTTTCCACAAACAAATTGTGTATCGTGTTAAACAATTCTTTGATTATACAAAATAGGTTTTGTGCTTCTACCAAAATATATGATCGTGTTCTTTCATATACTAGATAACAAAGAGTCGTGTCTTATCGGAGAAATTTTGTCTGTAGGTACCAAATCATTGTTGCTGAGTGCTTTTTCAGGATAACAATGATTAACTGGATCAAACGAGCAATATGAGATAATTCACTTCTTGTATGATTTCATAACACCAATTTTCGCAGTAGAAAACTTATCATCAGGTACTTTTTATTTTTGAACCTACCAATGTTTTTCAATATGCTACAGTTGCGTAGCTCGACAATTAGTTAGCATAATAATCTCTTCAGCCGATATCGATTCTAGAGCTTGGATATCACTTTTCTCATGAAAATTTTATCACAAATGTAACGAATGCAAATTACACAAAAGTGTTACCATAAAAATGTTTTTTTCAAAGGCACTCAGTCAACAACTGTTCTAGAACATTTCCAGAATGTGAAGCTCTTACAATAATATTGGTGACTTGAGTGTCGGAACCGCGTCCTAACATTAATTGGTCTCCTCACAGGTCACAATCTGATGAGAGAACGCTTGCTCCAAATGATGTTGTTCAATGGAGATCTTTCCTACAGAAAATAGTAAATGAACAGAAACTACCAAACACATATACTATCAGAGTGCGAGGCATTAGATCTTAAGACAAGCAGTATTCGAGCAGCTTAGGCTATCTCGCGAAGAGTACAACAACCCTCCAGTGTACAATCTAGTACAGGGGATTACAGTTAAGGACTGGGTGCTGTGAATCATCCAACTGCAATGCACAAAAGAAACTAGTATATAAGGTGTGGCCACGGCAGCGTGTACATTGCGCCTGAGGCCACAAGAGACATCAGTTCAAGCAGTATTACTACCTTTGGCTCTGCCTCAGGCTAGATTAAGTCTTGTTCCAAAGGGAGCACAATTAATTAATAGACCAACATGATTGGTCCAGTCCAACTGGATAACCGCTGTTCTGTTGATGCATTCTACATGTGGCTGATTATAAGGGCTAGCTACAGCACAAACAATTTTCGAGTGTCCAGTGAGAAAAAATCTGCAAAAGCGATGATAGTTATGTTAGCTCGATAAATGAACTTCAATATTATTCCCCAAACCATTCGAAAGATGGTGTTCAGTTTTTGTTGGTTACGGCTTCTTGTAGGTGTCGAATGTTGATTCTGTTATGTTCGAAATTGATTATTATGAATACTCTATGTTCTATAGAGATTGTTTCGGGTGACAAATGACCTTCTGAAATACATGCTTTATCCACGTACATTGATTACAGAAATACTGATTTTGTTTGTGTTGAAATTCCAAATTAAATTTGAATGATGAGATCCCTCTAGTCTAGAAGGATCAGTAACTAATATTTCTATATGTCTGTTTTGCTCCCTCATATAGCTCATCATGGTAATGATAAAGTTTGCGATGTTAACGAACAAAACAATCCTCTTCCGGAGGTATACATAATCTTCTGATATAATGCTAGATAGAACAAAAAATATCTAACACCATCTGCAAGTTGATGTCCCACTGAGAAACTCAAATAAGATATGGAGTAGTTCAAATGCAGCCCTCATCATTAGGATTTCGGAAATGGTAATAGATTCAGGATCGATTGAATTATGGCCTTACGCGGAAAAAAATTTCATAGAATCATACTATTTTTTTCTGACGTTATTGGAAAATGTATTTCAAAACTAACAACACCCCGTCATTGCCAATTTTTTTGGGCTACAAGATGGCTCTATCAAATTGTGAATGTCATGTTTTGTCTTCCAGAAATTATCATCGACAGCCTTTATTTTCATTTAATTTTTTTGTTACTTTTAGGCTTCCTAACATCACAACTTTCCATTATCAAACGCTTGGTTATTGAAAATGATATTTTTCTGTAAAATAAATGCCTCTATTTATGATACTGATGAAATTTTGTATCAAAAGTTAATAAAAAGCGATTGTAATTGAATTTGATCAGGGCTTAATTCTCTATGTAACCATATTTCATCAAGGTGTCTGCTAACTGCCTCAATATCATAATTCCTACAACAAGACAGGTGGAGAGTACCTACATCAGAGTTTGCTATTTATTTGGAATCGTCTGATCTGAACCCAGACACATTCATCGTTAGGCGACAAAACAGTAAAGGCCAAACTACCATTTAGTTATGGCCGTAAAAGTTTCACTTGCGTTTCCTCCTTAGTGGTTTCCCTCGTTATTCGTCATTGTTTTTATATTTTACCCGGCTATAATGGCTAATTCCCTATCATCCATCGTCGCTTGTGATATAATGGCTTTAATTTTTATCATGGTTGGGGACTTACTGCTTCTTAGCGTTCGTCTTTTCATCTTTGAAGATGAATTAAAATTCATCACTGGCATTGAGAAATAAACATTTGTTAGAATCTTTCTGACAAATCTTCAGGAATACATGAATCAATCTATGACATAGGTAATAGCTTAATCACGGTGGAGGGATCGATGCTTGACGCTTGACTCACTCAAAAGAAATTTGAACCTAAACTAGAAATGTGTTGTTGCTTGGAGAATAAATGAATGGTGTGAGGGCGAAGTTACTTTTCGCAAATCCTTGGATTCGATTGCTGATTTTTATATAATTGTTTCACATTCTTCAAGATATTATTCGTATTTTAGTAGGAATAATTTATTTCATTATCTTTACACAACATTAACGATACAATTTTCGATTATTCGTGGTTCTGTTCGTTTCGACGGCGTGAGCTTTTTGATTGAAGATTGTGCGATATGGACGCTTGTGCTAATTAGTTTTAGTTAACCCCTTTTTAACAAAACAAGTCTTCTGATGATGGTCGTGAGACCGAAACGTACGTAAAGACGAACATTTATAACAGAGTGTTAATGTGACCTAATTCCCGAGAATTTTTTTTATATAATTATCTTTACACAACTGAATACTACTCAAATTAATAATATTTATGAGAAAACGTACAAAAACGAACCGGAATTCACTGAGTGGGAGCCCCTTGTCTCAGCCCCTAGATCACTTCGCCGTTAGGTTTGAAATGAGAGTATGGTGTAAATTTACATTTACTTCAATAATTGTTGTTGAACGATTTTGTTGAAATTTGGGTGAGAGTGGTTTGAGTCAACAAATTTGCTGTGGTATGCTTTAGGAGTACCAATTTTTAAAAATGTTCAACCCTTCAGGAAAGGGTTTATTACAAAAATTTCCTACAAAACAATGGGGTTTGTCACAGAATAGCAAACGAGTGTTTGTCGAAACTTGTAAACTATGTTGAATCAATATGAATTATTGTAAAAAAATATCAAATCTATATATCAAAACCATATTTTAATATTAAAACCTATTTTAAACTTAAAAAACGCAAGCAGTAACTAGTATAGATAAATAGAAACCGTTCCATATATGTTTTCATTCAGCTGATACAGACGGTTGTAATAACAATTTTTTATTTATAACTTTTCCAAAAAACCAATTGTTTCGGTATCATGATTTAAAAAACACGTGGTCAGAAAATCTATCTGTAACTTCAAGAAACAAAAATTGTTTAGAAAGCCTCAGTGTATGTATGTCTGAATTTTTTTCAATTTAACATTTTTAAAGGATTACAATATAAAAAAGGGTTGTTTTCATGTTTCTCCGGAAAACTCGGACAAAACGCACTGGAGAAAAAAGTCTTGTATTTCAATCATACATTCATCTGAATTTTTTCAGATCTTTCTCTACCTTTTACATTACCCCTTCCCTTTTTTAGGTATTTTCGTGTAGCCATATCTCGGAAAATGTCAATTTATCAGGAAAATTTGTCATTTTGGGCCCAAAATTGGTTGTTTCCTACACTTTGTATAATTTCCGCATTTAATTTTTTCCACTTCTTCTATTGACGCTACTACTACCCAATTGTATATTGTTCCATCCAAATTCATTCTGCAGAACTTGACTAAAGAGTGAAATTCCTCATCGACTGGACATTTTAGAGTGAAATGCTAGCAAATATGATAAACAGTATCTCAATTCCATTGAGATGAACCTCACAGTCGTTGGCAATATGTTGGTTTAAGTCTTGAATCTAGGGGAATGACATCGCCGACGCTGATACATGTTTCTACGGGTATTAGCCGTTCCTATAAGTCCACAGGCAACAACTAGTATGGATAAATATAAAAAATGCCGTTCCATCTATATTTTTATTCAGCTGAATCTAGTCTAATACTGTATAAAACATACAATACCTCAAAATATATATTTAGTGGTAGCTTTTCTTCCTTTCCGCAATCTGGATACAATGAAAGCCGATGGCAAGTTTGATGAAATAAGAAATTGAGATGGGATATACTTTCTTATTGAAGTTTTTCTTTGTTGCCCTTAATCTAATATTCATGTATAACTTTATAGAGTTTTCTGTGACCCTAGCTAGGGGTGACATGTTTTTTATAGGAACTTACCATCACTTTTGATGGCCTTAGTACTTAACTTTATCCTCACTTGAATACCCGATGGCGACAGATGAACGCGTTCGATAATATGATGAAAGTGCGACGCCTAATAAGCGTATGCATGAAGTAAATTGAAACACGTCCGTGATCAATAGGTACCTTATTCCTGTTCATGATGAAAATAATTCTGCTTATCTTATAGAGGCTTCTAGTTATATGCGGTTCTTAAACAAAATAACTATTAAAAGTTCGATTTTCATCAATGAATAAATGTGACTGCTTTTCCGCTTATACATTTCCATCTCTTCTTTATTATGTAGATATTAGTTCCATACTGAATTTTAATAACTATTCTTCTTTATATGGACAAAATGTTCATCATATCGAGTTTGAATGTTACTTCTATACACCATTTCTCAAGAAATCTTATCACTTCCGAAACAATTTACCGACAATATGGGTCGAAAGAAATGGAAATGTATAAACGAAAGCAACTCCAGCTTACGGTAATCATTTATTTGCATTATTAATCTTAATATTATATAAACAGGAATTTTGTTCTATAATCTAGTTTACTCTGATGATGACTGCTGGGTCCTTAGTACTATATTAGGATTATCATCGGATAACAACTTACTTATTAGTTCAGGACTATTCTTCAGAATTATTTCACCCAACGCCGGATTTAGGGGAGGGCAACCGTGGATACAGCCCCGGGTTTTCCACAAAAGAGGGGGCCCCCACAATAGACTTCGGAAAAAAAAGTCTTTTCAATTCCGACTAGTAAACACTAGTAAACACTAGTAAACAATTTTTCCTTTGATATTTTTTTTCGCTGTTTTACCTTTACCTTTACCTTTGTATAAACATGATTATATTGTTCTCAAATATTAACAGAAATCATTGATCTATATTTGTTTACTCTAATCAGGCAATCAATTTGTGCCTTTGATCGACTCATACAGAAAGGACTTCGGAAAGAACAATCTCCAGAACTATTTTACTACCAAATTCCCGAAGATAAAAATTTCAGAGCTACATTCTTGAAATTGCATTGAGAATGTATTTGGTTTTGATGGTATCAAATTGCACTGGAGAGCGCTCATTTTCAAAAATGAAAATTATAAAAAATAGGCTTCGAACGACGATGGGACAAAACCGTCTATCAAAGCTTTCTCTCCTGAGCATTGAAAGTGACTTACTTGGGGAACTGGATTTCAGGGAAATCATCGACGATTTTTCAGCGAAAAAAGCTCGGAAGGTTCCGTTCGTTAACGCTTAAATTTGATTTCAGATAATTCTTGTTTCCGATTATATTTATATATGTTTGTTAAATACTAAAAGAATTTACTTGGTTTCACAATAAATTATTTATTGTAACACTCCACTGGAAAAATTGTTCATTTTATTTGGAAAAGAATTAGCGGCTCACTCCTTTGTTGCCCTCAGGCCTCCAGACCTCTAAATCCGGCCCTGCTTTTACCTGAAAGAAAGCTATGTAACAAAACAATTTCAAATACTATATTCTGGCGCATCCGCCAAATATTATCAAATCCTTGAATAATGGAATAAATGTTTCAAACAACATTGTTAAATACCAGCTCATACTCCAATTGGAAAGTCAGCTGTTCCATTCCACGGTATATAGAATTATCGGATTAACGGACTTCTGATGGTTATTTTAGTAGCGATGCAGTGTTATGAATCAGCCTCGTAATAAGAAGAGCCTTTCATAAAGACGACTATAAGCGTCATTAGGTGACCGTGGAGGGAGTCCTGCCTCATTCTCCTTGTACATGATATATGTCCCCAGTCAGCCTTACTCTGGTAAGTGCTCAATGGGCCATTTCTTCCGCTTCGCTAAATGTCTAAAGATAAAGTGAGAGTTCGAGCAATTTCTTTGAAAATGTCTTTATAGTGACAATCGTCTAACCCCGCTGCATCTAACTCTGAATCAAGAGAGTATGAAAACGAATCGCAATTGAAATTTTCCTATTTCTATCTAGAATTATCGATATAAGTGCAAAAATTAGATTTTTTCCAGTGCAGCTCTTTCATAAGAACGCTAACCAATTTTAAGAACAAATTCGACATCCAAATCTCAACTTTACTTTCCTTTAGTGAATTCTGAAACATTTGTGTCCTTTTGAAGATAACAGGCCGATAGTCTATAGTATAGTCATTTCATTGTACATGTCACAATAAATAAAAAACAAAGTGTTTTATTATATCAATAAGAAACAATTAATAATCTGAAATTTATTAACGAATTTTGGTCAATCATAGGGACGATTCATTCAGTTGTACCGCATCTATAGTTCAGGCTGTTGTTTTATCATCTCGGTCAGAAATATAGACTTCATAATATAAGGTCTATGGTCAGAAGTGTTTAACCTTCAAACAGCTGTATCCAATGATTATCTTTCTATTCTATTTGCATTCATTTCTATGAGTACATGTGTGGCCCTGAGATCTTCTGAATGCAGCTGTTTTGAATTTTGGACATGACGGCCAAAGATAATTTAACAGAAGGAATAGAAATGCATTATATCAAGAAACAGATCATAACTTCATTCTGATATGGAGCTTAAGTGAATTTTTAGACGTAAATTCATCACGTCCACGTTAATAAGCCATTCACGCAATTTTGACATGGCGACTGCGGGCTGCGGCATCGAATAGATCCAACAGCTCTGCATGATTTACGCCGGTAACCGTTTCGCCCTTTTCAGTGTAGTCAATATGGACGATACCGTGTACCTCCCAAAAAACTGTCACCATGATTTTGTTGGCCTTTTTCGGCTTCGATTCACCAGGACAAGTCCACTGCCTCGACTGTTCTTTGATCTCAGGAGTATTGCGATGGATCCATGTTTCGTCTACGGTTACAAAATGGCGCGAATACTCCTTTTTATCGCGCTTGAACATTGCGACACACTCCTGTAAAGTTGTCATACGGTCGCGCTTGTGGTCAGCAGAAAGAAAATTCTGCACCCATCTGGCGTTTGATATGCCCATAGCCTCAGCCATCTTGTGTACTTCAACTCGCCGTTCATCCAATATCATGTCATGGATCTTATTGACGATTTCTGGCGATGTCACCTCAATTGGACGACCAGAATGTTCGGCGTCCTTTGTGGTCATACTATCACAACGGAAATCAGTAAGCGTCATATTTGTCGATGTAGAAAAGGTAGGGCGATCCCCGATGGTGACCTGGGAACAAGTGCTGTTTTCATATGGAATGCCTCTAATATCTTAAATCAATCAGATGACAGTAAAATAAGAAAGGAGAAGAAAATGATCACCAATTAAATTCAGTTAAACGACGTAACAACTTTCTCAATCTGACAGTTATTTTTTCTACGCCTACTTAGTAATTACATTAAATTCTTTTAAGAATATGACGCAAAACAATTGAACCAATTTTTAAGCTATTGCATATAGCTTTTATCGCGGGCTTTGAGCGCGGCGACCGTATCAAGAAATTCCGTAACGAAAAATAACAGGAACTCGTTTATGTTGAGCCCTCTCGGGTGACTAATATTGAAAAATTGTATATCACGACAAAAAACGATAATTCTACATTCAAGTTTTATAATAATCGAAGGCAAGCTGCATCGACTGCATCTTTGTTGCAAGAATTCAAAAGACTGCCTTTAAATAGTGTTCAGACGACAGCTCAAAGTGTCTTAGATTTCCTTAGTAATAGAAATGGCATTTCAATAATGACTTTCAATTGCCAAAGTTTAAATAGTCACAAATACGATTTACAAGATTCAATTACGAGACAAACAAATGTGTTACTTCTTACCGAATCTTGCATGGCGCATGATAATCCGATTGAAATACCTAATTTCAATTGTATTGTTCAATTCAAACGAGATACTGTTCCAAAAGGTGAGGTAGCTATTTACCACAATAATAATAATGTAACTAATATTATGACTCCGAATATTGAAATAAATATTGCACACGTTAGCGATGTTAATGTTAGGCGCTCATTTTTTGGAGATATTTGTGCGTGCTTATGCAAACTTAGAAATGGCCTACACATAGTCATGGTAGCAGTTTACATTTCTCCGAATCCAAAATTGGACGAGGTAGAGCATTTTATTCATCGCACTTTACTGGAGTACACTGAAGAAGGGTCGAAAATACTTGGTACAAATGGTAATAAATTTCCACTTATCTTGGCTGGCGATTTCAACATCAACTTCGCTGATAAAAAATCAGAGCGGTTGACAACTTTTTTTTCGGAAAAATTGAATTTGGAAATGAATAATGATCCACAAGAATCCACAACAAAATATGGGGCCACCATTGACGCGGTATTTTCTAGATATTTGGAGGATATCAAGTCTCAAACTTATGTCTCTTATTTCAGTTACCATAAACCTATAGTTTCAATGATAACAAATTCCTGAATAACCTACATGTATTGTAAGATAATTACAATTTTTTAAACGATATTAACTTCTCATTTATTCAATAAAAGAAAAAAATTTGTTTTCTCGTCGGTCACCACGCTCAAAAAGTGTAACTTGAATTAAATACTGCATAAATTAAAAATAAATAAATAATTATAATTGCATAAGTTGAGAAAAAATGCTATGCAATAGCTTCACCGCGGCAGGCCCCGAGTGCCACACGTTTTTTTTAAATTCTAATCTTACACCAAAATCATGGGCGTAAATAATTATTAAATTTTGATGTGCAAGTTTGGCGAAGTTTTAACATCTATGAAAGTCACATATTCTGTGATTATCATGGTATATATCAAAAATTCAAAGTGTTATATGCTGCTATTTTTTATGGTAGCTGGTATGACGATGTGTTGTGTATGTATCTGTGTGAGTGGGTTTGTGATAAATAATGGAAGAACGATAATTATTTGCACGTGGAATGGTCAGATCTGAAAAGTTCAAGGAGTTGTTCTTTTATATCTTTTTTTTTGGGTATCCTGTAGGAAAAGAGGAAAAGAGATTTCAGACTTATGCTGTTCTTGTAAAAATGCGTTCATTACAGATTATGAATTTTTGGTATGATCCGTCAATATTTCTATTTATCTTGAACCACTGCAATTCTTGAATATTTATTAGGCGAAGCAAAGCGAAGATCTCATATAAATATACGAGTAAGATGGAATTACACCTATTCGTTCATATTCCCTGGAATTTATCAATTTATGAATATCCGGGAGCAAGAAAAATGGAATATATCGCATCTGTTGTGATATAGCTTGCGAATAAAATTTTACGGTATTCATAATTTAACCGTTCACACAGAATCGGCTACAAAGTCAAGAGCGGTAATCCGTTTTGGCAGGAGTCTGGGTGTACATAAAATCATATTTTACACCACTGTGTGAAGGAATTGATGTTTCGGAATGAAAATAATATTGGGGGAACTTTATTGAGGAAATAGGAAGGCCGGGAAGGGTGATTTTGTGTTAGCACGTGAAATGAAAAATAATCTTAGCAAGAATAATTACACTGCTGCCGAAGTTTATTCCTATGATTAACGGTTTCGATCTCACAAACAGACATGAAGTTGTAGATTATTCTATAAAAATGATTATTTCAAGGATGTAGTGGAAATTCATATTCACGCATCAGCTGCCTTCTAGTGACTTTGAATCATCCATCTTAACAGTTTTTATAGTTCTGTAGAGTTGATTCAACCTCTGATTAATGTTTGATGTTCCAACCATCATCTAAGTCACAAGTGGTCATCTAACATTTGAATTAATGTTTGAACCACAATATATAAGGTGAGATTCAAGAACTTATGAACACGAGAATGAAATGCAGTTAATTTGATTTAGGGATTAAGAAGAAAACATGTTAATATTAAACTAATGACGTAAACATCGTACTGTGAATAATAACAACTATTTGCCTTATTCTGACGTGTATTGAACTTGGATGTGACAATGAACTGGAGACTAAGATGTGATGTTAGCATAGAAAATATTGCAGATCGTGCCTTTAGAATGTGTGAATTAAACAAAAGACAATGCTCGTGTTTTACTAATTAGTCGAGGATGAAAAATAGAAAAAAGGTCAAAGTAAAAAAAAAGTCGGATGAACCGATTTTGATAATTTTTTTTAATCGATCCAGGTAGTCATTGAGAAGAAATGCACAGGTCCCGAAAACCCCCGAGAGACGAATTTGATTGTATTTCAGAGTATATTTGAAAAAATACCAGGAGAAGTCCTAGATAATCAGGATATCCTGACCACCAGTATGCACACGGGCTAAGATCATGAGTATCATGGTCATAACCCGTATGCTCAAGAGAACCTCCTTAACAGGTTTCATTCCTTTGCAGAATTTATTTCTACGAATTCCCTGAAGAAAACGATAGTACCAGGATGTCCTGAGCCCCAGGTGCGTCGTAGTGCAGATCTGGCACAGGAATCGTTATCAGCGCCCCCAAAAACCCCCGAGATATTTTGGCTGTATTTGAACATTTTTTCTGACTTAAATTATTTTTTTTATTATAGCTCCTGAAATTGTTTCTAAATGACCTCTAGGATCGATTACAAAAAAATTATCCAAATCGGTTCATCCAATTTTTTTTCGACCTTTTCTGCTTTATTTCCTCGACAAAATGTCATGTCTATAATAATTCAGTTCGGACGACACTGGAATAATGCTGAATAATCTGGGAACCTTATTTTCATCATATCACAAATATGAAATAATTCATAGTAGAAACAAACGAACAAGAGGAACCAATCAAGTTAAACCGCTATCTAGTTGGAAGAGGGTTGCCCCAGGGATCGATACTGGGGTCACTGCTATATCTCCTTTATACAAATGATTTGCCGGATGTCTTGGGTGAGGGTGTCGTTCAGTTAGCAGATGATACATCTCGTAATATATCTGAATAAAATGAAGATGATCTAAGACAAACAATTTATCAGAAACTAATGAAAAAGAAACAATGTTTAATTATAGCAGCAGAGAACAAAAATCTATTTTATAATTTAAATTTTAGAAATGTTTCTCCAATTCGCTTATTACTTTTAATGTTCTATTTGGAGTTTTCCCATATAATTTTAAAAAATGAATAAAAGAAATAAATTAATATTCACGAATGGAAAAATATATGAAATATTCAACAAATATATAACTCAAATCACTGTACGGTCTATGATACAGTGTGGTCTATGAAAGATATGTGCCCATAGCCATCTCTAATATGAAACCAACACCTTGATCACGTGACTCTTGGATCACATGACCAGCTTACTCCACTAATGCGCGTGCGAAACATGTGCGGTGAAGAATTCCATGCTGTGTCAGCTGAAGCCGGTGAATATTTTCGTGCTTATCACAGTGAAGATAGCAGCATCCATTTCTTTCGAATCTAAATTTGTTTGGCTTGTAATAGAAAAATACGGACTAAGTTTGATACAATCTATTCAATTTTCTGCAGCTTCTAATTATTGTATTAGACAGTCTGGAATGTAATGACTAAATGAAAATAATGAAATTTCCCCACCAAGAAATGATCACGAAAACTGATAAAAAAACACCTAATAACAATCTTTGCCACATTCTGAAATAGCTTCTAGATGTACCAAAAGTTTATGAAACGAACCACTGTATTCTGTTTATCAGAAATAAATCCACAATAAAAGAAATATATTCATTGGATTGATTACCATGGACGTCATACATATGACATTCAAAAATAAACAGTTGAAATCACTCTCTATTTCAAATGTCACAGCATAAATCGTCACTATATTCATTAGACTGGACTTTGTCGATTAAATGAAACAACAGTTACTTTGTTTGTATACAACTTTTAATAACAACATGAAAACGTTACTATAGTTTCAACATCGGAGTGCCACTATCGAACTGATAGATACAAAATTTTTGTGTGTTTGATAACTACACTTCGGTGTCAAAACTGTAGTAACGTTTTCATGTTAATATTGAAAGGATTTGAATTGAGCTGTCCTTTACTTTGTGATATTCCATTTTTTCAGATAAAAACAAGAACTTTTACTTTGTTAAATATCACTTTACTTAAGAGAACGTTGTTTTGGTTAAACGTATTATCATGAATAAGTTTATGATAAAGAAGAGCAGTTTCGACTTTTGCATCACATATTTATTGCATTGTAACTCAAGCTTGCAAACGCCTGATAGAGGTGAAACTAGAAAAGATGAATAATGCATGGAATTCATTCAGTTTGTATTTGATAAATTCAAAATTTAATAGGGAGAACTCTACGGAAATACCTAAACAATGTGCTTTATAATGGAAATAAAAAAGGGCCAGTTTTAAAAGCATTCCGTCGACAGCTGCTATCATATTCAATTTCATGGTAGAAATAAAAATCACACTCATGTAGAAATGTATATTTGCCTCTCTGGATATTGCATGTTTCAACTTTGATTTTCATTAACTCTTCTAGTTAATAGATGATGAATAATGTTTGCATAATATCCACACTTTATTCTGATAATACTACGAACTAATTTCAAATATCATCAAGGAAAATTGAATTGCCAATTCCTGACTCCATCTGCTCTATTCCAATATAATAATAATAATAATCCTAATAGTTCAGTAAATAACGTACTCAACTTCTGATTTTTCACTCACAGATGGATTCGGAAAAATTCCTTTTGTATACGGTTTCGTTTGGTACACAACCGAATATACTTTCTGGAGCCCTCTCCTTCTTATAATGAACAATATGTTAATAAACAATGATTGCCCAAATTGAACATGTGCTGTATTTGACTTCAAAATGTTACCTTGGGTGTTTTCAAAAGGACGCTGATTATGAATCCGGGGTACAAAAATGAATTTAAAATGGCGGCCTCGATATGGCGAAAAACGATAGAGAGGTCTAATAATTCAACTGAAATATGCTTAAAATTTGTATATTTACAAAATATATAGAATATATAAACTACTTGCACAAGCGATCAAGATTCGCGCAATGAGATTTGGTATTTCTGATCAAATCATCGATACCATCTTAGATAAATAGAGAACTTTTTCTGCGATTCGCGAGAATGACATGGAGAATCTTATTCAAATTGCTAATTATGTGAATTCCTTAATCAGAATGATAAAATCATTGCAATGTTATGCCCATGTGTAGAATTCCAACGTTCTGAATATAATGATTGAAATGTTGCCGCACACGTTGAAACTCCGTTGGGGGGAAGACATTTTGAAAAGGAATGGTATCGTTAACTTCGGAAACTTTTCCAGGTAGTTGAGGCAAATAGCCGATGCATCATGTTTTTTACAGTGCTCAGAACTCCTTAGGTCTCAAAAAGTACAGTAAAAAGTCCAAATTTTTGTAATAACCGAAAACCTGACAAATCATTTGTGATATATGGTTAAAAAAAAAGCAAGTACATTGTTGTAACGATATTGGATATGAAAATAGCGATTGTGGGGAAATTAAATCGGGAAATGTGAATTATAGATGGAAAATAGCGACAATGAACATTGAATTGTTTCTCCTATCTCCTCAACAATCATAAATGCATTTGAGGCGAAGCCACGACGACGGTCGTAGCTTCGCCTCGAATGCATTTTTATCTACGATTGTTATTTTTATAGTTCAGTAGTTGGGATTGACAGTCATAAAAAATGTTGAGAAGACAAACTTCCATTTTAGAGGTCAAGGGAGAAAGTCGCTGAAAAATCATACAAGAAATTATTTATTTGGTCAACACATATTTTATTTTTCAACATAATCTCCTTGTTGTCCAATCCACAATGCAAGCGGTTTTAACATTTTTTCGATCCCTTTCAAATAATATGATTTCGACAAAATAGGCGTTCATTTCAGCGATGACCTCATCGTTGAAAGCCAAATCTCTTTAGCCGGACAATTTCTTCAAATTTGGAAATGGATCAAAATCCCAGGGGGGCAAATATGAAGAATATGGTGGATGACAAACCAATCCGTTGCGCAATTCATGCAATTTTGCGTTGTCTTGGTGGATGACACCTTTATTTGCCAAATGCGGCCACTTTCGCTCCTAATCGGCGCCTATTTGATCCAACAGCTCTGCATAATATACACCGGTGATCGTTTTGTCATTTTCAAGGTAATTGGTATGGACGATACCGTGTGCATCCCAAAAAACGGTCGCCATGACTTCGTTGGGCGTTAAAGCCACTGTTTCGACTGTTTTTTGTTCTCACGGTCGCGCTTATTGTTAACAGAGAGCATCAAATGCGGGACCCATTCGACAGATAACTTTCTCATGTTCAAAAATTTATGCAAAATGTTCCGTACTCGTTCGGTTGAGATGCAAATAGCATCAGCAATCATGTGCACTTTAACTCGCCGATCGTTCAACATCATGACATGGATTTTATCGACGATTTCTGGCTTTGTAACCTCAATTTGACAACCAAAGCGTTTGGCGTCTTTTGTGGTCATACTACCACAACGAAAATCGGTAAACCACTTGTGAATCATTCCAATCGATGGTGAATAGTCCCCATAATGTTTAACAAGGCTGCTTGCTTTAAACGAGTGTCAAAACAGAATTGAATGACATGTCAGTCTCAAAATTCTAAAGGGTTCTAGTTAAAGATGGTACATCCTAAATATCAAATGAGATCTCCGATTGTGGCGCCATCTGTTTTATTTTTGATGGACCTTTCAACTTGCCCTCGTATTCTCCCAGTTTTACAGTAAAATCAGTCCCTATTTTACAAACTGTTTATTGTGTAATTCATACTACTGTATCTGTTAGGTAATGGTACTTAGGTGTTGAGACTATAGTAATATATTTATGTTATAATAAAAAGTGGTTATGAAAACATAGTAATTATTCTTTTATTTAATCATGATAATAAATTACCATAGCGTAACGGTTTCTACCATCAATTTTTTACACAAATTTTTAAAGAATGATTGTTCAAGTAAAATATGTTCCTTGTGATTCAACTCAATGATAGACAAATTGTGCATTAGCCTTTCACGCAACCCCTATCTTAACCAGCGCTATTTACCGAAGAGTTTCTCACGAGTCACATTAAAGTCATGTTCAAGAGATCCGGGACTAATCTGGTCACTGCTTGATGTAATAACTCCCACTAATCCGTTTTGATATTATTAGTTGAATGTTAGACCTATCTCATTTTCCCAGAGACATTTCATAAATACAACAATATACGTACTTTTAAATCGGTAATTCCAAGACATTTGCCAGCTGAGTAGCATCGAAATATTCGTATTTTATTTTTTATTACGCTTGTACAACACTAAGTTGAAATTATGTTAGAGCTTCCAGTTAACGTTAGGCTGATATTATCTCCACGATATGGGGTAACGATTATTGATAGAACATTTCTTGTTGATAGAGGGGGTTGGGATGAGAATGCAGCTCGTGATTATGTCTTTGATGTTTTCACCAGGACTTATAACTTTCTATAGTAGTTTTAATATTACTTATCAGAAGATCGCGTCTGGTGTAGGGGGGCCGGAAGTGTAATAATTTGCGTTGGGTGCATCGACAGGGTGAATTCACAGATTGCGGGAAAGAGTAATCGTGAAGCGGCTTCTGTGCTAGGGGTGGTACTTGACTCACTTACCTCGCTTCCGGTAAATGAGGGCTGCTGTCAGAAGGGGCCCTCACCACCTATTTTCAAATCCTTTAATCCTGTTACAGAAATCACTTCATATAATATTTAATGTCTTTCACCTGTTTTCTTTCAAGCAATATAAAATTAATATTCATCTCTGATTTAACGACTTACTACTCTGAAAGAGGTTAGTAGTAGTTCATTCATATAAATAGTACATGGCTCCATTAGATTTGACACATGAAAGTTAATATAATGCAGATGTTGAAACCTACGCATATAATACACATTACTATTTACCGTACAAAACTGAATTCGAATCATTCAAGTTTTGTATCTCTCTATCGTTTATACAAGGTGAGTGTTATAAGTTTTAATTTTGCAACAGCTTAGAATTATTTCTGCAATTTTGGTAAAGCAATAGGGAGACTTTCTATCTTGAGGGACCTTTGGATCTTGAAATCGGATGATGCACTATCTTTTCTATAAAATACGAATCAACGTAAAAACTAGGTATATGTACAAAAAAATTTTGAATTCCTTTCTCAGTTAAAGAATTATGATATATTAGGTTATGAAATACAAAAAAAATACCTTAACGTCAAATGAAAGAACGATTAGTTTTAAACTGAAAGAGTTCACACTGTGGATAAATATAACACTATTGATAAGAAATAATCACCCTCATCCACTAAGAATTCTATCAAAGTACTGAGGACTTGTCGACTATTGAGTAGCCATCATCAGAGTGAACTAAATTATGAATCAAAATATACCGGTTTAAATACTATTTGGGGATAATAATGTGAATAATGGGTTACTCTCAGCTGGAGATAGATCGGAATTCAATGAATTGCTTTTTCGTTTACTGGATTTCAACCCCTTCTTAATTACCCAGATATTTGTCTGTACTGTGTTTTAAATGTGATAATTTTCTTGAGAAATGGCTGTATTGAAAATATGTTCTGCTACCGCTAATTTTTCACCATTATTTTTCTTTATATGGGCAAAATGTTCCTTATAACGAATTACATTGTTCCTTCTAGTTTGATCCACATAGCATTTTGAACACGACTCACAATTGATTTTGTAAATCCCGGATTTGTCGAAATCGGAAACTTTATCAAAGGCCTAAACAGTGTTTCAGCTTGTTCTTACATCTATAAACTATGTATTTGCAATACAACCAGTTTATGGATGTAACTGGGAATTGAACAGCGTCCTGATTATGACGCTGTTCAAAAGATTTGGTCTTCCGAACTTTCGAATGAGCTAGCAGTGTTAATGCTGGGTGAGGAGATAAGAATTTGACTATTGAAAAAAAATATTCTTATTCATCATAATCTGACACCATTTCTTCATCAATGTCTTCGAGGTTTTCTACTGTGTCTTCAATATTTTTGATATTTTCCTTTTCTGTTGCTGCTTTTTTTTTAAATTTTGGTTCCATGCTTCAAAGATTTATAGTAGTCGTGGTGGATTGGTGGAATGTAAGGTAAAAGTTTGATTAAGTTGTCATATTTTTCTTTGGAAATCTTTAAAGAGTTATTTTCATAAAGCACTTGACTTAAATGAGAAAGTTTTATATTCGGCCTTCCTTTTTGAAGAATGGAAGTTGTCTCAGATTGAAGAAAAGGAAAAGTAATGTTTATGCTTGGTTTAAATAAAAATGACAAAAAAATATCTTTTTCATATCGAAAGCAAGAGACATCACGCCATTTCGAGGGTTTTTTGTCGATGACTTTT
Source organism: Endomychus coccineus (assembly GCA_958510875.1). Classification (NCBI taxonomy): domain Eukaryota; kingdom Metazoa; phylum Arthropoda; class Insecta; order Coleoptera; family Endomychidae; genus Endomychus; species Endomychus coccineus. Next base: position 181,815,754 of record OY294068.1, on the reverse strand, counting down.
TTAGGGTCTTTCATAATAGAGTGTAAAACTTGAAAGCTCAAAAAATCAGTTGCTATCATATTAACCACCTGAAAGTTTTTCACCTTCGAATAACATCTGCCCAATGATCAGGAATATAAACATACAAGTTTTTATTTTAAGTCTTTCAATTACACGAAATGAGCGATCACATTCCATGTAGGAATGTCCTGATTCAAAAAATTTGTGATCTATGGTTTTCACGCTTGAGCATTGTAGTAAAAACATTAATAGCTTCGCTATATTTTTGTTCTTGTTCTGGCCACCGCAGGAGTCACTATAGAGTATTAGCTGTTCAACCGTTTGATAGATCCTTGATAAACTATAAAATGGAAGAGATTATAATGAACTGTTTTAACCTCATTATTATACACTCACCTTAGGTTATAAAAAAAAAATTGCATCGAATTTATAAGCATAGCTGCTCATCGGGGTTCATTTTAAATACTACTTTAATACCAAAACAACTGAAAAACTAACGGTGAAGTGGAAAACTAGGAAAACATGATAGTAAACAACCGACAAATGGTCAACTAAAACTATTCGTTTACTTCGCGGCGAAAGTGATCAAGTGCACTCGAATCCTTTCGCCTCCAAGGAACCTCTGCTTTTATGTAACAAGGTTTTTTCTCCGTTGATAGATGGCGCTAGATCATCAAAAAATCACTTGGCTGTCTTTGCCACCAACCAAATACACATTTCATATTGCTAATCCTGCACTTGACTCGATTTTTTTTCAAATGTCACTTGTACCCTTTTGCTTCTAACCCCTTCAATTGAGAATTTCGTCATTTTGACCATTTTTCTCAGTTTATTGCTCAATTATACATCGAAAATAGTTTTAATGTGCAAGTTGACATGATCTTCATTTTTGGGGAAAGCAGTAAACCGTACAGAGAAGCTGTACTAGTGTGATCAGATAGGTTTCCTAATAAAATGTTGCAATATGTAGAGAATTCATTAGAGAAAAGTGTAAAAAAATATTTGGAAGTTGAAGGGGAACATTTCGAACTTTCTCAATCACGACAGACGATGAAAGAGTTGAAATTTATTTGTTGTTTCGTTCTTCTTTAACCTATCACATCATAATTACGTAACCGATAAAGCAAATAAAAAAGTTCTTACTACATCATCCCATTCAAAAATCCAATTTTAACCGCCGCCACTCAAAATAGGAAGGATAGATATCGACAACATGATCTAAGATATCCCCCATTTCACTATTACTTCACCAAACTTTCACAGAAAAATTTTAAGCCATTTCCGAAATATCCTCTTGTAACACTTTAAAAAAACCCATCCCGTATAATTAGTACAGCTTACAAGCACGAACACGTTAAGACCTACCGCTTCAAGATTATTTCAAGTAAACTTGCATGCTCCGTCGTACGATAAATTGGTAAGTCGGTGAGCTTTTTCAAGTTAGAACTTTAAAGTAGTCCTCTAAGAAGTCTGAATACAATCCACCTGCAAAATGATCAACTTCCTGTTTCCTTCTCGTATTACGCGAATTGCTTCAACTTTCTAGAATGTATCCGAATATTATCATTGTATAATTTTACGTTCATTAATGTTTTAATAACGAGGCTAATATCTGATTTAGTATAGAAACCTTGAGTACAGACTTCAACTTGAGATTCAATACGGGATACCTACAAAAATTAATTACCTTTTCGCTTCTTTTATTGAAAAAGTTTGCCTCTGAAGAACTTTGCATGAAAGCCTCTCTTTATGAAATACTTTATTTGATAAAGTAAACAAACTTCATGTTCAACAACTTTCATTTCAGAATTCTTTCTCATGTTAACCGTCTACAGTGCTCGCTCTCCACTTATCCAAAATTTCATCAATAAGATCACTTCTAACTGCAATCAATTCACGTACTCTAGTAACTCCTAATTGTCGTTATGATATCAAATGATCCACATATATTCACTTACTTTCCCTTCAATAGAACAATTTTGTTCACTTTGGAAATGCATAGGGACGCAGGCGACTCTATCCAAGCTTGAAGTCAAACATGCAACACTGCATATCTGCTTAACCGTAGGTACCAAGTAGCCATCAAGAAATAAAGCGTTTCATCTGGAATTTTTGAACGAGTGAACGGATTTTGATGTATTGAGCTCAGTCGATTCGGCAAGTCGAGTGAAAAAAAGTGTGGTATCGGATTTTCTCCAAAACATTTTTTTCAATCTTAACAAATGGACATTTTCATCCCATTTTCTGGAAATGATTTATCTATTTATATAACTTTTTTTTCTTGCGTAGTGGATGGGAAATCTCTCACTCGTTGCTGCTAGAGACCTCTTATCAGTCGCTTGAAGTGCGACATACGGGGCAGTTCCCTCCAGTAGGCACGGTGCTCTATCTCGAGCCATTTTAGAATTACAGATTCTACTGTGGCATGAGAATTGCCACAGGTTAGCTCTGGTCCAATCAGGGGTTGTTCCGCCCCCGCTTTAGCGAGTGCGACGACAGTTTAAGTTCTTTCTTGTCTGGTTTCCTCAGACTCCCATACGAGTGTCACTCTATTGGGGTTTTTCACTAGTGTCGTTAGTTCTTTCACACAATCAAGTACACATTTTGAGGTAATTATGTATGACTCCAGTGCCTTAAACACTGTCGATCACATGTTGTAATTACTACTATTTTTGTTTGGAATTCTGTCGCAAGTGTCCCTAGGTTCTAAGAAATTATTTCTCCTTGGTCCGTTGTCTCGACTATTCCAGCATCTGTACTTTTTCCAGTCTTGGTGCCTTCCGTAAACCATACGGAAACCCCTGGTATCATATCAGGATTGCCCCCAGCGTTCTCCCGCCCATTCAAGGTTTGAGTCGTGAAAGGCATGGAATTGCGGTAAACCTTGAGCCTTTCGGATATCATCCTCAATAGCCCATGTTTCGGCCTTTTTGGTTGGCCTTTACTTAGCCAATAAGATCGAATCGATACGCTCGTGTTATGGCTTCCGTCTGAACGGCGGGGTGCAGTGGCTCCAACCCCAACAGCCTCTCCATCGCAGCCGTTTGGGTGATCGACATTGTACCTGTTATTCCTAAAAGCATGCCAGTTCAGAGAACTCTGTTCAGGGAATGCTGGGGCACTTTTGTTTTTGTTTTTGCTACCACAACGATTGCGGCGTATGTTACAATGGGTCTCACTATGGTGGTATACACCCAGTGCACCATCCGTGGAGTGAGTTCAAATGTTCTTCCCACTGTACGACGGCAGGTCCACAGGGTCCTTATCGCTTTATTAGTGAATTTCTCTAGATGCTTCCCGAAGGTCAGCCTTTTATCTAGGCTAACCTCAAGGTAATTGACTGTGTCCGTTATCTGTATATTTTCTCCATACAAAACTGAGTCTTGTATGTTTCCAATGTATATATTACTTTGGAAATAAGCACTGAAAATAGCTGAAATTGGTTACCCAGGTGTTTTTGAGGATGCTGAACACGAATATGATATTTAAAGTATTCTATAATGCACCCGGTAAACCTGACTATAACGTTAATCACGGGAAAGTTCTCTAAAATGTCATTGTAATTGGTACCAAACTTGTTATTGGATGTTTTTTTTCGAGGGTGCTAAATATGTAGAATGAAACTCCCTTTTATTCATACACATGGGCCTTGGTGTGACGGACACAGGCCTGATAAATGAGCAGTAAGGGATCATAGAAGAAATACCATGAAGATCATGTAATGCAGGATGACGTTATCAGAGTTGAGAAATAGTATTTCAAATTTGAGCCCCAAATGCATTAGAGACTATTTTGAACATCATAGTCGTGTCGTGTTCAGCATCCTCGAAAACCCCCGAGTACAAATGTTGAGATAATTTGTAATAAAATAACAGGAAGCAAGTGCTGCCTTGCTATCTGTGCATATACTGATGTGGGTTTGCAGCGCTATTTGGGCAAACCGCTTTATTGCCAGTATCTTGGCCTTCAACAAAACCATTGTGGCTTCACAGATATTGTTCAAAATTGGTAAAATGTACCTTTTAATAAGTAGACTTTTACATGTCATCATGTCAGTTATATAGTGTAATGATTTTAACAGTGTTGCCTCTTTTAGCATTGTTCAGGCTAGTATATAGTCGGCTGTGATGAGGCTTTCTCTCAAATATCATGAAATGAACACTCCACAGAAAATATTTCGAACTGACATATTTACTACTGTAACACGATTGCAGAATTGTGATATCCTAAAGTCGTTAATTCAAAGCTGTAATGTCCCTCCTCACAAATCGAATCGTAGCTGCTCCAGTGGTTGAGTAATCTCGAATTCAATGCAATTTAAAATAGATAGGGAAGCGAAACGAAATCTTGGTTTTTCCAGATTAGGAACATATGGTGCTAAACAAGTGAATACATGCTTCAATCATGCAAGAGTATATTCTCTTGGGCTCTAAATTAAATGAGTATCGTCGTAGAATTCCATCGAATGCGTGGTTGGTAAAAATTCTACATGAGATAGTAGCGTGGCACCCCTACACACTAGTGGTCATGCTGATTGATACATTTTACACACCCTAGTTTTGGACGCATCTAGCTTACTATGCAGTAATTGATTGCTTGTCAATGTAGTTTCCCAGATAAAATCAAAATAAGTCAAAATAATCGTTTGAATCCAGACTAATTTGCAAATGTGCGACGTGCAATAATAATAAATGAATGAATAACTTGTACGGTTTCCAAATTGATTGACATATCGGAAAGCCGGACTGGTTTTCCATTCGCAATGATTAAATTTCGAATGCACTCGCAATTAGCTTGGCTAAAATAATGGTATTAAAAAAGATTTGCATTGCATTATTTTAGTATATGGTGCTCCAGTATCAAGTAACAGATAAATACTAATCGATGTAGTTGCAGTTGTAGAACAATGTTGTCATCATTTTGTTTACTTAAAGATACAGTCCTCCCGTTCTGGAAGTAACAAAGTTTCTTCGTTAGTATTTGTTCGCACTTCTTCAATATTGTATGATAAATAAGAATGTATCTTTCTATACAGGGAGTCCGGAAATACGTATGCAGCAATTCAGGAAGTGATTATACTCAAGAAAAAAATGAATCATAAAATAATGGAATCCCCATTAAATCCTCTTTTAAAATCTATTTTCAAATCTTATATTGAAGAAACTATAATGAGTTCCCCTCTACCTGGAAAACATATTCATTGTTCGTTCAGATATGCAGATAATGTTTTATCCTTCTTCAAAGGTACTTCACGACAATTAAATGTTTTCTTATCCTTGATCTGTAATATCTATCCCAACATTAAGTTCACTTTAGAAACTGAGAAGGATAACAAAATGAATTTCCTAGACTTTACCTTTATGCACCATAATAATATCAATATTTTCTAAATTGATAAAAAACCTACATTCACAGATACAATTATTGCCAATTCATATTTTAGTCCCCGGAGTCACAAATAAGCAGCATACAACTCTATGATACATAGAGCCTTTTCAATTCCTCTTTCTCCTGAAAACGTGAATGAAGAATTGAATATAATCAAGGTTATAGCCATCAACTATGGTTTTCAACCTCAAATTATATCCAAATTAATTGACAGAAAAAAGCAGAAACTAACTTACTCAAGTATCTATCCTTTTACAAACAAATTCTGATTGTTCATCAAAATACGTTTCCCTCACATATTTTGGTACCGTGAGAGAAGAAATTGCAGACATTTCATCGAAACAGAATTTAAATGTTAGCTTCAAACCTCAAAATAAATTTTCCTATTTTTGTTCAATGCTAAAGATAAAACAAATAAGTTTAATAAACCTGGAGTATATAAATCAACTTGTTCAGGGTGTGATGACTTCTTCATCGGTAGATCTAGTCGTAATATAGAAATTAGATGTAACGAAAATTTTCGATCTTTTATACTTAATAAAACAGATTCATCTTTCTGTAACCATATATAATGAATAGAGCACAATTTCCAAATTTACATGAAGTTAAAATTTTTTATAACTAGAGTAGAGGTTTCAAATTAAGCACACTGAATTAAATAGAAATTTTCAAAGGTATTAAAGATAATGACAATAACATTTTAAACGAGCAATTAGATGTGTACTACAGCATTCTGTTTGATGTCTTGATAAGGTAAAATTTTACATAATCCCCTTGTGCCTTCCTAGTGTACGTCCGCATTAAAATTTCCTTATAACAATATTTACTCTACCTCATTATCCAATTTCAATTATACTATTCTAACAATGTATTTCCCCAACGAGAGCCACACTTGTTACCTGTCGCAAATTGTACTATAAATCGGCAAAATCATTCATATTTTCATACATTAGTATTGTTTCAGAAGGCACGCTTAACTATAGTCACGATTGGTTTCTATAATATATGTGATGAGAAACAAAGTATTAGTGTTTTATCTCATTATATCAATACGTAAAATAATTGACAAATAACAAAAATCGAAAAATAATTATAACGTGTGCTGGAATTCTACGCAATCCATGTCAGTGCAACTTCCTATTCGATTCTTAATGGATGTTTCGTACTTGTTCAAATAAGCCTTCCTTATTCCGAATTATCTCGTATTACACTATTACCCTCTGTTCATGATGACTCTCGTTCCCAAATGGAACCGAGCAGACCATTAATTTCAAATAACACAAAAAAAAAATCTAAAGGGTATAAGTCAGGTGAACTAGGAGGCCATGTAACTGGACCGTTACAGCCTATCCAATTCCGAGATTCGAACACTATAATGGGAAAGGGTTCTATCACGCATAAACCAACTTGCTATTCTAATTGCGTCTATGATACCTTATCTAGGAGATCTGTAAGGTATTCTCACATAATATTCTGATATGTACCACCTTTTAAGCGACGGGGCATTTATATTTTCTTAAAAATAACTTGGTGCTCCTTTTTGAGTCTTAGATTTTATTTTTTGTTTTTCGAACAGTTTCATATTTTCCTTTTGTGCCAAAGAAAAATTACAAAATAGACTTTGTTCATAAGTACTTCAATTTCAATTTATATCACCTATTAAAATACAAAAATGTATATTCCCATCACCTATCTTACAGATAAAAGTAGTACAAAAAAAGAGAGAAAAAACTAATTTTCAATCTCCATTACCCTTTCCAAAGTTTTGAGTTTTCGACGAACAAATGGGTGATACAAGACGGATTACATTTTTTTTACATAAACCAGTCAATAATATTGGTTCATAAATTTATTTAGCTCAACATTTTCTTCCGATTGTTTTTTTTAGAACCTTTCTAACGCACTTGTCAACTGTGATGCACCCATTATCAAAAAGATGGTATACCAAAAAGTGTGTTTTCCGTTTTTAAAGTTAATGAATTCATCATTCCCTTGTCAGCAGATTACATTCATCACTCTTAAATCAATGAAGTGGTATGGAGATGATGCTCAAGAGTTTTAAGTATGTGTGAGCATGTGGTTAGCGGAACAAATAACAATTTATATATTGGAGTTATAGACATTACAAACCAGTAATATACCTGACTACAATGGTATACTTCACACTAGCGCACACCTGGACAAACAGCAAAGCGACTGTGTTCTTCTATATCGAGATGAAATTAATAAATAATATATCACACCTTCTTTGCCCGATAATGAATCGATTTAAGCTTTGATTGATAGGTTTATATTTCAACATCCTACGTTCTAAATCCGAGCTAATCCTCGGCTCTGAACAAACTTCGGTAGGGACCAGAAAACTGACGTTAAGAGTGATTGATAGAATTCTTCTTCTTATAACATTAGTTGGAAACAGAAAGTATTACAATAATGACGTGATTAGGGAGGGAGACAATCTTCGAACTGCAACACTCTTATAACCATTTCGGCTTCCATTTTTTATAATACTTCCCGATTCATCGACAGAGAAATATCGCCCTGGCGTATCTCACGGAAACATAACCTTTGGACTAACTACGACTTTTATCGTTTTCAACATTTATGAGAAACTTATTTACTTCCGGTAATATCCACAGATAATAATTCGTTTCTGTTAATACTCAATAGCTGCATGATGTGTAAATCTACCATGAAGGCTAAGCTTTCAGAATCGGTTTCAAATACTTTGGACTATCCCTGAAGGAAAGGCTCACAGCAGCGTTGAGCACATGCGCTATGGATCTGTCATTGAATGCGTCTCGGTGACTAAAACATGCAATTCACAGCAACAATGTGGATCTGAACGCTGTTCACGTCATGGCTCAAGGTCAGGCATTGTTGCCAGGTTAAGCAAGTTTTCAATGTTTTCGAATGAAATATCATTCGATACAATTGAATATTACAAACAAATTCAGATACACATTATTCGTAATTTCAAATATAATTCACAAGCTGTTGGCGGAAAGACAACAAAGATTTAAGTAGAACCTATTATTGAACCCATACAGGTTGAAAGATTATATTTCAAATTAATTATCTTCAATCATATGGACGTGTATTTTATTTTCTGTTACCTACTCATGTAGGTATTAATGATATGATATATAGTATGGGTAAATTTCGATGAGTATGTCGAGTAGTCTCTGTCCATATTTCTTGTGTTGGTTTACTCACCCTCTCCCATCATAGTCACTGATTTTTACTTGGAAATATCATTTTAGCCAACGTGATCCCTATAGTGGTCTTCAGTTATACCTTAGATGTGTTTAATGGGGTTGAAAATGGAATGGTAAGGGAGGGACTAGAGGAAGCACTTCGTTGGTCATATTTAATATATCTAACAGGTATTCTGGTTTTGGCTTATTCGTTTTTACCAAGATTGACAACAGTGATTTCAAGGTGCTATCATAATGTAGGTATATTATTCCAACTTGATTATTCTTGAAGATCACATTCCTTGGGGGTGCTTGTGGGCAATTCATTCATTATCCACAACGATGGCGGTCGACGAAGGTTTGACGAAGATAGCGCGGCTCTTACTTAGAAAAATTGTCCATTGGTTGTAAGTAACCAAGTATGATGTAATTTCTCTCTTAAAGTGAACAACGTTTACATAGCGAGTGTCTATATACTAGTTCGATATCAAACTATGTGAAAATAGATCAATTCAAATACAAATATAATAACTTTGTAACATATACGTTCGTATTATTGTGAATCACCAATTATGAGATGGATGTTCAACAATGTAAGACTGGCATTATGTATAAGAAATTCTCTTCCGACATCTTGATAATATTGTAATTACGGGTTATTTTTAGTTCGAATTAACCCATCACTTCAATTAGATGTGACAATTTCTTGTCTATTAGAATGAGAAACTATGTTTAACTGGACATAATAATATAATTGTTTCAATGAATTTCAACTTAATTGCAAATTAAGAGCATTCAATTTTGGTGTTATCTAAGCGTTCAATAGTTTTTTCTTTATTTATGTTTTTCATATCAAATTGATGTCAGTATTTGCAATGACTATTTTATTTGATTATAGGCAACTATAGGTCACGTGATTTGCGTATATACATACAGAATGTTTCCCAATTTGATATAGACATGAATATTAATGCTTTCTTTGAGTAAATATTGTTGAAAACTAAATCAGAATAACTCGTATTCAATTATTTCTTATTGCTTCCATAGTTCTCCAGATAGATAAATAAAGGTTTACGCACCTTGTTACATCAGCACTGTGATGATGAACATTTGTAACTTATGAGTAATAAGTATCTAGAACCGTACGCAAAGTTTCGTATCTCAAGTAAGTTTTTCTTCATTAAACAGCAATTTCATTAGCTTAAGCTGAATGAGAAAACACATCAGGAAGTGAGTGTCATAAATTAATGGAAGATCGCGAGAATAACAACACATTAGTTGCTAATTGAATGGAACGGAAATTGTATTAATTTGTGAAAACAATAAAGATAAAGCAAGTCATTGTAATCAATAATCAATTTAAACTCTCGTTTTCAATTACCTACACAATCAACCTCCAATGAAAAGTTGCACGCAATGGAGTGACATTGCACATCTTCAACAATAGATTTTCAGATATTGCCTTCATCAGCTATCTCCGGGGGTGTTGAAGTTGTTTCAGCACTTTAAATCCAACTTGCTTCGGAATATAAAGTATGAAATATATCTATATAAGCTTTAAAGTTTCTCTTGTGGATTTGATACATGAACGATATGAATTCATATCACAAAATTATAATATACAAGGCGTTTTATATTAATAAGAGCCTCTATTACATTAAGAGTAGAATAGAGCTAGAGATTGAAATTTTTGTAGAAGCTACTCTTTTCAGGAGACAGGGATGGTTAAGCAAAAATACTTTTCCGAAGAAAAATTGTTAAAAAAAAACAATCTATGGTAATTCATCATTATGATTAAATGGAAGAATAATTATTTGTTCTTATACCACTTTTAATAATAACATGAAAAGGTTACCATATTTTCAATATCGAACAGATACAAAGTTTTGAAGTAAACAATACATATTTCAAATATTAGGAACTAAAGTACAACAGGCTTGATTACGATTGAGAATAAGGGATCATGGGAAATTCCGAAACAGGTATATCCCGGGAAAATACATTGTGAATTAAGAAGCAATTTGTGCATTAGGATAATTATTATTTAATATTCTAAGAATTATTCTAAGAGTGAGTAGGGGTGGCGAGGATTTCGCCAGCAGTCTTATCAGATGTCGGTAATCATTGTCATGTATTACCGGGCGAGAGGTTACAGGGTGAGGTCAATGTATTGCCGGCCGAAAGCACGTGTCAAACACGTGTCTAAATGTTGAAACACTTATATTTTCTTAAAAATAACTTGGTGCTCCTTTTTGAGTCTTAGATTTTATTTTTTGTTTTTCGAACAGTTTCATATTTTCCTTTTGTGCCAAAGAAAAATTACAAAATAGACTTTGTTCATAAGTACTTCAATTTCAATTTATATCACCTATTAAAATACAAAAATGTATATTCCCATCACCTATCTTACAGATAAAAGTAGTACAAAAAAAGAGAGAAAAAACTAATTTTCAATCTCCATTATCCTTTCCAAAGTTTTGAGTTTTCGACGAACAAATGGGTGATACAAGACGGATTACATTTTTTTTACATAAACCAGTCAATAATATTGGTTCATAAATTTATTTAGCTCAACATTTTCTTCCGATTGTTTTTTTTTAGAACCTTTCTAACGCACTTGTCAACTGTGATGCACCCATTATCAAAAAGATGGTATACCAAAAAGTGTGTGTTTCCGTTTTTAAAGTTAATGAATTCATCATTCCCTTGTCAGCAGATTACATTCATCACTCTTAAATTAATGAAGTGGTATGGAGATGATGCTCAAGAGTTTTAAGTATGTGTGAGCATGTGGTTAGCAGAACAAATAACAATTTATATATTGAAGTTATAGATAAGCAAAAATACTTTTCCGAAGAAAAATTGTTAAAAAAAAACAATCTATGGTAATTCATCATTATGATTAAATGGAAGAATAATTATTTGTTCTTATACCACTTTTAATAATAACATGAAAAGGTTACCATATTTTCAATATCGAACAAATACAAAGTTTTGAAGTAAACAATACATATTTCAAATATTAGGAACTAAAGTACAACAGGCTTGATTACGATTGAGAATAAGGGATCATGGGAAATTCCGAAACAGGTATGTCCCGGGAAAATACATTGTGAATTAAGAAGCAATTTGTGCATTAGGATAATTATTATTTAATATTCTAAGAATTATTCTAAGAGTGAGTAGGGGTGGCGAGGATTTCGCCAGCAGTCTTATCAGATGTCGGTAATCATTGTCATGTATTACCGGGCGAGAGGTTACAGGGTGAGGTCAATGTATTGCCGGCCGAAAGCACGTGTCAAACACGTGTCTAAATGTTGAAACACTTATATTTTCTTAAAAATAACTTGGTGCTCCTTTTTGAGTCTTAGATTTTATTTTTTGTTTTTCGAACAGTTTCATATTTTCCTTTTGTGCCAAAGAAAAATTACAAAATAGACTTTGTTCATAAGTACTTCAATTTCAATTTATATCACCTATTAAAATACAAAAATGTATATTCCCATCACCTATCTTACAGATAAAAGTAGTACAAAAAAAGAGAGAAAAAACTAATTTTCAATCTCCATTATCCTTTCCAAAGTTTTGAGTTTTCGACGAACAAATGGGTGATACAAGACGGATTACATTTTTTTTACATAAACCAGTCAATAATATTGGTTCATAAATTTATTTAGCTCAACATTTTCTTCCGATTGTTTTTTTTTAGAACCTTTCTAACGCACTTGTCAACTGTGATGCACCCATTATCAAAAAGATGGTATACCAAAAAGTGTGTTTTCCGTTTTTAAAGTTAATGAATTCATCATTCCCTTGTCAGCAGATTACATTCATCACTCTTAAATTAATGAAGTGGTATGGAGATGATGCTCAAGAGTTTTAAGTATGTGTGAGCATGTGGTTAGCAGAACAAATAACAATTTATATATTGAAGTTATAGATAAGCAAAAATACTTTTCCGAAGAAAAATTGTTAAAAAAAAACAATCTATGGTAATTCATCATTATGATTAAATGGAAGAATAATTATTTGTTCTTATACCACTTTCAATAATAACATGAAAAGGTTACCATATTTTCAATATCGAACAGATACAAAGTTTTGAAGTAAACAATACATATTTCAAATATTAGGAACTAAAGTACAACAGGCTTGATTACGATTGAGAATAAGGGATCATGGGAAATTCCGAAACAGGTATATCCCGGGAAAATACATTGTGAATTAAGAAGCAATTTGTGCATTAGGATAATTATTATTTAATATTCTAAGAATTATTCTAAGAGTGAGTAGGAGTGGCGAGGATTTCGCCAGCAGTCTTATCAGATGTCGGTAATCATTGTCATGTATTACCGGGCGAGAGGTTACAGGGTGAGGTCACTGTAATACCGGCCAAAAGCACATGTCAAACACGTGTCTGAATGTTGAAGCACTTGTCAAACACGTGTCTAAATTTTGGAACACGTGCTTTCGATCATACAGTGTCCTCCAACGAGGTCTGCTACTAGAGTAGACAACTAAGCCTTTCACGGGTAATCTGGCGGACATTCTGTCCTTCTCGCACACATGTACTGCGCTCTCCCTCGCACGATTTCCCCTTAATTCTCCTCAACTATGACGGTATGCGAGGCGCGCGTTATATTATATTTCAAAGTTATTTATTATTTCGTTAAAATGATTAACTATCACAAAGTAACGGCTTCCACAATTGAATTTTCAAAACATATGTATTACTCAAAGAGTTTTTGGAGTAAAATTTGTAAATTTATTGTACATTCCAGTACCTTGTAAGAATAATAAACTATTTTCCTGTGCAAATGAACTTAACCTGACAACTTCTTTTATTGTGTTACACACTTATACACATTTTCAATATATTTATTTAACATAATAAAATTATATTATGTTTTATAACTTAACATAATTATCACTCTAGGGGATTGAAGTATGTATTACTTTTTCGATTCCACCTGGCATTTTTATTAGAGGCATACGTTTATATTTCATAAACTCTGAAACTTGTTATACGATATTTCCTAAGACTTTTCCAGAAATCAAAATTAAATCTACGCTCCTCACAGATCACCACTTAAATTAGAAACAAAATCAAGATATACGCATTCCGCATTGCTTTATATGTACGTAAACAAATAATCTGACAACTCGTCCGCCATACTGGAATGGTAAAGCAGATACCTAATTATCATTTCGGATCACTATATTTCTTCTTCTGCTCCACAACTTTAAAAAGCGCGCCTATTTGATTTTAACACCTTCCTGAAAGTTAAAAATTCGGTGTAGAAGGGGAGACCGTGCGAGTGAGAGCGCACTACGAGCGTACTACATGTGCGAGAAGGGCAGGATGTCCGCCAGGTTACCAGCGGTTCCCTATGCTTAACACACTACTTGTCTACTCTAGTAGTAGACCTCGTTGGTGTCCTCACCCAGTGAACTCTCGGCCGGTAATACAGTGATAATGCTTACCGACATCGGATAAGACTGTTTGGCGAAATCGTCGACACCCCTACCACAGTGCTTTGAAAAGATAAAGGTGAAGATCACTTCAGTATAAGTCTAACTCATCATTTAGGATATTGTTATAAGGGTTTTAAACACCTTTATAAATCTTTATTGATGATAAGTGTCTTGCCGTAATATTAAACCTAGATACCAACAACATTTTCATTCTTTCAGGCTCAATAAAACAAACTCAACTTTAGCTAACCATTTTTTACAAACAGGTCATACCTTTCTTAATTTGTATAGCCCAAACATTATTATTATTATACATAATCAAACCAAAGGTTCCAAATTAAATACATAGAGATTTATGAATGTGTTAAAAACTCCTAAATGATCAGGTAGACCAATAACTTATTCTTTCAATTGAAATGTTTATTGTTTCCTTTCAACTTTGTATCTGTTTGATAGGGCACTTCGGTGTCGAGACTATAATAACGTTTTCATGTTATTATTAATAGAGGTGTAAAAGCAAAGTGATTGTTTTTCATTTAATGGTTCAGATTTTCTCTTGACTTGGTATTTAGAAATTTATTCTCTAGAATATCCGAAAAATTCAGAATATGATGTAACTGGGTCTCGTAAGTGTAGGCAATTCCATGATCAAAATGACTATCCCTAGAGGATGTCCGCAGAGTGGTGTACTATCACCAGTATGAACCATAGTAGTGGACGACCTCTTGCGGGTTCTTAATGTGGCAGGATTCTCTACCATAAGGTACGCCGATGACTTGATCATCATGTTAATAGGAAATTTTGAGAATGTTTCATTCGATCTAATGCAGTAAACCCTCAAAACTGTCGACCACTATCCGAACGTTAACCCGTCAGCCACAAAGCTGGTTCTTCTCACGAGGAAAAAGAAAATGGGCGAGCTTATGTTACCTAAACTATTCAATACCACCCTAATATGATCGTCTGAGGTTAAATAACTGGGTACAATCTTCGACAACATCATAGCGAGATCTATTAAAGCAAAAACAGCACTATGACATATACTGCAGTGATAAGACCCATGTGACATTTGCGATGTACCATCTTTAACTAGAACGCATAAAAATTTTCAGACTGATATGTCATTCAGTTCTGTTTTGACACCCATCGAAAGCAAGCAACCATGAAAATTTTTGTAAATATGGAAAAAAAAGAATTTCGAGTCTTGATTAAACATTATTTCTTGCGTGGAGAAACATTACGCAATCCAAAGCAGTGCTTGTTAAACAGCATGGCTTACTGATTTTCGTTATGGTAATATGTCCACGAAGGAAGCCGAACGTTCTGGTCGTCCAATTGAGATTATAATGCCAGAAATCATCTATGGTTTGATATTGGACGATCGGCGAGCTAAAGTGCTGAGGCTAAGGGCATCTCAACCGGATGAGTACAGAACATTTTGCATTAATTTTTTTGAATATGGGAAAGCTATCTGCCAGATGGGTGCCGCATTTGCTCTCTATTGTCAACATGCGCGACCGTGTGATAACATGCGCAATATGAAGGACTTTTTGCGCTGTTTCGTAACCGTGGACGGAACATGGATCCATTACAACACACCAGAGACCAAAGAACTGTCGAAACATTGGACTTGTCCTGGCGAATCGAAGCCAAAAAAAGGCCAAAGTAGTTTTATTGGCCAATAAAGTCATGGCGAAAGTTTTTTGGGATGCACACAGTATCGTACATATCATTTACCTTGAAAAGGGCGAAACGATTACCGGTGTATATTATGCAGAGCTGTTTGATAGATCCGGTGCCGATTTGAACCAAAAATAGCTGCATTTGCCAAACAGAAAAGTGCTCTTCATCCAGGACAACGCACCGGCGCATAGGTTCACAGTCGTAATGGCAAAACTGCATGAATTGCGCTACAAATTCGTTCGTCATCCACGATATTCTCCAGATTTGCCCCCTTTGATTTTTATCTATTTCCAAACTTGAAGAAATGACTCGGCGGAAAGAGTTTTGGCTGCAACGATGAGGTCATCGCTGAAACAAACACCTATTTTGAAAGATTGCCGAAATCGCATTATTTGGAAGGGGTCGAAAATTTTGAAAACGTTGGTAGAAATATACCGGGTTACAAGGAGATTATGTTCGGAAATAAAATAAATCAGTTTCCACCTTGCCCTCGTATTTTTATCATTTTGTAGTTAGTGTCGTGTTGTATTCCGTACTCGTCTAAATGTCAGAATGAATCAAGCAATTAGTTCTAAGAAGTTCAAGTAATCGCTAAACAAATATTCCAAATAATGTCCACAGGTACATCCCAACTTCAAGAAAACCTCAATGTAAACACTGAAAACGGATTCACTACGATTCGAATTTGTTTCAAATATTTGATCAGACACATAGCTCAAAGCATTTGTAGATTTGTCAAAGGTAATGAGAGGAATTATTTGAACTGTATACAGATACGAGCAAAGTAGCGGGAACACAATGGAGCTTTTTCACATTTATGTATGTTTCCAAAGTGAGACCGCAGTTGAAGTCATCAAACGAACAAACAGATTTGTCAAAGTGTCACCGCGTTAAAGAAAATCCCCGTTTTTATTCAGTTTAACCAATTTAGTAAAGTTCGTTGTAATTTTTGTTGTGATTCAATTACAAATGATTTATTTGCTTGTTTTAATGGCTGGCTTTCACTTATTGATGTTATTTCCGTTTCATGGCTGGTAGGATTTGTTGTTTTTATTTCGGTCATAATTTTAAATTAACTTTTAGACACGATGCCCGGAAAAAAATTTCTACGCTTATTCTCGAAACAGCATGAAAACACAGAACATTACTCACAGTCATGTTTTATATAAAAATGTTACTCATGTTATGACTCCGTTCTACAATATCTACAGCACAATCGATTGGCTAGGGAATTAGAAAGTATGAAATGAGATGAAGAAAGAACGAAGAGAAATTCTATGGAAGAAACTTGGCAGTATCTTCCTGTTCTCTATCCTTTGTTCCCAATTGGTTTTAATATGTGCCCACTGCTACTAAGAAGGCGTGAAAGAGAAATAAAATTTTTAGCCTGGAAAACACATGCTATCGGAATTGCTTGTAGACAAAGGCAAAATGTCCTATGTTGAGATGTTTAACGCTTTGCTACTTTGTATATTTCTGTATCATTTCACATCACCACACATGAAAATTGAATATCCAAAAAAAGACGGGCCTGAAGTGTACTTTATGGCCCGGTCGCACATAGGAAGAATATTTCAACATTAAAAATGTTTATTAATAAATTGTATAATACTGTTTCAGTTTCAATAGTGAAAATTTTTGTGTGGATGATACACTTTTTATTCATTTTAGTGTACGCGTAGTATGAGGAAAGTATTGTAATCAGGTAAAAAGATATTTAAGAATCGACTATTCGGACTTAAATTTTCACCGGATTTTCCACGCCAGAGGCGGGAAATTCAAATATGTATATTTTTTTCAGATAATCACTGTAATCGAGAAAAATCTTATTCAAAAGTGAAAAAATCGTTTGCTAATCGTTCAAAACGATGTATATCATCATGATAATAAATGGAGTTTTCCAAAGAGTAGCCTAATTTTCCAATTTCCGGAAATTTTTTTTTCTTAATCCTTCAACTTATCGATTATTAGGTTTTTTGAGGTGCTGGTTTTGAAAAAAAATTTTTTGGAAAATTAATTTTTCTGGACTTTTCCCAACAAAAGAGATGTCAAAACTCTTCAAACAACGGTGAGGTTTGCTTATTTGGTAAAAAATCGAATAAAACTACTAGACTAATTTTTGAGATGATGTTTGCATAGACGCATCGGGGGCCCGTATACCGGGTATGCCAGATTCTTATCGACTAAAACCCCTCCTCCATGCGGTTGGTTCTTCTCCCCAAAGCCTCACTGCACTGCGGTCATTATTGTGCTATTGTTCCCTTACATATTGCTATCTCCTCATCAATTCGGTGTATTCTATGAAATTCAGTTGACTTCTGATTTTATCGGGTATTGTGTTATCGTCTCCAAGGTATGTCCGACGACCAACGGCGATTCCATGCACCGACACAGCACATGCATGGGTGTCGCTTCTTCCACGCTGCAACCCCTGCATGTGGGCTGATCTACCAGACACATCGTGCAGAAATGTTTGTTGCATGGGGCGTGTCCGGTTAGGAATGCAACAAGATTTCTCATTCTTGTCTGCTGAACGTCAGTAGTTTTTTCACATGTTTCTGCTGGAGTTCTCTCATCAGTCGCTCGGAATGCGACATACGTGACAGTTCCCTCCGATAGACACGGTGCTCTGCCTCGAGCCATTTTTGGATTACATATTTCGCTGTGGCATGAGAAACACCACAGGTTGACTCGGGTTCGATAATGGGTTGTCCCACCCCCGCTTTAGCGATTGCGGCGGCAGTTTCAGTCCCTTCGTGTCTGATTTCCTCAGACTCCCTTACAAGTGCCACTCTATTGGCGTTCTTTACTAATGTCGCCAATATACAGAATTTGCTTTTGTCAGCGTAGCGTAGGTTCGAAACTTACAAATAGCCAAATAATACTTTTTTATTCATTTTTGGTTCCTACGGATGAGCAAAGTTAGTAATCTATGGCTCACAGATAATTTGTTTTCATTTCTGAATCGAATGCTGATAATACGGTTCTCATTTTTTCTAAATAGTTCTTATAAATAAAGTTACTATACAGGGTGAGGCAAAAAGATGTTAACACTGTACGTGAGACTAAATATCTTGAGACAATTTTTTTTTCGCAAACTTACACATGGCGTCCTAATATTCCATTGAGGAACGGAGGAATATAGCTGCCTGGATGAAGGTCTCTCAGTCCACAATCATCGTACAAGGGAAAGGCAAGGCCTGTACGGAAGAGGATGCACCATCGCGCCTCACAATTAGTAGAATCTACGAGAAGTTTGACGGCGGAGTCCATTCAAGACGATTGCAAGGGGAACAGCGGTAGAAAGAGATATGTCCGAACTGAAGAGAATATCATCCTCGTCCAGGGAGCGATGGTAGCCAGACCAACCAAGTCTACGCGCAGACTTTCTCGAGAAACTAACATTTCGCCAAGGTCACTGTTTGAAATTTTGCATCGTGATTTAGGAATGAAGCCATACCCTGCATATTACAGTCTGACGTTTCGAGATTACCTGAACGACACGTGCGGTAATCGATGGATTGGTGGTCCCCTCCCATGGCCAGCACGTTTACCCGACCTGACGATGCGATTCTTGACTGTGGGGCATGGACAAGGATCGGATCACTTACGTTATCGCTGGAATTTCTGCCGAAATGGCCCAGAGGGTCAACAATGGACACACTCCATAAGTGTATTGAGAGGCATGTGTACCAAATTGAAACCCTGTAACCAAATCTCTACCTTGTAACTTAAAGTGATTAAACACTCATTTAATGTTAACATCTTTCTGCCTCGCCCTGTATAATTAATTTTCATCAAATTCGAAATTTTGTATTGTACTTCATTTTCAAGGTTTCCTTAGATTGCATCTTTACGAAGGAGTGTGAAACGTTTGCGTCCATTAATCTCAAATATCCAATTGTCTAGTAGTAGTATATTTCACATTATATGAAATTGTGTCCAGTTGGACGAATTAACGTTAGATACCTAAACTACATCGTACCCGAAGAGCTTCTGAGTAAATTCCAATGGAGAATCGGGCTGTCGGCGGATGCAAATGTCCAACCCAGTTGTTTATTTGAGTGATGGATACGGCCCTGTGTATGATGTCTAAGAAGCGTTTAAATAAAAATCAAATTATGTGAAGATGCATAGTGGTTTAAAACTTAGTGTTGTTATCTGCCCATGGTTGTTATTTGATCGCACATCCTTAATCTTGTGGATCCTCGATTACAACATTGTCAGCATGTTATACGGCCACAAAGACTATTTTTACATAATCATGAACATCATTTATCAAATAGGAAACTGGTAATTTAGTTCTTTATATTCAATTGAAATAAATATTACATAACGATATTAACATTTGATGTAACATAATATACAATGCAGACCTGACTACATTCACATGTCAAGTCACCAGGATGCAATCATTTATTAGAAATGAATTCTTAGTATGTACAGTGCAAAGCTCAATATTCTCGGTTTACGAGCGAAATAGAGAAATTCACAAATCTTATTTCAACCAATCGGAAATGGTTCATATATCCTGATTTGTTGGATGTTCAATTTGTCAAATCATTTGAATTTATGCATTAAAATGCAATAGAAAGAGAAATGCATATTGTATTATTATTATATATTTACGTTCTGTGTATTGGTTGATGTAACTCTGTTCTCGTCCTACGATCTTTGTATTGAAGCTAATAACCTCATCTAAATCATACACAGAACTATTAAGTATCATACAGTTCCGAAATCTTCCCTCACCATATAGTCTGAGCTATAAGCTGGGAAAATAAAAAAAAATAGTTCAGAAGGTGGAATCTGTTAAAAAATGTTTGCAAGTTGATTCGCTATACGATAATGATATGCTCTCGCCCCCCCTTCACCCCATTCCTACCCCTTCGATATTAGACGTTATTTGATTTATTCAGAACATGAAAATTATGCTTCGAAGATGGCATCTAAGAGGTTTCTCGGGTCGCTGATCACGAATATGAGGTCAGTTGTACGGAAAATTCATAAAGACGACGGAAATACGAAAAACTCATAATTTTTTTTAATTCGCATTTGTGATCGGCGACCCAAAAAAACCTAGAAACTAATTTTGAAGTCGAAAATAAAACGTTTGGAAAATAATTGGGAAATAGCCAAATTTTTCCGATTTTAAGTATCCGGTTGAGTTTTCCGGGTAACCGAGCTCGGATTCGTGATCAACGGCTCAAAAAACCTCCTAGATACCATTTTCGGAGCTTAATTTTCATTTTTTGAATGAATGATATAACGTCTAATATTGGAGAGCATAGGGGTGAAGGGGGGCAAGGCATATCGTTATCGTATCACGACTTACCTTTGGGGTCCATAAAAAGTCATGCAAATTTTTTTTTTTGAGATTTTACCTTCTAAGCAAAAGTTATTTATTGGTCTTTTTTCCAGCTTACAGCCTAGACTAATACATAAAGTATAAGGGGAGTATTCAAATTTATCTAAAATATGGATTTTCATGAAATCCTATCAGACTATCTGCGTAATCCAGGTGACGGGTGCCCCGCTCTTATTGGATGAACGAGTTTGAAATTTTGAAAATCGCTTCACAGTAGTAAAAATATGATCTATATTATTTGGAGGCGCCGTAGCTTCCTCGTACTTTTGGCATCAATCTTAATTTTTTCAAACAGTATGCTGCTAGGGTTTTTGTCAATTCGTTTGACACTTCAAATTTTCATCAATCGTTTGCATAATGGCTTACTCCTAAAGAGTATCTGGGTCATTCTCGGCATATGGTGAATTACGCTGTCACCGGTCAATTTCTCCTGTACTACTGATTCAAATAAATTTTTTTTTCCAAAATAATCATCTATTTGGCCCCTATACCAGCCCCTTCGGTCAACCTTTTTATTGAATATTCAAATAATAATATCTAAGCAATGAAGATCCATTTCCTGGGATTCAAATATAGATTTTAATTTTGACAGAGATGATTTCATTTTCAACTAATTAACACCACTATGAAAATCGGGTGAAAATTGGGAAAAGGTTTTCGTTGAAGTTAGACGGTCTATTGTACGACGTTGTGAATTATGTATACGAGAAATTGGGAATGATTTTGAACAATTTCTTTTGAATTAATACACAAAATTTAGAAAATTTGTCTTGTTAACTCTTGTTGCTGGTCTTACAAAAAATTGTAGTTATCTGATTCAAACATTTCTGGAAATAAGAATTTGTTATTCGCTGTAGAGATTAGAAAAGACAGCTTATTTTATTTTTGTCACTCAACGACGCTTTTTAATTTAAGGTTCCTCTTTTCCAATTCTCACCCGATTTTCAGAAATATCAAGATCCCTTATTTGTTTCGATTTAAATTCTGCATCGAAGTTTGTTTCTAAAAAGTAGCCTTTACAGGGTGATAACACTTTTCGGGTCAATTTATTTTTATTAAACACCCGTATCTCAAAAATTAAGCGTATATATATGTTAAGAGGAACTTTTTTCTCACAATCAAATTTTTTATCGACTGTCAAAGTTCTGCTACTAAAACCTGGGACACCCTGTATATTGTTCAACATTTCTTTAGTTATCAGAGTTTTTCTCAGAATAAATAATGGTTTTCGAGGAATAATAGGAGTAACAAAAATACGATTTCTCATATATTGAAATTATAATTTTTCAAATCTACCAATAGGCGAAAGAATACTATAGAACTTCAATAATGGCTCATCCCCTATAAACCACTTGGAATGCTTCATTTGGCATTTACTTATCATCAATTTATACTATAGATGCGGTATATCAAATTTAGTTTTCCTAAGTTAGAGTGTTACAGAGTTATTGATTTTGCAAAATGATAAATATCCTTTGAAAATCTGAAAGGAAGAACCCAAGAAGGCAGCCCTTCAAGCCCTCCAAAAATAACCTAATATAACTAAAAATTAACAAATTATGCAAGTTTAATAAATTCATACAAATTATTAAAATTATTTATATTGAAATTTCAATTTAATGCGTATTAGCAATTTTTAATTCTTTGTCATATAGAATCATTTAAAAATCCGCATAAGGCATAAATAACATTAGAAAAAGACAGTAGAATATACATTGAAATTGGCTTCATATACACTAGATCTCTACTTAGATTAGAATATTAGTATTGTTATTAAAGAGTAAATTTGTTTTATTCTCATTTTATTAGGAATTTCGAGGTATTGTTCAAATGTTTTGAGTGTAAAGAGTACAAATCCCGATTTCTTATCCGATCTATTGATTGAGAATTGTCGTTGTTGTTTCAGATCGACATGGAGACAATTAAAAGTACAGAATACATTCCACCCCCGGAAAGGAACATGAATGGGCACTACAGCCACACTATATCTCACCAGAAGCAAAGCTGCGGAAGACTTCACGATAAAGAGTGGGAGGGTTCAGTCAATGGACGCGCGAAACTTCGTCCTGCAATGCCATCAGTGCCTGCCTCAACACCATTCGTAGCAGACGCAATAAAGCGCAGGAAACAGCAGGCCACTGTCAAATCATCGAAACTGCAAATGGATCACGACAGTCTAATAAACAATCGCAGTTATATTCCCACATTGAAATCGTCAAAGACTAACAAACATGTCCCCCATCAGAAACTTGTCGTACAAAGACCGTCGCCAGAAAAAACGAAAGGGGTCATCGCGTATCAAAGTTCCGCCGCGTGTTACGTGGGGGCCGGACTTACTACTGCTTTAAACGATAGTGTTGGTGTTTATGGTGTTTACTCGGAAACCAAATATACTTTCGCTGTTAATGGTTTGCCGGGAAATTCTGCCCAGGCATCTGCCGCGGCAGCATTTTTTGCAAGGTAAATTTACTGTTCCAAACTCTCTAGTATTGCTTTATTATTTTTTGTATTCAAGCTCTTCATCATTGAAGTGATGATGGTCAGTACAACAATTTTTCAGAAGCACATGTGCAACACTAACACAAATTAATAATTTAAAGAAAATCTCAGTGCAAAAATATTCTTGTTTCAAGTATCTGTAGCTTCATGGTGGAACTGAAAAGAACATTGTGTTCAGTTCAGTAAAAAACAATCCAATACGTTCTCCTTAAATAATTATAATAATTAGTTTGTAAAATTAATAGTCAAAATAGTAACAAGGTGAAGATTCTCAATAACAAGGAAAAATTTGGGATTTGATATACCTGAATCTCACAAAGGGATTTGAAAGTCATATGGTGATTTGTATATATCACAGTTTATTAAAATGATGCGGCTGTTTTTTTTATAAGTAATAGAATAAAAAAAGACAAAATTTCACAAAAATGACAATATATTTTTGTATTCAAATTCTTTATAACCAAAGTTCAAAAAAGATGGCAGTGCAAATCTTGTTTCAAATATCTGTAAGCTTCATGATGAAACTGGTAAGAACATTTTTTCAGTTCAGTAAAACATAATTAATACGTTCACATCAAATTATTATAATAATAAATTTATAATATATGATAATTACATAAATAGGTATTTGAAAGATTTGGCAAATATTAATAAGGTGAAGATACTCAATAACATGAAAGATTTTGGGATTTGATATAGATCTCACAAAAAAACTTGAAAGTCCTATGGTGAGCTATATAAATCGCAGTTCATTTAAATGATGCGGTTGTTTTATTTTATATATAATAGAATATATTTTTTTTACAAAAGTGGCAACAGATAAGGTAAGGAAAATAAATTTTAAAATTATTTGTAGCAAAACTTAGTTACACAGGCTCGTTATTATGGTATGAAAACGGTCAGATATTTCGGGAATGGTTTGAGATATCTTTAAATTTTGTGCACAAATATTAGGAAATATTTTTCACTAGTATATTTGAAATCCAAGGGTAACATGATTTTTTTTACATGGTAACCGTGCTAGAATTTGACATCGTTGGAAAGAGTATTTATGATGTAAATGTAAATGTTATGAAAGAATAAATAGAATGAAATTTATATTAATTATACGTTATTAACACTTATATATAATAACAATAGACATAATAATTTTATAATTCATTTATTTAATTATGATAAATCGAAATTTAGAAACTAATATCCTATATCTCCTTGCGGATGTAACGGAAGCTTCCTATCAATAGGTGCTAGTGTGTGATTCAGTATCTAATAGATATGATAAATATAAGAATGTTTAGTCAGCGAATTACTCATAAGTCTTATAATCAAGCCAAGACGTCCCAATCAACGGAGCAACTAGCATCATAGATATGTCTACTCGCTTGGCCAACCAAGAATAACCTGACTTGCTCCTAGTTGTAGAATCATGATTATTACAAGAATGAGACGAAATCAACTCATATAATGAAGCATGTATCCATTGTTTGCATTTCTTAATAAATGAATCAATAAATAAATCATTTCAGTTCCATAGTTAACATGATTAACAATTTGATGAGGTAAGTAGAATGTTTGTCTGATGGTTTTCTTACAATTTGTCAATAAGCATGGCGAGTTTGATCCAATTCTTTCATGATGAAATAATGAAAAGCTACTAGATTCCGATAATAATTCTCCAGAATTTCTTTAATATATAATCCCCATCCGTTTGAAATATTGATATCTGTAATTCAGATGAATAATTCAATGGTGGACTTTACTCTGTTTTTATCACATATATTATAGAAACAAATCGTGACTATAGTTCCGACACTAGTGTGTCATCTTCAAACGATAGTAATGTATAGAAATATGAATAATCTTGGCTATTTATGGTATAATATAAGACATAGGTAACAAGTGGGGTTCCGGTTTTGGGAAATACATTGTTATAATAGAATAATTGAAATTGGATAATGAGCTAGAGTCAATATTGTGATATACATAAGTATCTTTTGAAGATGACACGCTAGTGTCGAAAGTATAGTCACGATTTTCTTCTATAATATATGTAATAAAGAAAAAAGTAGGCGTATTGCATTCCACTATATCAGATGGATAGCTTTCAGGTTTGAATAAAATTATTTTCATTATGATCTTAATGATATTTTCTCCTAATAGATCTGAAAACTTATCTTCTAACAAGTTGCAATCAATGTAACAAGGTACTACAATATTGTTGCCAATAAATCTTTTACATATTATTCATAATTTTTGGGGATACCATGTATGAACTTGGTCCATCCAGTATGTATTATTATCAGCTCAATATCTACAGTTACTTCTGTTGACATGACCATTTATCTTGAACCATAATAGGGTTGATATCCCTATCATGATTATAATGTTTGTATATACAATTTCATTATTTATTAATTTGAAATCACTTTCTGCTGTTCCTCCTACTATTTGCCAAGAAGAGCCGTGAACAATAAAACTGTCCCTTCTATCTACAAAATCGATTGCTTCATAGCATGAAGCTACAGAGAACAGATCGTTGATGTATGTGTTAAATGAAAGTGGATCCGATATTTTCCCTGCGGGACTCCACAAAAGTTAATATCTATAATATAATGTTGCCGCTATAATTTTTATGAACTCCAGGATAATCTTCTTTAAATTAATTAAAAAAGTCTGCGTAATGTTTTTTCCACGCAAGAAATAATATATAATCAAGACGCTAAATTCACTTTTCTCCATGTTTACGAAAGTCTTCAAAGTTGCTTGCTTCCGATGGGTGTTAAAACAGAAGTGAATGACATATGCGTTCTAGTTAAAGATGGTATATCTCAAATGTCATATGAGATTTTTCAATTGTGGCGCCATCTGATATATTTTTCGGGAACTTGTTCCCTTGCCCTCATAAGATTATTATAGTATTTCAAATTATGACATCATTAGGGCTATTCATATTTACCTAGTATGGAACGAATAATGAACTTAACTCAACAACTTTCTTCAAATCTGAGCCGAAGTTTAGCTTCCTAAGGTGTTTTTTATAGTTCTTATTGGGATCTTGTTGACTCTCTTCCGTTTTATCTTCGTGATATTAAAACATCAATATAGTCCAGTGATTATTACCATGAGGATTTTAGTTCCAATTAACCACGGATTCAACCTTACTAATGACTAAAAGGCGGAATATATGCACGTCAATTCAGTTAAAATATGCGCATATATATGCATAGTTTTTCTTTGAAATATGCAACAATATGCATTTATTTGTCAAAATATGCAATTGTATGCCTTGAATATAACATGGAAAAATGGAAATAAAGAAACGCCGACAAAAATTATTTATTTTAAGTAAAATTAAAAGAAAAATGTAATAGATAAAATTTTTAACCTGAAATAGTATGAAACGCACGAGGGGCAAACCGCAGCCTAAAACTTGTACACCAAACTTCCACTTGCCAAAGGACTTCCACTAACTTCCTCTAACTTCCACTAACTTCCACTAACTTCCATTAACTTCCACTAACTTCCATCAACTTCCACCAACTTCCACCAACTTCCACCAACTTCCACCAACTTCCACTGACTTCCACCAACTTCCACTAACTTCCACGAACTCCCGTTGACACATATTTCGCGAGGCACTATCTTGTTGGTTAATACATTTTTCAGCTGTACCAAACTACAAACTACTGTCTTTTGCAAAAATTTATTGATCATATTAACAGTGGGTACATTATGAATAAACCAAAAATATGACATTTACATATACTTTATGTACAATAAGTAACACAACATAATTGTTTCCCAATTATCTCACATTTACATGCAACCATATTTCTATTTAGATTTTTTTGATGCGCTTATACCCTTTGTCAATATTAAGTCTATCAGTTCTTGATTTCTGATGTGGATTGCAACCAACCATGTTCACTGGACCATAAAATATATGTTTTACGTTAACTGTATCTATATCGTCTCTTTTAGGCCAGTAAAAGCTTCCTAAATTTTCTTTCAAAAATTTTAAAGAGAAATTATTCTGAGGCAAACTATTTTTAATGCGTCCTATATACCACATTGAATCATAGAAATAAGCATAATACAGTTCCTGTTCTACACTAATAACACCAGGTTGATTTGAAACTTCACCTTCTTCTCCGGAAGTAAAAGATTCGACATCAGAAGAATCATTATAAACAACCTCTTTTTCTGAGCCCTCTGTTGACATATCCTCGTGCACCTCTTTATTTAATTTATTTGAAAGAGGATCAAAATTCTGCAGGTAATCAATATCCATAACCAGTAATTTAGAACTGGGTTCGTCAAACTGTATTATTCCAGAAAAAATTGTTGCAGCATAGTTGGGATATCCTGTAAAACAGATTTTCTTCATTTCGATAATATGAAAAATTTCATTTTTATCTATGCGATACCAAAAGTACATAAACACCCAAGACCACGATTAAATTTCTCAAACCCCATTATCTTTGCCGTGTCTAATGAATATTGACGTTGTTTATGCGATCCCTCCATATAGCTAAAAGATAGCACCCGCCCCAATATGTAGGTATTTAGGACGTGATCCAAATGGTGAATATTAAAGTGTGTATTCCCCATTTTGAATTGAAAAGACACCAGTCTCCTATTGTGATTTTATCTTTAATTTGTATGGGGTTCTTTGATCTAGCCGATTTTAGAAGAGCATTCTCGCAGAGTTTTATTTTGCTGTTAGAAATAAATCGTTTCTCCGGGTTGACCAAATAACCAACACAGATTTTTTTATAACAATATGTTTAGTTCAACCATCACTGCAGCAAACAAACTGTTCTTGGATATATGTGACTTATCTTTCGAAAAATCTTTAAGACAAAGTTCGTTTCTCAATGACGCAATTTCAGTCATGTCCAGAACATTATCGAGATCAATATATGTGTCACTCTCGGGGTAATTGCATTTCTTAATAGAACAACTTCGCTCTCGTGAGTTACTACATGATCATCTTCTTAATTGTCTCCCAGGTTTTCTTCCTCTGTGTTTTCATCAAGTATTACAGGCAGGATTATCTTCTTCCACGAATCCTCGTCTACGAATATCCCAAGTTTGTGGGTCAAGCTTAGTACATCGGACATTGCAATATTTATTGATTATTGTCTTCTCAATATCTCTATCATTAACATCAATTCTTCGTGATCTTAATTCTAACGATTTTTTTTCTTGACGTGGAAAAAGAAACTCGTGATTGAGCTCATTAAGAACAACATTAATTATAGATATTCTACTTATTCGATCTTTAATATCCTTGATACTAAAATTAACAATAGTTGAATATGTTGATGTCATAGATCTAGTAGCTCGAAAAATTTTCTCACATACTTGGCTGCTATACAGCCATGACAAAAACATTGACTCGTTTAAATTAGAAAGGCTCTGTATTAATTTTATAATTTTTATTAAATTGTGAGCGTTATTTTCGATACACACACATGAATTTAATGATATGATGTTGTCCTTAAGGATATATTCTGCATGATCAAGTATCCATTTCCTATAAACACGTAAAATAAATACAGCAAACCAAATAGGATAAATGCGAGTGTGAATATCTAAATCTTTTTCTAAATAGGAAGTAACTGCATACATAGTTCACTATTGTTAAATATGCCACAGTCGCTT
The DNA here is from genome assembly GCA_958510875.1 of Endomychus coccineus. Taxonomy (NCBI): domain Eukaryota; kingdom Metazoa; phylum Arthropoda; class Insecta; order Coleoptera; family Endomychidae; genus Endomychus; species Endomychus coccineus. The sequence goes on along the minus strand of OY294068.1, from coordinate 181,786,477 downwards.
CACTATCCGAAATTACCTTTAACATATCAATCACTTTTTAAACACATTTTTTCGGCAGCTCGAAAATTCATTTTGTCTTCAGCTTTTAAATCGGAGATCACCAATAGATTCTTTTCTTTGCAATAATCTCGAATGAGAATATGTAAATGGCTAGCGGATGCTATATGTTTTCCAATGGGTAGAACGATGGAAGGTTTTAGGAGTCGCGTTCGTAATTTTGTGCTGATGTGAACCATATCCTGCACATTGCCAGCATTTGCTATCAAATTTGCCCATCTGAAACCATGCCCAATCACTATTACTTTCATTTTCTGAAAGGGGCGACAAGACCTTTAATAGCCAATTATCTCCATCCGCGGAAAATACAATGATATGTGTTCCATACCTTTGAGCTTCTTTTTCCATGTATTTGCTTCTATCTACAACGTGTTTGGAAGTAAATTTATTATTGGTACCATAAATACAAAGGCAATAAGAAGATGCCGTCATCGATAAAGGCTGGGCCATTATAACATAACCATAATTCGCTTTTTGCCCACTTGCCCAATTATCAATGGGCAAATCGTTTGTTGAACATGGATCAGTTGCCCCACTTTCCCCCCGTTCAAATCATAAATTAATTCATCATCTAACGAAAGTTTTGTAATTTCGAGAATCTTAATTTTTTTAGTTGACTAAGTAGTTGACGAATTAGACACCGTTTTTGATGACGTTGATGCCAATGAAGGTGGTATTGACGAAAAATAATGTTAATTGTCTGTGGTGTCTTGGAAACATCCTTTTCGTGATCAATATTCCACAAATTCTTCTGCCGTTGTCGTGAATGTTTGGCATTATACGACTACGACGCATGCGTACATAAATAGAAGCTTTCATGCACTTCTACTAACTTCCACTAACTTCCACTAACTTCCACTAACTTCCTCTAACTTCCTCTAACTTCCACTAACTTCCACTAACTTCCTCCAACTTCCACTAACTTCCGCAAACTTCCATGTTCTTGTACACTAAACTTCCACTGCGGTTTGCCCCTCGGAAATGCATTTATAATGATATATTTTTTAAAATTTTCCAATAAAAGTGTTTGCCTTCTGTCTGTAAAAATATGTTTGTACAAAGAAAAAGATCTTTCAACATCTACCGATGTGATCTGGTAATATTTTAATTTGGGTAGTAAGTTATAAGGCCAAGGTATTACTTCGTTGGATGGTTTAGTATCAAAAATATTTTTGACTTCCATTAAATACTTAAAGCCTTCATTCTTTCCCACAATAACTTCGAGTTTACTTCTTACTTGATTTCCTACATCACCGGGAACTTTTTTAGATTTGTCGGAAAAAGTTTCAACAATATTAATTGATTCTCTTAAACTCATATTCCTACTTTCTAACGAAGTTATTATATCTGGTATAAAACTAAAATTAACCTTAATAAAAACAAGTTTCTTAGCTAAATTTACATTTTTGAATACTGCTTGACTTTGCAATACACACTGTAAATTGTCTTCTAAATCTAAAACTGTCTTTAATGGCTTCAAAATGGTCTGCGTAGAATATCGCGGCTTCAAGTGAACCTTCTTGTCTTGTTTCTGTTCGGTGAATTAGGCAAGCTGATTACTTGGAAATTCCTAAACATCCAATAAATGCCGGCAATAAACCAGATAATAATGAAATGAGTCCATAAACCATATAATAATAAAACCTACCCACCTTTTAAATTATTTCAATTATCTGCAAGGGTCGCACTTAATCTTTTGATAAGACGAAAAACATAAAAATATGCACACAAATTTTATTTTTGCCGAAATATGCAATTTTTTATGAAATTTGTAAAAATATGCAAAATATGCAAATATATGCACTTTGGATATATTCCGCCCTTTACTAATGACATACATTCATACACAACAAAGATTAATTCATTATCGATTATTTGAAACTATTGACAAATCAGAGAAATTGTAATTCGGATGTGATGTCCAAATTAATTAATTACTATTAGGCTCGTTATTGGGAAAATGTCACTTATGACTTTGAATGTCTTGTTGGGGTCAAAACGGTTCATTGAAGCGCCAGTAAATCTACCGAAGCCAGTTAACCTAATTTAATCATTGTATTGAAGAGTACCTACTTTGATGAACGTACTAGTTCAAATCTTTTTACTTGTTTCATCGAATTAAAGAAAAATTCAACAGTGTCAGACACAAGCTCGGTAATTCACATTGTGCATTGAAATAGTTCACGTTTCAAAATAAAATTTGAAGTTGATCTGAAGTGGCTGTGAGTGACGACTTCCTATTTATTCCATTCGGAAAACTTATAATTGAATACTGTCACTGCCTTTAAAAGGTGCAATTCCAGATTTGCAATTCAGTCCGCTGTCAAGAACGCAACATTCATCTATGACTTTGGAATTCATATTTTCGACGTTCAAAAGCTAGTGGTATTGATACTTCAAGCCATTGAAAATTATACGACGATTCATGTTAAATCTGATATTGCCTTTGATTTTTGAAGCCTCAGGCATTGCATTTTCTCGAGGATCCTTCAAATGAGTGTATTCATTTATATAACTTGAAGTTTGAAATGAAGCTTGTGAGGGATGAATCATTGGAGGTAGGTGCAAGCGAGATGAAAGTGCCAGAATGTTTTGAGTGAAGCTAACATTTTGGCTTGAAGACAGTCATATGTAACAGTTTAAATACCTTTTATTTGTGTGTTTATTGTGAAAATTATGTAAGCAAATGGATGAGTGAGTTACCCGGGAAATATTCAAGCTATGACATGCAATAGCAGTTTGCTATGGACGAACCAGCTTGAAGTGAGCAAGCATAGGAAGGACCAAAGTGATTATAACTCGAGGATATACAATTGCATCATTCCACATCTTTCGCAGAGTTCCTTTTGAAAGACTGAACCTGAATGGAAACTTATTCAACTCAATTATAAATGAGGAACTGGCAGCGGTTCGGTGTAAATTTATGATTTTTGCGAGAAGGAGCAGACTCAATAGGAAAAGATTCCCACAATTTTTCCATCCGATAGAAAAATTTACTCAGGTAGAAATAAATTCAGCAGTTCTCGAATTTGACAATGGAGGGGTGATCAGCTGAGTTCATCTAGGCTGCCTTCTTTGAATATCTCCTGGTGGAAGAATTTTCGATGTGCACCGATATAGAAATATCTATGAAAAGGGAGGAATCGCCCACCTTTCTGCCATGTTCAAGAGAGGCTAAAGAAATCGTGAGTGTGACATCACCTACCAAACAAATAGCTCTGGTCTGAATAGAACCCAAGAGCTTCAGCATATGTTTGAGAGCTGACCTCCAAAAATGTGAACAGTACTCCAAGATCGGTCGAATCTGTGCTTCGTAGATAATGAAGAGCTTGAGAGAGTGCTATTAGTGATGATACCATGCATGGACATCATCATATTATGACCAAAGGGTTGGGTGCGAAAGGAAGAACAAGGTCCCAGGAGGAAACCAGCCAAGCATTCACATGAGCAAGTCTGCTTGATTGTCATACAGAAGACTTATGTAATTGTTATAAGAAAACACTTCGAATGAAAAGGTTGGAAGCTGGTCGAGACTTCTCTCCTTCATATAGGAATAAGTTGCTTAGGCTTTCCAATCCTCCTTCAGTAACACATTGGGGAAAAAGCTTGGGCATAAGATGGGTCCAAAAGGAAATGTAAGCCACTGAGAGGAAAGTTATAACAACAAAAGATGTACATTTTTTCACAACGAACAACCAATTATAAAATTTGTAATTATTCGTTTATTGGCCGAGTAAGTTCTGATCGCCTCGTTTTCCAAAGCCCCCTAACTCGAGTTACGTTTTTCGAAAAAAAAAATGAATATAAAAAAGTGCATTCGGACACACAAAATTAGAAAATATCATTTGTTTTGAATTTCTTTTTTGACCGTTTTTTCTAGGAGGTACGTGTTTGCTCCTAAAAGGGCAGCTATTCAAAAACGGCCATTCAAAGTCATCACAAACTATCTGGGCCACGCCCTGAACCTATCCACCAAGTTTCGTGAATAAAGGAGCACTCTCAGAAAATCAGTGGGTTAGCCACCTTTTTTCATATACTTTGACTACAGGAGAGGGAAACATATAGTGTTCGTAGAACATCGTGTGGGCCAGCAGTGGAATGTGGGGAGAAGAGATAGGTATTTGTATTTTTCTTGAAGGTTTGGAGGCTATAGTTATAGGGTAAGACCTCACTAGTTAGAGAGTTCCACAACTTCGCTCTTAAAAACAATGAAGTCTGGTAGGAAGGAGTTCGGCAGATCTCGAGTTTGACAGTGAAGTGGTCACTAGTTTGAGCTCGTCTAGTCTGCCTATCTGGAAGCTATCGTGTTAGAACAACAGACGAGATTTCTGATGAACACCGACCATGTATTGTAAATATCTTCAGAAAAGAGATATATCTCTCACCTTTCTACGATGTTCTAGAAACGACAATGAACTCGTGAGTGTGACATCATCAATATAACGAATAGCTCTCTTCTGGATATAATCCAAGAGCTTCACCGTATGTTTGAGAGCCGGAGTGCAAACGTATAAACAGTATTCCAGGACAGGTCGATTCTGTGCTTTGTAGATTATGAGGATCTGCTGGAATGTGCTCATAAGAGGGTGCAGTTGGTGGTGATCCAGAGCCTTCTTATGGGAGAGTTCATAGGAATAGTTGTACCTGACATCATATTACGGATTGTGGGATCCGTCTCCTCGAAGAAGACTCAAGCTTGAGTTTTGGTTGCCCTAAACTCTAATAGATTATCAGATCTCCATTAATTGCCCCTATCTCACTCCCCTAGCTTCAATGGGAGGTATAGGGGCTCTAGAAGAAAAAGCTGTATGAAGTATACCAACATTTGCAAAGCAGTAGATGGGACAGCTGTCACTTCCAGCAAATCGTTGATATGGAGCAGACACAAAGTTGGTGTCAAGACAGATCTCTGTGAAACAGCTGCGTTGATAGCCATTGTATCCGTGAATATTACGTCATTCACCACATGGAGTGATCTTTCAGAGAGAAAAATTGATAGTAAAGGGCAAAGTTGAGGCGGTAAATCATATGACGGTCAAATGCTTTGGAGATATCCAATGATACAGCTAGAGATTCCCGATATTTTTCAATAGATTTCTGGCATTCATGTGTTACGTAGGCAAGCAGGTCCCCTGTTGATCACTGCTGACGAAAGCCATATTGCCGGTCATTCACAATTTTGAAGCTCTCTAGGTATTTAATGAGCTCGATGTTGATTGCTTCCTCAATCACTTTGGAGATCTCAGATGATAGTGTAATGGATCTATGATTATTATGAAGGGTCTCCTTTCCTTTTCTTGGTATTGGTTGCACTCTAGCTGTCTTCCAGCTAGAAGGAAACATATCAAGTATGGAATGGTAAGCAACCTGCAGAAAACTGTTGTTAATCCAGGTGCACATTTCTTGAGAACGTCTGGCCTCATGGACTTTTTGGTATCGAGATCAGTGCGCCTAATTGTGCGCTGAAGAAAGACAATGTCAAGTATGTGTTTATCGATGGCAGCAATATTAGGAGGGTCCTTCCCTTATGGATCCAAAGTTGAATTTGCTGATCCTCGTTTACTGGACTGATCATAGTCATCATACCAAAGGCAAAAATATTGCGAGTGGTGGAGTTGCTGACCTCGAATAACACCCAATGAATACCACCGCATCATGACAAACTGCTGTGAGTTGATTACTCTTGGAACAAGTGAATACTGATTTATTATTCTAACCAAACGCCATTTAGAACTTGTAATTCAAGAGTAATAGCGCATTTAATTCAGAAAGTCTCGCCATTAACTGAAACGTTAGCGAGAATAGCTATGGTTAATTTCATCTAGGACTTTGCGGACGAGCAACCTTCACGATATAATCGAATTTCAGCGAACTTGTACACTGACTGCATTTTTATGTAGTAAGTCCGCACCAAGAAATTCAATTATTAAGTTAAGAAACTGGTTTGTAATAAATTTAGTGGTCCATTGGGCACATTGCAGCTGCTGGTGCATTTTATTCCTATACTATCGTATCACATATGTTCCTTATTGTTCAGCTCATAGAAGTTGAGTTTTTACGGTCGTAAATTCATGCCATTTTTTAAATCTATAGCCGTCGTACATTTTATTCGAAAGAATGAAAATTGCTGATTTACTTCCATGAATGGGGCATACTTGTCATTGTCAGACGATACTTCAAATGTTGTTTATCAACATTTGCTGATATTAATAACGTTAATAAAATATTGTTGGATTGTGGGAAATCGTAGTCGTTCTGATGAGATTGTTAAAAGTTGACAAAAACATACGCAGATGGTTTATTTGTTGGAAGAGGTTTTTGTAACTTATCAAATTAAGAACATATTTTACGTGAATTTGAAGATGAATTTATGGTGGCAAATAACTGAACCAATAACTTAAGTGAGTATAAAGATTTAGAGCCAATTAGTATATGTACTTCCAACTATGTCTAAAATTATAGAATTTTTTTTTCATTTTCACTAGTTTACCAAGTATCAATGATATGCTTCCAGCTGACCAATCAGGGTGTCCTAAAATCTTAAGCTGTTTAAATGTTGTTGATGATATATTGTAAGCTAGAGATCGTGTAATGTTAAATGCTCAACTGCACTGGTACTATTATACTTTAGTAAGGCTTTCGAAACCATTGGTCACGACTTATCTAACGCAATATCATACTATATCGGCTTTAGCAAAAATGCAATAACTTTAATCAAACACTACTTAACGGATCGGAAACAATATGTTAACCTTGATGGTGAATCTTCTTCGGCATGCCATATTTACTCTGATGTACCGCAGGGCTCAATCATGGGACCAATTTCATATAATATCTATCCTTGTACATTTCACACCTATATACAATTCTGTAAATAGCATAGATACGCGAATGATACGAGGGCAAGAAATGATTTATTTGGTCAAAACTCATTTTATTTTACAACATAACCTCCTTTTGGCCAATACACTTTGTCCAGCGTTTTTATAATTTTTCGGTCCTTTCCAAATAATACGATTTCGAGAATCCTCCAAAATAGGCGTTTGTTGATGATCTCATCGTTGGAGCCAAGTTTATTTCTGCGGAGCCATTTCTGTGAATTTGAAAAAAGTTAAAAATCGCAGGTGACCAGATCTGGAGAATATGGTGGCGCTTTCTCTTCGAATCTGCGTCGAATCGAACAAACAACTCTGCATGATATGCGCCTGTAATGGTTTTGCCCTTTTCAAGGTAAGTGATATGGACCGTATCGTGTGCATCCCAAGGAACTGTCGTCATGACTTTGCTGGTCGATAAGCCCACTTCGGCCTTTTTCGGCTTCGATTCGCCACGACAAGTCCACTGTTTCGACTGTTCTTTGGTCTCTGGTGTGTTGTGGTCCTTCTTATCGCGCTCGAACATCGCCAAACACTCCTTTTAAGTTGTCGCAAAGTCGCGCTTATTGTCAACAGAGAGCAAATGTGGCAGATAGCTTTCTCATATTCAAAAATGTCTGCAAATTGATCCGTACCTAAATGTATCATTCGTTCTTTGTAAAAGATCAGAAGTAAGCTGTCTGGAGAATAAATCACGACAATGCTTCAGTAATTTTTTCCTCAATCCCCTAAAATTAAATGTTTTCTTGGTTTGAAAGAATATGTCAACATATTCGCCCCGCGCGCTCTCACGGGAAATTGGAGTATATCGGAATAATTTCAAAGACCCATTTCGATTGTAAATTTTCTGTCGTTTTTTCACGAAAATGCTTCCTCTAATTGCAAAAAACGGCGAAAAGTATTTGTATAAATACTTGCGTGGGCTCCAGCGGCAAAATTGAGAAAAACAAGAGGACATAATCAATAGGAAATGTAACGTTATTTTTCATCAAAACGCATAGTTCTTCATCAAAATGCAAAAAACGGCAGAAAAGGTTCAAAGTGTATCTCCGAAATTCCCCATTGTTATGCGGATCATGTCACACATGTTTCATATGTTAAAGCCTTCATATTTTACTAGGTTACTAAGCTGTTGCAAAAAACTTCGACATTAACTACTAATTCCGGTGGACTATATGTACGGTGGTAGATGGATTTGGATATCGACTTGAAGACTGTGAAATAATCATGAAGATTTGCTGGATGAGATAAATTATGATCATTACTAGTGTTCGTATCAAATCTCTTCTGACGTTCCTTTCTGGAAGTTTCAATCTGAATCGGATTGCTTATTTTGGGAGACACATTGTATATATCAAATATGCTTTCTAAATGTCTAACGTGAGATGAAAAGCTTCCTGAACCAAGAGAAATTAATTCTGTCATAAATACTTATACGTAAGGCGACGTTAGGAAACCTTTTTTGTTCTGTAAAGTTTCGTTAAGTTTTGGAAATTTGCGATTCGTCTCATCGATCAATAGCCGAAACTTACAAGTCAAAAAAGTGTTTCCAGAGCTCACTGAGAAATCGTAGCAGTCTGGAGAATTAATGACTCTTCATTTATGTATCCCCTTGACAAGCACCGCAGTTCATCTCAATATATTTAACTGCCAAAATTCCCATTCATATGCAAATTTGCTAGAAAATTCATTAGTTTTATGAGCAGTAGCGTTAATTAAATATTCACCAACTACCTGTGTGAGCGCCATTGATGAAAATAAAATGTTCGTTGCATGAATATATCAACGAAAATTTGTTAGCTATCATCCGGCAAGAATATGAAAAACTCCTCAGGTTACATCAGATTTATTCGAATGTCATAGGCGTAGACAGAACTTCTCGTAACGAAAAATTCGAGTTGGTTCAATTTCCACTAAATTTCTTCATGTTATTATTTGAATGTGTCCAAGAAGCAGCAGACATGTTCTGTCTTCTATTTTTCCATTATTTCTTGTTTCATGAATGTCACCTTCTGTTCAGTCCAAAGGCAGATGATGGTACATCCAATGAAGACCACCCTTCATTGATAACCTCGAGACCTGCCGAAATTCTTCCTATCAGACTCCATTTTTCTATCGAACGGCGAGGTTGTGTGTGCCTACATACAGATACCCCAATAGCCATTAATTAGTACAATTTATTTTTCCATCTTCTATTTATTTGAGCAATTAATTAAATTCAATTAGATAATGAATTGACTCATCACTATATGATTTATAAGTTTATCTGTTCGAAATTTATAGTGAAACATTTCTGACTTAATCCATCAATTGTATTTGTCAATAACTGCCCAGAGATTTTCATATTTTTATCTACATTTTCGGAAACTCTTGATGTACCTTCAAGGTCTAAGATATAAATATTCCATCCTGATAGTCAGTGGTATCAACAGCTTTAGTGCAACCAGCAGTTTCACTACAATCATGGGAGGAATGTTTATCAATTCTCATTTCTCAGTTTGACTGATATTGACTTTCAAAGAGTTATGTTGAACTATTAAGTCGTTCATCGTAATTGCTTTGTATATTCATCATAATAAAGTGACCATACCGAAGACGCATAAGTTAACTTTGATCAAAGAAGAGCATTATAGATATTTGGGCTTCTAAGATAAATTTTGGAAAGTTTCTAACTTTCTCAACTATTAGAAGTACTAATCTATTCACGGAATAATCAAATTCTCTGAATCCATTTTAGTAGAATAATATGCAGTACCACTTTGTAATATTAGGATACATTTCATATATAACACCATTCATACATTCTATTTAGATCTGCTAGAAGTTTCACTTGTTTTCTATTCATTTAATCTTAACAACCGTCTAACAATATCTAGACCACGTTTCAATGGGCGCCAGTGTAAGGTCCCTGGGTTGAAAAGACATTAGCTATTCAGGTTCAACCCTTTAAATTCCCAACTAGGTCATTATGGGAATATCTCAGGGTCTATTGTAATAAAACATACCCTTCGATTCCTGATTGACAGTTGTACCCGCGGTGCCAATAGCGTTTTTCTAAGACAAGAAACACAACCTCAATCAAGAATCTCCGGCATTACGATGGTGTCAGATTCATAAGAAGAGAAAATGAAAGAAATAGTTCAACTTAACAAGAAATGGTTTTATGCACCAATTGGATAATTAATAACAAAATTAAATAGTCTGCAAATAAAATTTGAGGTTGAGATGAGCAATGGATAATGAGAAAATTGAATTTAGATGAATTTATAATTGAAATGAATGCAAAAATTTGTGAGGATAAGCAAGACAGATAACTCTGAAAATTGAATAAATTTTGCCAGAAATCTTACCCCTTGTATTTGTTGCTTGTGAACTGTATACATCTTCCCAGTATTTAATTCTTAAATACATCTTCGACCAGCAGAACTGTAGCATTAATAAGTACAAGAAAAACACCCTCATCCACTAAAAATAATTAAAAATACTGTTCAAGTAGTAAGCTACCAAGTAGCCATCATCAGATTCCAGACTTATTAGTGTTATAGTGTATAGACAGTTGTGAACGCTTTTAGTGTATTAGAACTCTAGAATGTTTGATGCTGGTTCTCCATCTTCAAAATTATGACCCATGCATAAGTATAGTATTCATCATGAACATGTATGAATTCAAATATCGAGCTTATACTAAATTCCCGAGAATGTCAAACTTCTATGGGAGGGGAGTTTGCTTTTTAAACTTTGGATGCTTATGGTTAGAATTACTTAAGTGAATGCTAGTGGGAACTAAAATGTTTTACCGGATTATGCACACAGCTGGCCCAATTGACTTAATTTTGAGTAGTGAAAAATCACTAAAAAGCAAATCATTGCGAATTTTGCTCCTCAAGTTTTTCGTTGCAAATTTTTGCTATTTCTTTCTGTTCGAATGAATCAAGCGCTTGCATATGGTTATTAAATACATTCTGGGGTATGAATAATGTCGTATAAGAAATTGAATCATCACCGAGACATTAACGAATTAACTTCGGTACAGGCGCACAAAATGAGAATGTTATTGATGAATACTCTAATACAGGCATTTCTATCGAATTATTAGAATCACTTAATGTAATGGACTAAAGGTAGCTTGATAGCAAAAATATTTCATCATTCGTAGCCACGGTCGTATATACAGGTCTGGGAACTCGAGGCTGTTTCTTATGTGAGAAGTGACTCCGCTAAGCGTCATCTGTTGCATAGTACCAAAAGGGTGGCGCATGAGTCGAGGAATGATCTCTGGCACGTATACGACCGTGTTATCTGGCAACTGTCGTTGTTGACTTGTAAACACAAGGAATACCGGCGTTTTTAGAAAACAATTACGAAACCGTGCATTGTGCTGAAATGCAAAACGGTGTACAAAAGTGTAAAGCAAGAAACTTCTGTTTTTAAAGTGCCGAAAGATGCGGAAATGCGAAAAAAGTGGATGCTTCCGATTCCGGATAGAAATCGTGTTAACGAGGTCTTTTATGTGTGCGAGCATATATAACGAAAAAGGGGAAGTTATTTTTAAGGTGATTAATACATTTTGACAAGAGTAACAATTCTTTTCCTCTCTCAAATCAGAATAGTAAATATTGCGTTACGAGAAAAATTATTTTACTTAATAATGTGATTGTTGCCATACTTCGATCCGAGCGCTAGCTGGTGGCTGAGCGAGTGACTACGAGTTTGGCGACATGTAAGAAACTCATGTCAAACATAGAGTTCCCAGACCTGTATGTACGACCGTGTTTGTAGTTGATCTCTCGGTAATTTCGAATAAGATGTTAGGAACGAAGATATTTTCCAGGAATATTCCCCGCGGAAGCCTCCAAGCTTTCGATTTTCAGGAAATGAATAAAATAAATAAGTAGATAGATTTAGTTCACCTCAACTATACCTGCTAGTGCACCGCTATTTGATTTACAATTTCTCCCGTTCTGTCGTTGAATAATTCTGTTTTAATGATGCATAATTATTACCTTATGCATATATTACGATTTTATGTTCGACCTAGAATCATTTCTCAAATCCTGTATTCAACACGAATCTATATAATATTAGAATAAATGAAACATTTCTTTCTCGGTTGAACCAACTTTAATCGTAACATAGTCATGCTATATTAACATTTCCAATACAATAACCAGTGATTTTTGGAGCGAGTTAATTCTCCAACACTTGGAAACGAGGTGTCAAAGTATTCATATTATTTCGAGAGATCTTGCATAAGGCTATTTTTCGCCATTGGTTCACTACGTCAAATCCTGTATTCAACACGAATCTATATAATATTAGAATAAATGAAACATTTCTTTCTCGGTTGAACCAACTTTAATCGTAACATAGTCATGCTATATTAACATTTCCAATACAATAACCAGTGATTTTTGGAGCGAGTTAATTCTCCAACACTTGGAAACGAGGTGTCAATGTATTCATATTATTTCGAGAGATCTTGCAGGCTATTTTTCGCCATTAGTTCACTACGTCAGATAGGAAATCTAGCTATCAAACTTTTTCAATACTAGATGAAAAACTAGAATATATTACTCTAATAACATTTCTTAAACTTAAACTAGCTAAGCTTCAAATACATGGGAATTGTATAAGTTTTTGGGTAGGGTTACATGGAGTAGCTTGAGACTTTCATCTAGTGGGCACGTGAACCTAAACATGAACTATTTGAATATTAAGAAGAGCATATATCCATGGTCTAATCTTATAGTATTCCTAATGGTATGATCGTAACATATACAGGAAGATCCATAAGTAATAGTATTGTAACTGTACATTCAAAGGCAAAAATAATGTTATTTCACTCAACCACAATGGGTCTAAGTCTACTCTTTACTGAGACCCAGGTATTAAAGTTGAAGAAATTAAATCATTTTTATTGATAAATCAGCCATTATCATGGATATAGTCAAGAAATTTGAGCGAGAGCTATTTATGTAACGGCGACCAACTCATTATATTTGAAGTTAACTCATAGATGTCGCCACAAACGCCATATTGAATAGAAGAAATCTGCTATACTCGTAAATTTTTAGTCACTCATTAATTTATAACTTACATATTTTATTCGGAAAGCCTTATCTTTTCTGTATATCTTTGATATACAAAATATAGACCCTTTTCGAGATATTTGATTTCAATGATACAATCCATGGTTGCCGTAGGTGCATACCTGATGCCCTAATTGGGACTAATTCGCGAAATACGTTGAAATATTTGATAGTGTACGGGCCGCTTTGAAACGTTGGTAATCAATGAAATTAATTTGGTTCTGAAATGAACTGTATTTATTCGACGTAAATATTAGAAATAAATGTCGAAAAATTATAAGATAAGAATAAAAGATCTTATTTTATTGAAACGTGAGCTATATTCTTAACAATTCACGTCACACATAATCTTGAAAATTTGTTAACATCAAGTTGAATCACTCAAGCTTGCATCTTCTCGAGGAAGACGGATCCCATTATCCCTAGTGTATGATGATAGGTACAACTATTCCTATAAAGTCTTCAATATCTATGCTTGGGATCTACCAACAGCATCTCAGGGGATGGTCATTTGAGGTTTATTGCGAAAACTGCTTTAAAAAGACTTGGTTCTCCATTCCGTGCGAAGAATTACAAATAAAGTTTCATACCTGGGGAATTGTCACTACAAATGGGAATTCCCCAAGATGACATAATTGGTTCACTTTTGTTATTAATCCATATTATAGATGTACCTGAAGTTATTGCTGATGCTGGGAAGTTACTTATCAATTATGCAAATAATAGTAACATTACAGAATCTGCCAATCACCTTCACCTCCTCGAAACTGAAATTGCCTCTGCGCTCTCAAAGATTGAACATTGGTGAACGAATAACAATTTCACATTGAACAAAAGTAAGATTCTTTACGTCTGGTTATAGTAGACTGCAATTACCAGAAACATTAAATTCAAATAATTTCATTTCGGAAATGAGGGATTATTTGAAATGTCTTGGAATAAGTATAGATAAAAACCTCAACTGGTGTAAAGAAAACGAACAACGATGTAAAATGCTGAGGGAAATACATCAAAAGTTTCAATCTCTGTAGAGTTTTAGGGTAATTTTTTCGGGTAACTAGTTTGAGATGATATTCAGGCATCAAAAAAGAATCATACGAATAATCTTTGGATTAGAGTATAATCAAAGTTGCAGAGGTTTTTCAAGAAAAACAACTTGCTAACTGTTATAGCGATATACATTTATCAATCCTTTATATTTACTTTCAAACATAGAAGATTGTTTGCAGATTTCGAAAAATCTTTCAACCACAACACACGTAACATTTCATATATATCCAGCACATACGCTTAAAGTAACAGAGAAAAATTGTCCCTATTTGTGCATCAAACTTTACAACAACTTGTCAATTGATATTCAATGTATGGAGAATTTCTGTGGATTTAAAAACAAAGTATCCAATAATATTGTCCAATGTGTTAATGAATTCTTGAATAAGTAAGTTTTAGTCTTTGTATTTTATTTTAAATTTCTTCTGTTTTGTTGGACTTGTTTTCTTGATATCTTGTTATTATTTTGCCACAATTATTATTGAGAAATTAAATTTACTGTCACCTTACTTTAATCCCAGCGGCCCATAATCTACAAAGCACAGATTCGACCTGTCGTGGAGTACTGTTCACATGCTTGGAGTTCCAGAAGAGAGCTATTCTTCCGATTAATGTTCATACGAATTCATTGTCGGTGTTCATCAGAAATCTCGTCAGCTATTCCACCACGAGAGATTCAAGATGAGAGAAGGCAGACTAGATGAGCTCAAGCTAGTCATCCCTTCATTGTCAAGGTCGAGATCCGCCGAACTTGTGGACCTCTTTGACGTCTTTCCTTATGCCTATAACCTCCAAACCTTCAAGAAAAAATGAAATGTTCATCTTCTCTCCCAACGTTCCACCGTTGGCTCCCACGATGTTCTTCGAGCATTACAGATTTTCCTCTCGTCTAGTCAAAGTATAAAAAAAAAGGAAAAGAAGGATGATAAGAATTCTTCAAGGGTTTTGAAATCTTTATGATACAGTTCAGGCTCCTCCACAAGATACTCCTAGATATTATTGTCTCCAATAACTGAATACATTCGTAAAATGTTGCATGTGCAGTCCTTAGTTCACCCAAATGGAAAATAGAGGTCGACTATATTTGTTCTCCAATTCTAAGCGCTGTTCTATGACCGTTTGACTTGAACACACATTTTCATTAACTTCCTGAGTAGTTTCTTGCTCTGTTGTAATTATAATCAACATTGTTACCGTTTTTCTTCAAGAGAGAACGTTAACTATCGTTTAGAAAATTATCGAAGTCAAAGAAGTGATAATAAATCATACGGTCCGCTAAAGCGTAATTAAATAAATTCGCATCTGACATATTTGCAACTTTACCTAGAGTGGGCTGGGCAGCAACAGGTGTGTGGGTGTTAGCGTATCGATTACGAACATTCCCTTCTTCTCGTGGCCACCTTTGAGCTCTACTACCGGTTAATAATAATGTTAGGATCGTTGTCGGCGGTTTTGGCCGTTAATTGTTTTATTGGTATCATTAATCAGTGATTTTCATTTTGTTGTAATTCGTTTCGAACTAACGACGATAAATTATGATTATTATGACTAATAACTCGAAGGATAGTACGAGAATGGCCAGTCAAAGATATATTTACCTTTTATTTTGGTCATTTAGCTAATACCTACATGGGTGTTTTGTGTCCAAGGTATTTTCGATTCAAACAATTACAACAAACAATATTTCAGTTTTTCCAAATACCCATATAGGTAAAATGTGTTTCAAAATAATGAAACCCAGAATAACAATAGTAATATCTAATAATTAAATATGAGATTCTCCCAAACAGAAGGATTGACAAACAATATTAAAGATATTCATTCTGGATGAGATCAAAATTGCTTGAAAAACCTTATTACTATTGATTCAATTTTCACAAAACTTAAAGACAAAACCCCAAGATTTTTGGAGTCGAATGTGATTTAAATAGTACCAAGTCAAGGTCGCGATAAAGTTCATGAGGACAAACAGCTCACATCAGTATATGCACAGACAGCAAGGCAGCACTTGCTGCGCTGGTTAGCATGAGAATAACACCGAAGCTGGTGTGGGAGTGCATCAACACGCTAAACAATCTTTAAGCAGGCTTGAACTGCCTCAAGCCTGCCCTGAAGATGCCACCTGTGATGGTTTGCGAAACGTCAGCATCAAGTCGTACTATTGTGACCCGGAATCCATCCCAAGATTTTTCACGAAAATGATCACATAAATCCTTCGGAACGTTCCATATAGTTTCTATTTAAGAAAAATAATAATCAAAATAATTAGCTTTACTTTAGTTTATTTCCGATTCGAGAATTCGTTACTTCCTTTCATTAAAAATATTATTTAGTACAATTTACTTTTCATTTGTGCTCCATCTAAATTTATTATGTGTACAATTTTTTAATTATAATAATAACCTCGATTATAACTGTATTTTTATACCCTTGTATAAATTCAGCATATTTTTATATGAATGTATACCATGCCTGTTGCTTATATTTTCTTATCAAAGGATAAATAACAGTTTTACGTAAAAATTGAGATTGAACAATCACTCGTCATCCAAAAATAACGTTAATTAGGTAGGATCTCAAGCAATGTTAACCCTGGGCCCACAAAGGACCGTCAACCGTCCCTGTTCATGTCACAGGTTTGCCGATTCCCAGGTGATGGTCCTTTCCGTTGATTCCATGTGTTGTCCGCATCATCCTACTCTCCACTACTATATGGAGAGGATGGATGGATGGATGGATTTTGATGTGAAGGGTGTATAATTATACTGGCACTTAGGCCTCTGAACGGGGCCCATTGTGCCACCCCTTCAAGGCGAAGGCCCCTGTCCCTCCTCAGCCATCGAGCCAACCAATTGCGTTGATCAGCCCGAGGACCGCGCCGGGTGGAGCGTCGCCAATGTTGACCAGATTTGGCCAGGGGTCCCCCAAAATGGCATCTCTTGTCGATGAGAGCGCCGGGCAGTGACAAATCACATGTTCCGCTGTCTCATCCTCTTCGTAGCATCCTCGACATATGGGGTCGACAACGACTCCCATCGTGTGAAGATGTTTATTTAGTCGGCAGTGTCCTGTCCATATTCCTACGAGTCTTCTAAGATTAAATCTTGTCAGTCGTAGGCAGAACTTTGCAATTTTTGGGCACGGTGCTTTTATAACAGTATGTGCCTGTCTACAGCTATCATTCGATATCCATCGTTCGGTATGCCGTTTTAGGGTATCTTCTTTTATCAAAGCAGTCAGAGTGCTTGAGGTTAGCGGCAAGAAGGGCTCCGGCCCGAATAGCGTTTGTCCGGAGCCTTTTCGCGCCAGCCTGTCCGCCTCTTCATTTCCTTGATGTCCACTATGTCCTTTCACCCAGGTGAGTTGAACATCATTATACTGTGACAGATTTTCGAGGGTTCTGTGGCACTCCCAAACTAAACCTGAGTTAACCTTTTGGCTACTAAGGGCTTGTAGTGCTGCTCTGCTGTCTGTCATGATCCGTATTCGTTTGCCGGCGGTATTTTTGTCCGCCGCTATTCTAGCTCCTTGGGTCACTGCTACTAGCTCCGTTTGGAACACTGTAGCATGGGATCCTAGAGGTATGTATTCGCGAAGGTCAAGTTCTTCGGAGAATATTCCAGAACCTGATCCCCGGCTATTTTTGGAGCCGTCCATAAACATGTTTATGTCGGGCTTTGTTTCGTCATTTTCGTCTAAATCGATGTGATAGTGTTTGGTGAAAGTAAACTTCGCCGGTATGCGGTCTGCATGCGCTCCAAGTAAAGGTATCCTCACGGACGCCTCCTCAAGAATGAAAGCATGACCACCTCCTCTTTTCACATTCCACAAATTTCTATTCCGCAGTCTTAGAGCCGCTCCCAGCGCCATCTCCAGGTGATCTAGTATGTCTTCCAGCCCCCACTGGAGGAGGGCTGGATACACGCCATCTACTCCCGGTGACTTGAAGGGAAGGAAAGTTTTGACTGCCCAGGCTACTTTGTCGGCGCTCACCGTCTGTTTTGCCACAGTCCAATCTCCTTCAACAGGTGTTGGGGTAGCATAGTCAGGCCAGTTCCCACCGGGTTCCAAAGTGCAGCCTGGAAAGTGTGTGTTCAAAAGAAGTTCAGCAGTGTCGGCTAGGTTGGCAGTGAAGGTGCCATCCCCTAGCTTCAAACTGCCGGGTTGCTGATTGGGATCTTTAGAAATAATCTTCTTTAGACGAGCCGCTGTAGTAGTAGATTCTATTCCACTACAGAACGTCCTCCATGCTGTGCGTTGGTTTTGACGAATTTCTCGTTTGTATACTTTCCGTTGCTCGTTATAAGCGTTCCAGTCAGTAGTACTTCTAGAATTCTTCGCCTTATTAACCGCAAGCGGTTCGAAAGCTTCGACCAGACTGGATCTGACAAGGGCAACGCCTTCCTCGATCTGCTCAGTCGATGTAAAGTTTTGTGGACCGTTTAGTTCACCCAGTGACTGGATAAGATGTTGTCGAAACAGCTCCTTATTTGTCTTCCTAGGGTCCCTATAGGGCTTGCTCATTATGCCACTACACGTTAAGGAGAAACTTATCCACCTATGGTCGGACATGGATGCCTCAGACATCACATGCCAACTGGAGATTATGTTTGAAATACTTATGGATGTCAGAGTGATATCAATTATTGTCTGACATCTGGAGTTTACGAAGGTAGGTTCGCATCCTCGATTTATTATTTCCATATTCGTGGTAGCTAAATACTCAAATAGTGATTTACCCCTTTTATTGTTGTCTTTACTCCCCCAGAATGAATGGTGAGCATTTGTGTCGCGACCAATAATAAGGTGTTTGCCTCCTACCTCACAGAACTCGATCAACTCCAGCATTTCTCTGGATGGTGGAGGATTTACCGAGTCGATGGGTAGGTAAATTGACGCAATAATGACGTTTGTTTGGCTATTTCCGATGTCACAACCGACACTTACCGCCGTTTGGTCGGCAGTGCAGAACTGCGGCATCAAGTTGGCCTGGATTTGTCTCGGGATGTAAATACACGTCCGAGGCCTGTCTACATTTGGGGCTACATAAATGTTACCACCTAGTTTAGTCAATCCACAAACTCTGCCTTTTACAGACCAAGGTTCTTGGATGAGAGCTATTTTATCTTTTGCATTGTCTAGGTGGCGTCATACGGTTGCGACCGCGGCCCGACAGTGTTGGATGTTTGCTTGTAAGAAGTTTAGTCTGTTTGCCATTTCGAAGATCTTACAAGAGGGGGGTGGAGAGAGTGCTCTAGTTTCTTAGCAGCCCGAGACACCCTCTTCTATGGAGACAGCCTCTAACGCCTTGGAAATCGGTTCTCCCTTCTCCATCGGGGTAGGGGACTCGACCTCTTTTTGCGCCGTTGAGGTGGTCTGGTGGATTTTGACTTTGTGGGAGTTGAACATATAGTTCAGCCTTCCATCCCGTCTGTTCAGGCAGACAAGATCAGCCTCCCTCACACCGAACACAAGGATTTTGCCTTTCGGCTAGTCCTTGGCCGCGCTGTGGAAGGTGATCCAGTCACCAATCTTCGCCCATGGGTTCTGAGCCGCCAAGCGGCGTAGGATGTCTTCCGTTTCTCCAGGGTTTCCCGGGGTCCACAGAGTCACCTTTGTCAGCTTTGGTAGCTGGTCCACGGGGACAACTTCTAGTTTTGCCCCGTCCCATAGGGGAGGCAAACTTGATACTGTGTTCCTTAACCAGGTCAAGGATATCTCGTTTTCACAGATGAACCTGAGGATCTCCTGTGAATAGGTAGAGGACCGGAATATTGGTGGAGCATGTTCGGCGTCGGCCAGCGCACTGTCCAGGCAGCCGTCCAGTTTCTCCCTCAGCAGCTCCACCTGAATGGCTGAAAGCCGGCCTAGGGAACTGCTGTTCCAGTTCTGTTTGTCGATGATTGCCACCCTCAAATGGGTAGCAACCACCTCGCTGAACTTTAGAGTTGAGGTGGATGGTCCACCGGGGACCCTCCTTTTGGGATTTACCCTTGGGGAGGACCCGTCGGACCTCTCCGACCTCTGCCTCTTTTTTGTTTGTGGGCCGCCGCTTGTCCTGGGTTGGTTGCCATCACCCTTAGGTTTTGGCAAGTCAGCCTTGGTCTTAGCGGTAGCCGATGTTGTAGCAGATGAAGGGTTGCTGCCGCCAGCCTCTAAAGCCGCCTGCAGCCGCCTCTCCCTCTGCCGCTTTTTTTGTTGGGCTCCGGAGATTCGATGTTTCCTCGGCCCTTGATTTTTTTGAAGTGGCTCTTGTGACCCGCCTTCTTGTTTTGTTTGTTTGTGTTTTTGTTTGTGTTCCATATTGGGTTTTTTTAAAATTCATCTCCAGAGCTCCCCACCCGCCACGGAGCCCAACAAAGGGGGGCGTCGAACTTCAACGCCAGGGCTACCCTGGAGACATAGTTTCCAGATGCAAGTTGCACGCGAGCAGCTGCAGGTACCGAAGTGCCCACAGCCGCTGCATACCCCATTGCACCCAGAGGCTCACCCTACCGGCCCTCTGACGGGACAGCGCAGCCGATTGATCAGGGTGGGTTAGTCCTGACCGCCCGTCTAAGGTGAAATCCTGGCCAAAGTGGTGTGTTGCCCCGACAAGGCTCAACCACCAGGATCCTCTCATCCACCCGTACGGGACGCCATGCACGGCACGAACACATGGGTAGCCGAAAATACACCTATCAGGTCGGCTACTGTACTGATAGGTGGCTTTAGGGTTGTGCTCCCATTTAGCCTTGTCCGTTAGCTACTTTTAGGTCCGACTTGACCATCACCGTCCCTGCCACTTCCAAGCTAATATTACGCACCGCCCCCACTAGTTTCCAAGACGAGCTGATTTTAGGCAGCTGCTGGACTTGGTGAGGACCTATCAAGAGTCGGTTTTGAGGCCGAAATCTACTTGTAGTTGAGATAAAACCCAGCGGCTTCATAGGAGCCCGCGATTCACTCTGAGAAGTAGCAATGAACGGTTCAGGATCCATCAGTCCCAAAAGCATTTCCCGGCGGGGGGCACGTGGAGGTGGACATAGGCACTTCTACAACTCTATCGAATCATAGTTACCCCACCACTATATGGAGAGATGTAAGGTTTAGAATTAATCGCATAAAGATCGTCGGGCTCTTTCTCGTAGCACCTGTTATATACACACACAGGACACAGGCCAGTCTTTGGATTTGGAAATAACCTAAGGATAATAACAGGACTCATGTCGTAGCACTGCACCCTCGACGGCCATATGAGGAAAATTGGTCTACTGAATGATGAGGCCTGTAAATTCTGGTGAGAGGCCGAAGAAACACCGATGCATATAGCACTGACTGCGGAGCAACACTGCGCTGCAAAAAATTCTTCGTGACATCCAACATTGTTCAGCTTATCAAAACGCTGCCGCCCCTTTAAGGATATCCAAATACATACGATTATTATGAATTTCATTGATATAGTATCAAATAAGTCAATTCACATAAATCTGAAATGAACCTTAGATTTCCTTTTGGAGATTTCATACAAAAATATGCGATTTTGAGGCTGAACTATTCTAGCAAATATAGTGTCATCGGTATAATAATATGAAATAGTACCGAAAGGGGATTCAATAGTCCTTCAAGGAACAACACCTCTCAACTAATTTCGAAATATTCAGCAAACATTTTGTAATAATTACAAGTTCTGTGAAATATTGTGATGACTGTGAATAAGAACTTTTAGAAGAATTCGTATTCTAAATGATTCAAAATGTACTTTATTGAAGTTTATAGCCATATTGAATTCCATCGTTTTTGAAAATGTGATGAACTCTCTCTGTTTCAACCATTATTAACTCATGAACGAATAGAATCAGGCTCATTCATGTAAGTAAATGGCGGTAGCTTCTATAGTCTGAATTATAAATCCACACATTGTCGTTCATAACATTTTTCGAACATCTATTTCAGTAATTATTATCGTTGATGCCATGATAAAATTATATTTAATTACGCTAATGTCCTGTGTTTAGGTATGATATAAAATGTAAAGCGTTCTCGTTATGTATCATTATCTATCTTTGTGAAACCGTACGTTTAAATTCCCTCGATGCGTTCTCACGTGCTTATCTTTTAACACGTTTCGTAATTGTCTATAATGGAATAATGCGTAGAGATTCTAGAAAACGTGCTGCGCTATTCTGCGAGTTTCAAATAAATAATTCATTATTGTAAGGTGTAAAGCTATGGGTATTTCAAAGCGTCCATTCAATGAATATTGAATAAATTTATTATTTCTCTGTAAGTGTTGAGGTAAATATATGGTAGGTACAAGAACACTGTTCTCGAACGGTTATCAACTTGAATGTCAATATGAAATTGAGTGACGATATTAGTGAATGAGATTATGTGTTGCAAGGATATACAGATTGAGTTGAAGACGCCGGTGTATCGATATCACTTATGATACGCCTTCATCACCAAAATAATGTTGACTATTTGACCAATGCTCCTATTTGCAACTACATTGACACTTCTCGCAAACGCTTTGTCTAACATCTTCATTTATCGCGAAAGCATATGAAATTTATATCTAATCATATCATGAACTGAATTAACTTTGACAATGGCTACTTCATTCATTGCTCAATGAGAGAGACAAGTTAAACACTATACATATTTAAAAATGTATAACTTGCTCACTTCGGTAGGGAATTATTAAGCGATATTAAATAAATTATTCACAATGTCCAAGCACGCATTTCCACCGTAATAACATTCTATGATTGTTAATATTTCTTCTGGTTCTAGCCTCCATTTTGGAAGATTATTTATGCTTACCACAAACGCTCCGAGTGGAATGAATTAAGTGCATCGTGTAGTTAAGGCACCGACAGCAGGTGCGTTATCAATCTATGAATCTCGAACATTATATATGAGGGGCTCATATTGAAGTATATTAAAATTATACTGCAGATTCACATTGCAATTGTTCCAATAATAGGAAATAAATAAATTTTATTTTCGTGATTGTAACAGAACTAAGTCGTCCGGCAGATTGCTTGCTTCGTAGATTACTTGTTTGTAAATTTGTGCCAAAGACTGCAGGGATACACTGGCTTAACAAGCCAAGAGAAATGAAGTTCAACTCATCTGGGTCCCTGGACACAGTGTAGTTGAAGTAAAGAAATCATGCGCCCCTAGTTTTGGGCAAACTGAACAAATGCTGGTCCTAACGGGTCACTGTCGTCTTAACAAACACTATGGGCATCGCAGATGATTCGAAATGTAGCAAATGCAGAGAGGTGGGAGGAACTGCCTCCCTCAACCTGTTGGAATACCCTGTTTGACATAATATCTCAGGTACCGTTATTTCGGCGATGCAAAACTGCTCCCATGAGAAATCATGGAAGCCAGCGATAGCAATATTCTGAGTTTCTGGCATGCCACAAACCTGCTAGATAGAATAAGCTTCTGACCACAGGATGCAAAATGGGTCCAACTGAGTGGCATAAGTGTATCTGGGGCTAACCCCTCCTCCCCTTTTTGGAAATGATGCATGGCCTCCTCATTCATCCGACTCAAATCGCTTAGATTTTCTTCGGGATTATTTGAAAGGGTCTAGTTGGTTCCAATTGCAGCCGAGGACCGTCTTCAACCAAAGGTAATAAAACATAGGGAGATAATTCGGAATGCGTAAGACTCATTTCTACAAGTGCAAACATCCATGAGGAATTGACTAGAAAGTTGCATTGTTAATTATTATTATTTAATGATAATTATTGTATAATTCGTTTATAAATTAATGAAACGCCCAAGTTCCTTATGAAAGTATTCCCGGACTCCTGAAGTAAGAATTTCCGGACATTCTGTATATAGAAATTTGATTTTCGTCAATCAGTACATTCGAGTGGAAAAATTAAGCGTTAATTTTCAATTGCATGACACGGTTTGGCGTGTTCCAATACATGTATTCACTCTCCACTAACATTCAGAACATTGTAAGTAATTCCCATTACACTGCATACCAGTTTGTAGTTCTTACAGCATACCGTAGGTACACGCTCTCTTCACGCTCGTGTCGAATATCGAGGAATAATACGTCTCGAAAATAAATATAACTTGTACAAATTACCAAATAAGAAGACAGTATAGCATGACTGTCGCAATTTTTACAAAACCAACTTTACGGTAATGCGAATCTTTAACAGAGTTATAGTTTATTGTATCTTATTCCGTTCGTTTGTAAGCGAGTTTATTATAATTTTATGTATAGTTCGTGCTGCGAGTATTTTCATGACATTTTAAAATTGCACCAGGTACAATATGAAAGTCGCGCTTCGAAACTGGTATCCTAGAGTGCTGCTCGCTTATTTATGTATAGTAATCAATATTATATATTACGATTCTGCATACGGGAATAGTACGGTTGAATGATGCTGTTCGTGGAAAACGGATGATAATTCAACAATCCAATCAGGCAGGTGTGGATAATATTTTGGAACATACATTCTTCGGTTAATACATCGCGAAGTGTCTGTCTTGAACTAGGTAATGGTCTGGGATTGTTATTATGTACTACATTTCATGATTTCCTATTGAAGTCTTTCATCATTAAATCACTATGATCTGTTTCAGATTCTGAGCCTCCTCAAACAATTGCTCGCTTAAGTGTTGAGGGGAAATGATGTAAAATATCCTACTCCTTGGGAGTTAACTTCCTTCATAAGTATCGCAATTTGGTGAAATTGAAATGTTTCAATTGAACAATTTCGGGAAACTATTGGATAAACGCAGTGCTTTGTTGCTGTAATTTATAGATTCAACCCTTTACTGTGTGATATCAAATTTCATCCATATCGTAAAAATAAACAATACTATGTTGCAGATAAAAACAAGAAAGTTCGCTTTGTTAAATATCACTACATTCTAAGGATTGTATTACGTGCAATTTAACAGGTCGAACAAAGTGGAATTCCATATATCTAGTTGCTCGTCAAGTAGATTGTTTGAACGATTATTGTGTTTGAATATTTCTATAGATTCTAATAGATTCAGTTTTCTACGCTTCGTATTTGTATGTAAACTATTTGGGTTTTCTACTGCAGGGAAACAGTGTTGGGCTTTATAAGTCGTTTGAACAACTACTTTTATTTAATTAAAATGCCTTGAAATGTTCGTTATATCTAAGTTCGAACGATCTACCTGTTTGACCAATGTATATGGCATTACATCCCTCACGAGTAAATCTGACTTTCGAAATTCACTAAATACAGTTTTTGCATTAATAAATATGTATGAAAGTTTTTCGCTTGGTCTGAAAGCTACATTTATTCAACTTTTGTTTCTTAAAGATATTCGAGAAAAGTTTAGAGTAGAAACTGAAATAGACAATTTCATCAGTTTTATTGATTTAACACTCTCAAGAACAGCTATTAACATTTTTTTTTAAACTTATCGGAAAAAACATTGGATGTATCAATATTCACACATTACCAGGTTTATCCATAACGCCACAGTCTAATTTTCTTAATCAAAATGTAAACTAAAGGTAGTAAAACTTGTCCGACTGGATGACAATTTTCGGTTTTAAATATATCGCTAGTAGGAAGCAGATATACGTCCAATTGAAGTTGATTGGTGTCCCACCTTCTTGTACATATTGCAATGTTTTCATGTGAAATTAAAATGAACCAATTAGCATTTAGCATGAAGTCAAAATGTTTTCTCCACCATACTCAGCAATAACGGCTTATGTAGTATATAAAAATTATTGTATAGTGCTATAATATTAATATAGGAACGTCATAATATTCTTCATATTTGCAGGACAATATAGCTTCAGATATTTCATGATAATCCACAATTCATTTATCAATCTACTGATCTATAATTTTCGAGCTACATTCAATAACTAGTGTTGTTTTACACTAGAAAATACATTGTTGATCAGTTAGTTTGATAGTGGAATATGATGACTGTCTTCTTGAGGTTTTTCATGAATATCAGAAGTAAAAGTGTTTCCAGTTTCAAAATTGCAAATATCCATAAATGGAAGCAAGTATTTTTCTCAATTGTGAGTCGGTTCCATTGTTCGATATTGTTTCGTAAATATGTTTACGAACCATTAATTTCAAGATGTTAACTAATGATACCAATACACTGAGAATACATTTTGAATCAAACTTTTGGAGGATTATAAACTATAATAGAGTTCACACTGTAAATGAACTATGAAATAGGGATGGGCGATATTACTGAAATTATCGATACTGAATATCGATACGTATTGTTAAAAAGATATCGAATCGAAAAAATATTGTTAAAAAAGTATCGATATTTGAGATATCGATATTATATTTATACAAAGTACCGCTTAAAATCAAAAGTTAAATAATTTATTCAAACTTACACAAACAGTACTACACATCAACAATACAAAATCTTGAAAAAAAACAAAGATAAAACCTAAATAAATATCAACTAAACAAATATCGCACAAGACCATTAAATAAGTCAAGTGTTAATTTAAAAAAATAGAAATATTAAATAACAAGGTCTAAATAAACATTGCTATTGCAGATGCCAATCACATAGATCCAGTTAATTTAAAAAATAAGCTCCTCTACTTTTCTCTCTCTCTCGTCTCTATTCTATATTTTTGTTATAATTTAGTAATAAAATAAAATTCTTTGATTGCTTAGGAAACCACGAAAATTGATATTTCAATATCATGTAATAGATGGCGCTAGCAAGATTTGATATAATACTAAACGATACAATATTTACATAAAAATATCGATACCCTAAAATAACTTCAGTCTAGTATCGATACAAAATATCGAATATCGAAAACCCAAGTATCGATACCGTATAATATCGATATGTATCGCCCATCCCTACTATGAAACTGTTAATAAAAAAAATTCACGCTTTTCCACTAAAATACTGTTAAATATTAATTGTTCCTATGAAAAGGTTTCCAGGAACGCGTTAACTTAAAAAATCAATCATTCAAAATCATGTAATGCTGTAATGTTCGATAATTCGGAATGCAAACTTAGACTTTCGAATCCTGACCTTCTTTAACTGTATTACTTACCTAAGATTCATAAAGCAAGTAATTTCATGATCTCAAAAATTGATTGTCCCACGTATAACAAAGAAATAAGGGGTTAGTTAAGAAATTTAGCAACTTTCAAGGCGCGCCAAGTTTGCCTGTAAAAAATACCTCAGAACTAATTGCAAAATTTTAAGATTGAGTTGTTGGTAAACATTCTGAAGAAATGGCTTCCAAATATTAATATCCCCGATAAAAACTCCTTAGGTCATTTCGTTCTCTTGTAACAAAAACAAACCAGCGAATGTGCAATGGGCAATCCACTTGGAGGTTCTTCATCGGCGTGTGCTTCTTCAATGAAGGTAATGTTCCCACCGTCGAGAGGTCCATTGGAAAACTTGTGAGGGTTCCAACGCACTCCTCAACCAAGCTCGCACTTGAAAATAGTTTTCGGCTATGGTGATCAGGTGGAGGATTGAGACAGATTAACTTTTCATCTGGTCGCAGATTGAGTGCATTTTTTGAAACGGATTTGAGGCACGTTACAGCACCACAAACCCGACTTGTCCTGCAGCTCCGATGCTTTGTTGATGATTGCGTTATTTTAATAATATTAAATAAAGTGATACTTAACTAAGTAACATTTCTTGTTTTTTTCTGTATTTTATAATTAATGAAATTTTACAAATGTTTCTCGAATTCACTCAATACTTTGAATGTATTAGGTACTTGGGTTTTTCCAGTCGTACATGCAATTAAAAAAATAAATAAATAAAATGGAGAAATGTTACGTGCAAATGTATACATTCCAAAATTGTAAATTTCCTTCGTTAATGATGGAGAATGATTCGGATCCGATCGACGTTCCTTGAAAGTGTCTCTACAATAAGAACAAGTGAGCATATTTAAAGACGACGTAAATAAGCTGTACTTATCGAGAACCATATTTATCGCTTTGAAAATAACTTAGTTTTACAAGATTTAACCAATTATTCGTTATGAGAAACAGGAAATATTAACGAACCGGCTTGACAATTGCGATTGATATTGCCCTGCGTTTTGTATTTAATCTGCATTCCCCAAGATGGTTGATGACCTCTTTTAAACAAGTACTGGAGAACTCTCAGAAAGTTAACTGCAAGATATCGAGCCCGATTTTACACCTCACGATGCGCATACTAACTATGGGAATATTAGCTATCGTTCGTATGCAAATGAAAGAAATTTAAGCCTCAGGCTTCTACAAATTGGTGCTTGCATTTCATTAGGTACGTCCGAAAAATTTAATAATTTGGTATGTAATACGATGGTAGTACTAATTAAAAATTGAACAAGTGACATTAATGCACTTATCTTGGCTCTAAATTGTTTATTCATACCGTAACTTGCATTATGCAAAATCGATTGCCTACTTGTTATGTCATCCTTGTATCAAGACCGCTAACTAAGGAAACCCGTATGCATAATAACAACCTCCTTCGTACTCTTGTGTCTTTGTTTCGAGAACATTTTAGCATGACGTTCCCTTATCTGAATTCGAAATCTTTGAAAGGATTTCACCGAATTCTATTATGCGACATTGCAATTAGAAAATGTAGCTGACATCCTGTAAACTCTATGTCCCATACGTTTTGCTACTTTGTGTAGACATACCACTTTCCATATAATACTGCGCCTAAAACTTACCTCGTCAAAAAAAATTGGAAGTGGATGAAATTTTGGCATGGGTTGATATTTTAGTGGGAGAAAAGGTTGAAAGTGAATTCAACCATGGAAGCAGTGGGAATTAAGAGAAAATTTGACCCTACAAATTTTTCCCGTCTTTTTCAGGTATATCACGAAAAATGAGGGTTATTCCGAAAAATATTACCAGAGTGAAACTAAAGTGCATGGAATTTCTAAACAAAAACATATTTCCCAATTCCCTTAAGTGTTGAAATTTCCGCTGTTCAACATAAATCAGAGTTTACTCTGATGATGGCTACTTGGTGGTCACAAGGTTCTCTGTCCTTTACCAGTATTTTTAGTGGATTTCTTACTTATAGTGTGATAGTGTAACCACAGTGTTAACTATTTTTATACTTTATCAATGCTGCTAGTGTCTTCAAACGCCCGAAACTCCAAATATTCAAGCACCCATTCCAGCTTGACGGTGAGATTTCTGGACATGTCCTGAACGAATTCCCAAAAACAGTGGATTTGGAAAAAAATAGCGAAAGCAGAAAATCAAAAATAGACTGTTTCTGTAGAGGAAATTTGTTTTTAAAAATCATGATGTTAAAAACGTTCATATGTGTTCGGACAGTATCTAAAAGTAATTCTTTTCTATGAATATATGTAATGTTATTTCTAAGTCAATTCAAAGTATCGGCAAACGGAAAATATTCGGAATTATTCCTTACTTCCCTGATAGAAAGTTATGAATCTTTCATTTAACGAAGAAAATAAAGGTTGAAACAAACGAATGAGTGTCAAGATGTTACTTCAAGTACCCATTATGTTCATTATCACCAGTATGTATGGGGTGTGCATAACTAGAAAAATTCACATTTTGCATGTTTCAAGGTCAAACACTCTAAAATTATAAATGGGAAAATCGAAGAGAAAAATATGTGCTTAAAAAAATAGGTTTCGTAACCCAAATATCCTCTTCTTTCATACGTTTGACAGAAATCTACACAAAATATATTTAAATAGGTATTAAATATTTAAATATCAAAGAATAATAGGTACACGCTCTCAGATCTTCAACTTCTAAGATAAAAAGTGAACTTACCCTAGAATCTCTAGATACGAGTATATCCAAGCTCGAGGTTATTTGTATCGAAAATCCATTCGTCTCTTTTTGGAATTGGCAAAAACGTCATTACACAATTATTAAATCTCAAATCGCTGCAATAGTTTTTTCTCCATACTTATCATGCAATCTGAATTTACTCTCCCCTACGCCAACTGCATCTTCCAAAAAGGTTTCCCTCTTTCAAGCTTCAAAATACAGCGTTCGCTTTCAATACTTGTCATCGGTATGGTACAAATTAATTTTAATTGATCAGTTCCACTAAAACAAGCCCATGAGGTATTGATTTATAGCAGAATTGCTTAGCAGCTTGCTGCTTCACGAAAATCGTCTCTGCTATATATAACCGTTGATTCAATTTTCGGTTAAACTTTGTCCAAAATGCAATAAGTTTGCGTTACACTGTCAAAATTTTGAATGGGAAAGTTTTTGTCATAGCCTCATTACCGAATATGCCTCCATTGCTATCGCTTTGTACTCGCCGATGTTAATCATGCGCGCTGAATAACACTGTCAAACAAACTGAGTCAGTGTGCATTGAGCAATACACGCGAATCTCATAATGTACGTACACGTTTCACGTGTCCGGTTGGTCTCTTTCTTACGCTTGATTAAATGAATCACTGCTGGGTGCAATTCGAAAATTGAACTAACCACAGTTAGTGTTATTTAGTTACCTATGTATTTTGGGTTGCCGGAATGCAGGTTGCAGGTTGCAGATTTGATACCAATAATTTTATACGTTAAGTTTCAACATATCACAATATTGATATTAGTTTCGATTATTAAGTTATTATAGATATAGTTTACCGAATGCACTGCACAAGTGCACCTACAGTGAAGCCGCCACTGATTATGACTATTGAATGACCTAGCCAGTTACGGTCACTTGATTTGCTCCTAATACAAAAGTTTTTTCTGATTTTTCTTTGTTGGCTTCGAAAACAGGTGCCCAGATTATAAACCGCATCAGGGTGTTTATAGTTGCATTTAATTTGTACCTTGAATGTTTTTTTCAATTATTTAATCCAAAGACATTAACAAAGAATTCTGATTATAACGTAAAGTTAGTTTATTCCGACCAACCAGATATAGTTATTTAGCATCTCTGTTTAACGGGTTAGAGTCACCTCCTGAAGCTCACTGGTTGAGAGGGATATAAAGTCAAGATTATAAAACCAAAAGCCGGAGCTGTAATATTTTTTAGAAGAATTTTTCATAGAATCTTTAATTGTTCTTTGCTTTTGATGAATTCACGAATCACTTAAGGTTGTTGACCAGCCTCCCCTCCTAAACAAATTATATAAAATATAATATGACAACGCTGTTTAAATAATCAGCGCGCGCAACCATGCAACGACACATTCATTTAAATAATATTCTGAAATCACTGAATATTCATCCGATTGCTGCTGCTGCGCGCCGATAGTTTCGCAAAGCGGCGTTGCCAGATTTCCAAATAATGGTTTTCAGCAATTATTTGTCATTAAAAACAATCCAAATTGAATTTAGTTCCATGTAAATGATTTGCTAGTGAATTCTATACATTCCATCAAAATTTCATCAAATTTGTATCAGTACTTCGAGAGCAATCTGACATTAAAGTAATTTTCCCATAAGAGATAATTTTAATTTTCGAAATTTATTTCAACTATCTACCTTAGCTCTCTAAAATTTTCGTGAATGTTCATTATATATTTCTTTAACTAATTTCAAAATTTGGTGTGATATGTATCAGTAATAAAATTGTATCAAAACTGAGTAACCTTAAATATTATATCTAGTGGTGATCAAAGATATAAAGATGAAGTCAAGTTTAAAATCATCTTGAAGTCAATATAAATTCCTTTTAGACCTGGTGTTGGCTATAGTTTCCTAATAATATGTTGCTAGATAACACTTACAGGCTCTGATACTGTAATGACTCATTTACCGGCCGGGAAATAGTTATTTATGGGACAATATGAAATAAAATAATAGACAATACAGTAAGGAAAGACAAACGTTTGTTTTATTATGAAGCTGCATGAGGTTCATACTGTCGCTTTCGAAGTTTGCACCATGAAATCTACGATTATGATTCTCTCCCATTCGGAGTGCTGTTATATATATAAAACGTGTCCAAAAATTTGAAGATGTTGATAATATTTTCAAGTTTCGGATAGTACCTTAAAATTCTGGCGAAAGATTTTACGAAATTTTTTTATTACAGCTTACGTGAAATTTGGCATTAGAATAAATATCCATATTTAGACGGTCTCGAACACTTCTTAATAAATTGTATTCATTTATTTAGTTCATATCTTCGGAAGTTTCTACAAACAGTAAAAGTGTAATTTGGAAAGCTCTCACTGGCTGTCAACAGTTAAACCACTATGAGTGCAAGAGTTTGGTTCTCCCGATAAGGGCGTAGTGCCTGAGATGTCGAACATATTCGGGCAGAACTAATAATTTATCCTTCATCCTGTGTTAAACGTTCACAAAGTAATAAATTCACACAGAGAAATCGGACACATCAAGCCAATAAATCGACTCTTATAATGTATCATTAGTAGTTTTGTATCGATGAAGATATTGATCAAATCCACAATTTGTCATTTAATGATGTCGTTATATCAGTTTCTGAATGTTAACGTGACATCGAGACTGAGACAACGTGCAAGTAGTGGAATAATTAGCTTAGGGCAAAGGCTAGTTCCCAATCCTGATTGCCTTTAGGGTATCTAAAGCGAGCAGTTACTTAAAGACACGACTGGAGAGAGCTGACGACCTACGACCTGTACAGCGAGAAACACGATGTCCGAATTGATCTAGAACTTGTTGCATTATTGTCCGTTACTCCACGGATTATTAATAACGACCCGTCTTGAGTAACAGATACAATTATTCACTTTCATTCCAAGAAAGGTATAACATGGTTACGTTCTTCGAAGTTGTTTATCAATTGGTCAGGCTCAATTAACACGTTCTGGTAGCGATACTTTTCATTTTTACGATTTCAGATTGTAGAGCTTAACGAGAGATTTCTCCATAATGTTATCACTTATTGCAAGAATTAACAAATCTCATAACAACAACGCTGAAAATGCTGTAGCAAAACGATGCAATTCCTACTTTGGGCCCAGTATTACAATATCTATACCTACATCGTTAAGGAATACTGAAGATAAAAATCGTTAAGAAAATAGTTGAATTACTATTTTACACCAGAGGATATGCCACCAAATTTGGAGTACCGGCTCAAACCTAATAAGAAAGATATTCGAATTGATTCAATTTTTCCAATTTAATTTAATTTGATTTTATTCTAATTTAACTTAATTTGATTTGTTTTAATTCAATTTAATCTAATTTAATTCACTTTCATATAATTTAATTCAATTTAATTCAATTTAAGTTAATTTAATTCATTTCATTTTAATTCACTTCAATTTAAATTAATTTAATTCAATTTAATGTGGATTGTTTTGACTTGACTTAATTATCAGTTAAACATATAATTACATATAAGTTTTAAAAAATCCGAATAAACATTGTACAACCTAGAAATTAGCATATAGCCTCAAGAAATAGCAACGAAACTATTTTTTTTATTGAATGGTTCCTCGTTCCTTATTACTAAACAATTCATATGTGTATTTTGACAGATTCTACTGTAGTTGTTTTTAGAAGCATTGACTTTATGAGAAGATGAATATACCTAAGTTCAACGATGATGAATGTATAACAGATATTCTCAAAGTTATCACCCTAATTCAATTTCTTTACTCATTTGAGTCATACATGTCATACATATTTTTGATATTTTGCTGCACATTGAACCAAATGAAGAATGTCAGATAGGCTCGCTGTTTTATTTACTATCACCAGGAGTGATTATACCTTTGTCAATGTATTTATTACGTTCACAGGTTGTAAAACTACATTTATCTGCATTCCTGGACAACTAATAATGAAATCGTTTCTGAGCATTGAATGAATTGATTGATTTCATATTTCAAGTACACGTACTGTTTTTCTCGAGAACGGTGAAATTGTTCAATTGTACATTATTTGTTTGAAACAAAATTGTAAACCAGGAAAATGTGCAAATAAAAAAAATTATTCTCAAAAAAGTTAAGGCCCCAGCGCCCTCTACCGCATTATCTGAAACTAACTAAACCATCTTATTCGGCGTCCTCTGAAACCCCCGAGTACCAGATTTCAACGAATTATCTGTAACTGTATAGGAGCTGCAGCAACATTTCGTTTTGAAAAAATTAAATTCCACGCGCTGAATCTCCGAAACGAAAAAGGATAGGACCAAAGTTTATATGAAAAACTCTCCTGCATTTACGGGAGGTCTTTCTGAAACACCCTGTATATGTATCTGTATCTGAGTGATGCTTCAAATTTTCAAGATACGATTGTCAGTTTCATTGCAATATACAGTAGCCTATAAAAAAGTGGTTATACTCCTTGTTCAGTAACCTTCATCGATGCAAAACTTGTCTCATAAAATAAATCTCAATATCTGCGAGATATTTCAAAGTTTTATCTTGGGCTCATCTAAAGGAACACCTATTTCAATACACAATATTTTATGACTACATATACACAGACTACGGAGACTTTAGAAACTGACGGCACTCGTAGCAAATAGTAATGGTGGTTTTTGTTTCATCCTGATTCATTTGTCACTTACTCTTATGAGCGATGAAGTGCTTCAAAGCTGCACAGATTATTCCAGTTTGATGTAATATTCGAACATATATGAAGAACAATACAAAAAGCTTTATACATTTATAATCAAAGTATGTGTCGATATGAAAAAGCTACTTGAGGTTGGAAGTAATACATATTATATGCTATTGTTGTTACCATGAAATCATACACAGGGACAGCCGATATCCATTGTTTCCGTAGCTCATTACCTTTAGGAAAACTATGCTTTTGAACTTTTGTCCCATTGTTGTAATTTTCCTTGCAGGCAGGAGCACAACATATATTCGACATAATTTGTTAACAAAATCAATAAACTGTACCTACGACACAAAACGCGGGAATAATCAACATTTACTTGAGAAGTCATTTTTCATGGCATTTTATTGAGTCGTTATTCTTTTATACAAGCTTATTTGCAGGTAAAAACACTTTCCAATCACACAAGAACATCTAAGGAACAGGCAAAATATATAATTTTTCACAAGAAATAGTTACAACTTTGTTAAATTGTAATATTCATCACCTGCTACATCCAGTACCGTCTACGCGCCATTAATAATTATTGTACTATACAGAGGGTGTTGCATTGTCAAGATACTTTGGTTTTTGAGTTCCATTGTTTTAATTTCGGGTTGAGTTGTTTGTTTTGGAAGGAGCCGGTGTAATTTTTACCAAAAGGTTTGGCCCCAATTGCAATTCTGAAGATGTTCAATGACGAGTTATACCGAAAAATTCAAATCAATAAATATCCTGACCAGGTTTTAATGAACTTTTAAATTGATAATGTTGTTTTTCAGTTTGATGACTCCAACTTCTAGCTGTTATATTCTCTAGAAGAACTCTGTGTGATTCTTTTTTCTCATCGTTGATGCTCCAAAAATATTTGTTCTTTTTTTACCTGCTTTGAAAGAGGTACCGTACATATCATAATAAAAGATACTTTGAAATTCTTTATTATAATAATTTTTCGAAAAACAAAATAACAATTATAGATTGTCGTGTAAACATGAAAAATTTTCATATTTCGGAAATTTCCAGTAAACTGTAGCGAAGTGCTTTGAATTTTATAATCATAAAATAATACTAAGTCACCACAAAAACGTATAATTTGACACGTTGGACTAGGATCGAGACAGGAATATGAAGGAAAACGATGCAATTTTCCAATTTTTGAGAATTTCCTCTCTCCTAGTAAAAATTGTGCCTAGACACATCACGGCATCTTATTATTTCAATTTCACTGTCCGAGAAAAACATTTGTATGTTGCTAAAATGTTTTTGAATTTTCCGGACTTTCCAGCAAACGGGCCGGATTTTCCATTTAGTGACTTCGGATTCTGGTTGAGCGGACCAAAAACCCCACTGATACCAAATTTCAAGAACTTCGTATTAAAAGAGCCCGAGATATTCCATTTGTTATAAAAGAAATTCAATTTGTCAATGCTTATTAATAGTAATAATCACGAACTCCCTTTTATTTCTGACCAACTATTTGTAAGCCATCCTGAACACGATGCAGTCTATAAAATTTTAGATGTTTTTCACACTTTTGACTGGACTATATTGGTAGATTTTGATTTTTTTGTTGATACAACGGAATTGATTCGAAGAAGCATATTCAATATCTTTGAGAGCTCCCGACTACGCTGATACACATGTGGTTGAAGACTGTTACAGTAAGCATCACTAGTACAGTAGAAATGTCAAACGGAACACGAAGTAGTTGTTATTAAAAGTTCCCAAACGTGAGATGTTGATGGCTAGAGCGTAGATACGATATTTTAAAAACAGAGTTTTGCACGACATAAATGGCGTATAGGATTCCAATACGGAACGTGACAGAAATAAAAAATAAAACAAAATGAAGAGCAATAAAAGGTTATTACTGAGATTGGGACCACGCTATAATATGTTGATACTGATTCAGGATTTTATTCCCCGGTCGTAAAAGCTTTTTTAAATTTAATGACTATTATTTTCGTGTAGCTACCGCTTATTGACTTTTATTAAAATGGTTTTTATGAAATGGTTTACTGCAAGTGATTTACACTTCATCAAAATTAATAATTTTACCAATTTCGGCACCCTTTCCAACAATGATGGTAGCTATTAGTGATGGAGAAGTGATACATTAAATATATTATAGTAGAGCTTATACTAAAACCACCTGTGAATATTATTTGAACCTTGAATTTAAGTATCTTACACTGCTTTCTCATGTATGCTGGTTCCCATAATAAATGATTGAATGCATCCATAATTATGAAACTGAATGCATAATACAATCATAATGGAATGATAATAACACAAATGATGAGATTCGTCCATCTGCTTCAATTTATTACAAGTAGATCAAAGAAAGAAATTGAATGGTAATGTTTGAGAACTAAAACCAATTTTATTGTGTATGCAATTAACCTTATTTCTAGTTATTCTTCTGGATGCATCAATCAATATAACGGATTCATATTATCTCTATGGATTCGACGTGCCCTTGATGTAATAGCTATTTATTAATCAAAAGTATTAAGTATTAGTAGATGTTTATGCACTCGGGCGACTTACAAATACCAAATATCCGGGGTTTTATGTTCGTTATTGCATCAACAGTATAAATTTTAGGTCTGTTTGTTTGTGTCCCTGCTAATGCATAGAGCAAGCTGATCAAATCAGTTACTGTCATCACAAAGCAGATAGTAGTAGCTTAGATTAGCAAAGAAGAATGACTGCAAACGAACACTTTTCGACACAGACAACATAGCCTAGAAAATTTCCAAAAATGTACACAAATAAAAATATCAAAAATGCTATTTTTTGCCTTGCAACAGATGATACATTCTCTTCTAGTTCATCTGAAGATAAAGAAATAGACGATTTGATCTAAGAAGCCATTTTAACTAATAGAAATTGTATTGAAAATTATTTTGAAGTAAGAGTATTGCATGAAACAATAACAAATGTTTCTTTGAACTGTCTCTATATCCATATTTTAGGTCATATCCATGTATAACGAACAAGAATTCAAAATGCATTTCCGACTTAGTCGTGATAAATTTCAAATTCTTTCAAACGAATTTCTAGTCTCTAATATATACCAAAATCTTCAGAAGAATTGTAAGTCTACTTGTTGAAATGAGTTAAATATCATAATTACTTCATCCTTGTGGTAAATTATTTGTTTGTTAGCTAACATAAGATTGAATATTGACAATAAAAAGTCGTTCTGGTGTTCCTATGGTTTGCGAGTCATCAAACCTCATATAGAGGTTGCGGAGACCGTAAAACGACAGGATCTTGTGAAGCTGTTGACAATTTTGAATTCGTTACCTTCAATTCTATCTAGGTACTCGAAAAGTCCGAACTATAAAGATCTCTTGTTTCAGGTTATGTAAACCATTTATAAAATGATCTGCTCTTCTTGCTCCGTCGTTTTTCGTCGAGTAGATTTAGTCTGATCTTTTCAATCTAGAGCAATTTGCTCAACACAAATGAACGCAATTAGATCAAATGATCGACACAAACGAACACACGTTTTTCTACTAAACTTACTCTATGCATCTCTAGCAACACAAACAAACAGACCTATTGAAACAAAATTCTTTGTGGTTGTAAAACTCAAAATGCAGTAAGGTCCTAAGATTCCTGACGAAATTGTAAAACAAGCAACAAAAACCTAGCCACCAAAGAAATCGAGAGATGTCTACGACAAATAATATAAAAACTTACTTGATTGGATGTCAGAAAACATTTTCACCCAGTTCCATATTGTCCATATATCCAGTAGTAAGGGAGAATAAAATGCTCAATAAGAATACGAGGGTAAGGTGAAAAGTCCCTGAGAAATTAAACAAGAAATGATTTATTTGGTCGAAACATATTTTATTTCTCAACATAATATCCTTGTAGCCCGATATACTTCGTCCAACGTTTTTCTAATTTTTCGATTCCTTCCAAATAATACGACTTCGGCAATTCTCCAAAATTGGCGTTTTTTTCAGCTATGACCTCATCGTTGGAGCCAATTTTCTTTCCGGCGAGCCATTTCTTCAGTCTAGGAATAGATTAAAATCGCAGGTGCCAAAGCTGGAGAATATGGTGGATGACGAACCAATTCGTAGCGAAGCTCATGCAATTTTGCCATTGTGACTGCGGACTTGTGCACCTGTGCGTTGTCCTGTTGGAAGAACCCTTTCTTCTTTTCAAAATGCGACTGCTCTCGCTTCAAATCGGCGTCGAATCGATCCAACAGCTACGCATAATATACGCATAGGTATATGAGTAAACAAATAATTCAATAGATAAATCAACAAGTATTTTGATACAACAAATAAGACAGACAAGGAAAACAAATAAAAATGATGCAAATAAATACAAAGAGAATACTCCCTTTGGAAAGCATTATTATATTAGGTTCGAGAAGTAACAAATAATGATTATGACTATTATAGCCCAGAATCCACTATACTTATTTATGAATATTAAATTAGAAAATTGAAGGAAATGAGCAAAACTTTATGGATCATCTATTATTATAGATGCCAAATACTCAGAAGCTCTGTAAAATACATGCTCTTGCAAAAGCTGATGAACTTTCTTCTTAAACTGATTTGAGTTAGCATTATCTTTCAGCGACTGCGGAAGTTTGTTGAACAACTTTATGCCCATATATCGTGGACTTTCTCCATACAGAGACATCTTATGCTGAGGTATCAACAGGTCTGCTCGGCTTCTAGTAGGATGAGTTTGATTGAAATCATTGCGGGGAAAGAACCAACATTTATTTTGACATATATCAGAAGTTGCTTTATATATATACATGGAAGGGTTAGTAATTGCAATTCTCTTAAGATGTTTCTACTTCTATTTGCTCCTACCATACTTCTTACTGCAAGCTCCTGCATTAGGAAGACTCGGTCCGATTTAGATGCAGATCCTCAGAATATAATGTCATAAGAACATCTTGAATAGAACTGTGCATAATAATAGGAAAGTAGTATGCATCTACTTGTAAGACTGTGCAACCTCCTCAAAGCATAGCACATGGATCCATGTTTTGTTCACAGTTACGAAATGGCGCAAAAAGTTCTTCTTATCGCGGTTAAACATTGCCAAACGCTCCTTAGAATTTGTCACACGGTCGCGCTTGTTTTCAACAGAGAGCGACTGCGGCGGCGCCCATCTGGCAGATAGCCTTCTCATATTCGAAAAATTATGCATTATGCTGCCTACTCGTTCGGTTGAGATGCTAATAGCCTCAACAATCTCGTGTACTTCCAACTCGCCGATTGTCCAATATCATGCCATGGATTTTATCGACGATTTCTGTCGTTTGTTAGCTCAATTGGACGACCAGTACGTTCCGTGTCCTTTGTGGTCATACTACCACAACGTAAATCAATGAACCATCAGTGAATCTTTCTTATCGATGATGAGGAGTCACCATAATGTTCAACGAACAATGCTTTGCTTGGTGTATTGTTTTTTCCATGCAAAAAATAATGTTTAATTAAATTCACTTTTTTCCCTGCTTACAAAACTCTTCAAGGCTGCTTGCTTTCGATCGGTGTCAAAACAGAACTAAGTGACATATCAGTTTGAAGAAGGTTGCTTGCTTTCGATGGGTGTCAAAACAGAACTAAATGACATATCAGTCTGAAGATTTGAATGCGTTCTAGTTCAAAAATATCATATGGGATTTTCGATTGTGCCGCCATCTGTTTTATTTTTCGGGAACTTTTCACCTTGCTCTTTATTAACATTGCCATCAATGAGTGAATTCACACACTACTAGATACTCACGTCAAAGCAAAGATAGAAAATCGGTTAATGAATGCAAGCGCGGGCCATAAGGAGCACTGAATGCCCGCACGGGCATAATGTAATCTATCATGTAGTTGGTAGGCAAGGAAAGCTGACACTGTGGATGCACTATAAAAAGAAAACAACGTTCTTATTCAGTATAAATATGGAAATTGAGGAGCTACCGGGTAGCCAGTCACAGTGGTTTACTTTTTATAGTAATATATTTTTCTGCATATTCAGAATAACGAAATATTGTAAATTGAAATCCACACGAACAGGAAATTTAGATTTATTTAGAAGTGGTAGCGTGTCCTGAAAGAATTGGTCCTGATAAGAACAGGACCTTTGAGGAATTGCACGCCCACATAATTATCTTTCGGTTGTACTCAGCATGTATTGATCTTTGTCTTAATGTCACCCCAATGAACTAGTTTTTAGCACAAACTAATCTGCAGTGGTGAATAATATAGAGTAGATGAATATTGAACTCCCAAAATCTATTTTAGCGCATTCACAAACTTATATATGCCACATACTTGTTCGAATACCTTACAATATTGATATACAGCTTGAGTTATAGGAATCGGTATGTGAATTGGGGCCAACCAGATGCTTTGAAAGATATGAAAGACATTTATGCTTACCACAAAGGCTTCAAGTGAAATGAATCGTTCGAATGCATTGTCTAGTTATCGCTTTATAAGGAACTGACGACAGGCGAATTAATGAATCACGCCCATCCTATCCCGCACCTATTGAATCTGAATATACTGGTCTCTTGAAATCAACCTGTACAACACGACAGAATCAATTTTCTGAATTCCAGATTCGTCGAAATCGCGAACCTCATCAAGAGTGTAGCTTAAACCGAGTTTATTGCAAATTTAGAAAACAATTAATGGAATTTCTCGATTACCGAAAGATGATAACTAAAACTTTTGAATTTCATCGAATTATTTATGTAAAAAATGGCTTCAATTTTGGTTAGAAATTAACTTATTAATGATTTATTCCCAGTAACCTACCTTCAATAAAGCTCCCAATTTCCACAAATCTGGAACTCACAAAATTGATCGTAAGTCATGTTCAAAATGCTATGCTGGTCAAAATAGGAGAAATATTTTAACCGCTATGAAGAACATTATGCCCATATAAAGAAGTCACACTATTTCTCGAGAAAGTTTGTCACTTTTGAAACACAGAACGGAAAATATCTAAGTTATTTAGGAGGGATAGAAATGTATAAGAGAAAAAGCATTCATTAAATTCAGATTATCTCCAGCTCAGGGTAACCCCTCATTTGCATTATGACACCAAATAGTATTAAGAAGGTACATTTTGTTTTCTACTTTCGTTCACATTGATGATGACTACTTGGTAGCCGAAATCTTCCTAGTACATTAATAGTAATTTAGTGGATAAGGGTGATTATTTTGTACACTTTACAGTTGTCAATATATTGTTATTGTGTTATGTATAAATTTGAGTTTCATATAAAAGTTCAGCATTCAATATGTCATTAAATCGTCCATCTTAGTTTCCGATCAGATTAGAGAAGGTTCTGATTCAGATACGTTAGAAGTTGGCTGCTTCAAAATATTATATTTCCTCTGAGATTTCGAATGTAACCCCATTTGTTTTTAAATGTAGCTTGAATAATCAATGACTTGTGGTTAGTTAGGCAAGTGGGCCGATGTAAAAGCCAATTTAAATGTATAGAATTACTACTATCACTCCCTCGATTGTATTATTCTGTCAACAACCCTTACGCCGTACTTAACTAAGCTTTAAAATATGTCACTCTGGGGACGCGTACAACATTGAATTAAATAATATATGCACGAATTATTCTCAAAGAAATTGTGTTAACGATATACCAAAAAGTTTAATTACTTTTGTTACCACAGATTTTCTAATTGTATGTCAGAATGAGTGACCAGCTTTCCGCTGTAATTGGTTTTCTTTGTTTCCATAAAGTATTGGAAAATTATACTTTCGCTGATTAGTTGGAATATCCTTCATGCTTTTGTCGTTCGGATAAACAGACTCATCGGAAGTAAGATATAAAACAAAAAAGGTACGTTCTGTTTGAACGGTGTTGCCAGATGTGAATTGAATCCTTAGTTGCACCACATTTGGTTTTCTTGATGTAAAAAACCTATTTCATTATGGATCTGTTTGAAAATTTCCTAACAATAAGTAATTTAAATTAGGCTCATTGAAACAATACGAAATTATTTCTACAATTCCGTGAACTGTGTTTGGTCATGTAGTATGTGTCAGTGTTACTTTCAATCAAAGCAATATCAATATCTTCGGCTCCCGAGTCAAAGTTGGGACACTGCATAATTTGGTTGTTTTTTTCTGATACTTTGACTACACAAGAGGGAAACCAATAATGTTCGAAGAACATTGTGTGAACCAAGGGTGGAATGTTGGGAGAGGAGGTAGGAATTGATATTTTTTTTGAAGGTTTGGAGGTTATGGCCATAGAAAAAGACCTCACTATCTAAAGAGTTCCACATCTTCGCTGTTCGATAG
Organism: Endomychus coccineus; assembly: GCA_958510875.1. NCBI lineage: Eukaryota > Metazoa > Arthropoda > Insecta > Coleoptera > Endomychidae > Endomychus > Endomychus coccineus. Next base: position 181,743,538 of record OY294068.1, on the reverse strand, counting down.
CAAAATGAAGTCTGGTAGAAAGAAGTTCGGCAGGTAGCTCTTGGTACGGAATAGAAAACCAAGTTTTTGTGAAGTGCTTCTCGCAATACACCTCACATAATCATCCCATGAAAGGGTGCTGTTGGTGATGATCTCGAGCATGAATATGGAAGACTTCATGAGAATACTTATATCTGTCATCATCATATTAGGGATTGTGGGATCCGCCTTCCTGGAGAAGGCTCAAGCTCGAGTTTTACTTGAATTAAACTCTAATGGATTACCATATCCCTTTTCAAAATCTTTGCCAGATCTTCATCAGGAGCTTCAATCTGTCTCTGTCTTACTTCTCTGGCTTCATTGGATGGTGATGGTGTACCATCATCTGCAAACCTGTGGACAGGGCAGTCACTTCTAGCAGATCTTTTATATGTAGCAGAAACTAAGATGTGCCAGGACAGGTCCCTGTGGAACCCCAGCGTTGATAGCAATTGTGTCGGAGGATACTCCGACAACCACCACATGTAGTGGTCTATCTGAGCTATTTACAGTTTTTCTAGCTCTTATAATTTTTCCTTCACCAGACAGGTTCGGTCAGAATCACCTCATCAAAAAACTCAATTATAACAAAAATCGATGGAAGAAGCCTTTCCTTCATGGTAATTTATCATTATGAGGTTTAAATACATTAGAATCAATAGAGATTTATGAAGATTTAAAAACTCCTATAACAATCAAAACTGATCAGTTAGACCTATAACAAAACTACCTATATGTTCCTTTGTCCTTTACTTTTAGATTATTGGATAATAATTATTCTAATGCACAATTCACTCTGTTTCCCGGGAGTTCGGAATTCCCGATGATTCCTTGTTCACAATTGAAATATCAATATTATACTTCATTTTCTATTTATACTGTTTATTGTTATTTGTATAATTTTGTATCTGTGGATTGAGTGACAGTGGGCTTGCGCGCATCGCATATTGTTAGATACAACCCACTATAGTGCTTTACTTGTATCTCTTGTAAATAATTACAATATATCTGGTTCCCTTTAACGCACAAGACTCTCCTATACACAGCTGATTTCAACTCAATCTGCATATTTATTTGAATTAGGCTACTTGTACATTATTTGAATCAATATTGATTCTTATTTTTCCTATTTCAGGTAAGTCAACTAATGGTGGTAGTTACATTTACATGGCATCAGCAAATATACGACTGAGTGAGTAGATCATACACAAATCTCGTTGAACACCCATGGGAGTAAGTTACTATTACAATAATACGTATTTAAACTTGAGTACTCATGTAGGAATTAATACTCCACCATAATCAAGGAACGCTATATAGAATGAATTCATAAGAACGTGTTTCCTAAAAATTTCTAAAATAGCGAAGAGAACCCTTTAAATAAATACATAAGAGTGACACACATGTGCCTATAATACATCTTACAAACGGTCCGATACTTTTAAGAAAATGACGAATGAGAGCAGTTATAATGAGACCTGGGGGAGTGCAGTATTAGACGTTGCAATATACCATGTTTGTAAACTCATTTTTTAAAGTCGGCTCCCTTCAACACTCCATGTGTCAAACTCGCCTCTAATAAGTCAACTTCCCAGTCAATATTCGAACACAGCGGTGCTCTAGCTAGTTTCACTCGGCCTCAATTAGGGGAAAATATAAAAGCTTCTTCAGGGAAAATACTTGAATATCCTCATAAGATTCTAATTCGTCAAGCAATATTAGAAGGGGGAGTTGAAGTTTACAAGTATAGCCAGATGGATTTAGAGTCAATTTGAAATATTAATTATTCAGCATATATGTTTCAGCGTTTCAACGGCTATAGGATCCATGGATCGGAATAACCGACCAGTAACAGCATTACATGTAATAAAATTGTTATTGGTTTGGTCGTGTGGATATTGAAAAGGCATTACATCTTTTTATATGAAATCAATTGAGGTTGAACTGTCCTCACTGTAATGTTTATTGAAATTATTAATATACGTATTACAGACCATTTATAGAAACATTGTATCCTCAAACCAGCCAAGAGTAGTTAATAACATATATGTTTTGATTTTCCATATTATTGAGAAAGATTATAATGATCTTGAATGAATAATCTCACAAGATGCGACTGGGTGGTTAATAACTATTTAGAAGCCTACGCAAAATAGGAACAACATTTACACACCATACCGTCGTAATTAGGATCGTTCCAAACTCGATGTTCTCCACGGGCTGATGAAAGTTCTTTCAGCAAACCACTAGCTCAAAACCATAGAACGTCAGAGTAGAATTCTTACCTTAAATGTAAGAAATGTGACCTTTTGTAATGCCTCGACGCTTAATTGTTGAAACATACGTGATTTTTTTTTAAATGACCTTACAGATCTCCTGGATAATGTGACATACTTAATTAGATTAACAAGTTTGTTTATGCATGATGAAGCATGTCCCTATTTTAGTGTTGGAGATCGAAGTCATTTAGATTCGGTTTACCTTCAGGCGTGAATTGGCTGTAACCGTCCAGTTGTGTGGCACCTCCTCGTTCACCCGACCTGATTCCTTCAGGCTAAAAGGCTATTTTAAATCAACGGTCTACTTGGTTAGGATCGGAAACGAGGGTCATCTTGAACAAAGGGTAATAGAGCAATGCAACATAATTCGGAATAAGGAAGGTTTGGTTGAAAGGAAGTGGCATTGACATGAATGGCAAAAATTTCCAGCACATCTTATTATTAATCTCTTGAATCGAGTTATATAGCACGAGGTACTAGGGCAAGGTGAAAAGTTCCTGAAAAATTAAACAAGAAATGATTTATTTAGTCAAAACTTATTTTATTTCTCAACATTATCTACTTGTAGCCAGATACACTTGATCCAACGTTTTTCTGATATTTCGACCCCTTCCAAATAATACGATTTCGGCAATCTTTCAAAATAGACATTTGTTTCAGCGATGGCCTCAACGTTCGAGCCAAATCTCTTTCCGTCGAGCCATTTCTTCAAGTTTGGAAATATATAAAAAACGCAGGGTGCCAAATCTGAAGAATATGGTGGATGACGAACCAATTCGTAGCGCAATCCATGCAATTTTGCTATTGCGACTGCGGACCTGTGCGCTGGTGCGTTGTCCTGGTGAAAGAGGACTTTTTTTCTTTGCCAAATGCGGCCGCTTTCGCTTCAAATCGGCGTCAAATCGATCCAACAGCTTTGCATAATATGCGCTGGTGATCGTTTTGCCCTTTTCAAGGTAATCGATATGAACGATATGGTGCATCCCAAAAAAATTGTCGCCATGGCTTTGTTGGCCGATGAACCAATTTTGGCTGTTTTTGGCTTCGATTCGCCAGCTCAAGTCCACTGTTTCGACTGTTCTTTGATCTTTGGTGTGTTGTGATGAATTCATGTTCCATTCACGGATACGAAACAGTGCAAGAAGTGCTTGAACACCACCAAACATTCCTTCGAAGTTGTCACAGGGTCGTGCTCGTTGTCAACAGAAAGCAAATGTGTCACTAATCTAGTAGATTGCTTTCTCATATTCACAAACATATGCAAAATTTTCGCGTTCCCATTCGGTTGAGATGCCCATAGCCTCAGCAATATCGTGCACTTCAACTCGCCGATCGTCCAATATCATACCATGGTGATTTTATCGACGATTTCTGGCTTTGTAACCTCAATTGGACGACCAGAACATTCGGCGTCCTTTCTGGTCATACCATCACAACGAAAATCAGTGAATCACTTGTAAATCTTCCAATCGATGGTGAAGAGTCCCCATAATGATTAGGAAGCGATGCTTTGGCTTGCGTTATGTATTTTTCATGCAAGAAATAATGTGAAATCAAGACGCGAAATTCACTTTTTCCCATGTTTACAAAAATTTTCAAGGCTGCTTGCTTTCGATGGGTGTCAAAACAGAACTGAATGACAAATCACTCTGGAAATCTTGATGAATTCTGGTTTAAGATGGTACATCACAAATGTGACATGGGATTTTCGATTGTGGCGTCCTCATCTTGCCCTCGTATGTGCTCGT